>OZ059902.1:23066837-23151837 GCA_964057215.1 Oscheius myriophilus
GGAAAGAGAAAGAGAAAGAGAGAAAGAGAAAGAGAAAGAGAAAGAGAAAGAGAAAGAGAAGAAAGAGAAAGAGAAAGAGAAAGAGAAAGAGAAAGAGGAAGAAGAAAGAGGAAAAGAGAAAGAGAAAGAGAAGAGAAAGAGAAAGAGAAAGAGAAAGAGAAAGAGAAAGAGAAAGAGAAAGAGAAAGAGAAAGAGAAAGAGAAAGAGAAAGAGAAGAGAAAGAGAAAGAGAAAGAGAAAGAGAAAGAGAAAGAGAAAGAGAAAGAGAAAGAGAAAGAGAAAGAGAAAGAGAGAGAAAGAGAAAGAGAAAGAGAAAGAGAAGAAGGAGTTCAGTTTGTCTGTTCGAAGACACATTTTTTCTGAACTGCAACAAAAACATTTTCTGAGACAACTTTTCAAGGGCTTTCCAATGGTGTGAGTCTCGGTCCTCCAAAAAATTCTTACAGGTATCCCGATTTTGCACATTTTGACAAACGGCGCCTGTCTGTGTCGTATGCTAATGAATTTTCGTTTTCAACACTTTAATCTGTTTCTAAGACTTTGGTCAATCGAATGAGTTAGACCATGTCACTCCTGAAGCCTTCGAATGACTTTTAAAACAGCAAGAAAAGTGGAACTATACTTTTTTCCCGCACTCTACTAATCTCAATTTCTGAAATCCAAGTCCAGAGAGCGAATCGAAGGGATTTTCGATATCAATCCCCTCATACTCCGGTACAAGAGACTTTATAGTGCACCTAAAAAAGACACAAGTCAAACTTTACTAATTTTAACAAAACCGTAGTTTTCGTTATAAAAACTTCAAGTTCGGCAATGGATAATTTTCTCGCACGGGAGAATCGGTTCTTCTCCAGTAGACGGTCAATTATAGAACAAGTTCGCCTGAGGCGACAATTTGTTTTCCAATTTGTCTTTAAAAATGCACAAATTCTGTAGTAAAAATTTGTGTATTACCTTTTCGATGATTTGAAGAACAATGACGAGAGGGAGGCGTTTCAATAGAGGAATATTTTCCATTCGTCGAATAAAAAAAGAAATAGCAATGTAAATAAAGCTATATTGAAAATTCGCTTCGTTTGGCGTGTTGGCTTTTTTTTTGTTAATTTTCGCAAATATGCCAAATAAGTGCACTTTTCTTGCACGCTAGGGTTCTAAAATGATGGACCGGTCCGAAAGATTTTTTTTTGACGGGCCGGCCCGCACGGCCCGTTTCTAAAAATCTATATTTTAGCATTTTTTCTCTCTCACTCACTCACTCTTTTTCTATTCCAAACGCACAATTCCGTCCTTAGTGATGCGGAATTCTAAGAATTTCCCGCAAACAATTATGGCCATCGACAACCTCATGTTTTCTCTAAAACGAATCCTGTATACCTAAAAAACCGATTATAACCTTTTTGATAGCGGCCGCAGGCCGGCTTCTTATCGGCCAAAGGCCGTATTGTGTAGCGGCCGCATGCCGCCTTCTTATAGGCTGAAGGCCATTTTCTATAGCGGCCGCAGGCCGCTTTTTTATCTGCCGAAGGTAATTTTGTATACACGCCTTAGGCGGCCTTCTTATCGGCCGAAGGCCTTATTGTGTAGCGGCCGCAGACTACCTTCTTATAGGCCGAAAACCATTTTCTATAGCGGCCGTAGTCCGCCTTCTTATAGGCCGAAGGTCATTTTCTATAGCGGCCGCATGCCGCTTTTTTATAGACATCCGTCAATGCCTTGGACCTCCTGTTGGAGTTCAGCTGCGGAGACTTGCTCATTTGCTTCCTAAAATTGTTCTGTTGAATAGGAATGAAAGGAAAATTACAGTAGTTCGGGTTGCAGAAGGGTCTCCTCCATGGCCGTATTCACATCCCCGGCACCTCTTGGATCACTTTCTGAAGTCAAACGAAACCCTTCTATAGTCGTCGCCAATGCTACTTCGCCCAATTTCGCTCTTAGCTCTCTGCAAATGACACCAGACGCGAATTCGCGTACGAAAATCCTGTGTTTTATGATACGTACGCAATAATGGGTCAGGGTTACATTTGCGAATCGGACAAGAAGTAAAATTGGCGAAGACTATACAGAAGTATTTCAAATCGGTTGGTATTTTTGTCCTATGAAATCCTTCCCCTGCGCGTCAATCGGTAGGCTTCATTCATTTG
This sequence comes from Oscheius myriophilus, assembly GCA_964057215.1. Taxonomy (NCBI): domain Eukaryota; kingdom Metazoa; phylum Nematoda; class Chromadorea; order Rhabditida; family Rhabditidae; genus Oscheius; species Oscheius myriophilus. The sequence continues at coordinate 23,068,978 of OZ059902.1, forward strand.
ACCAAATATCTTGTTTCATGCCAATATGTATATCGAATTATAGGTTTTGTCCCATTCGAAGTAAGTACGCGTGGTTTAGGGTAATAGTATCTCCAAATTATTTAAGACGTTGAGAAAATCACAACTTTTGGAATTATATACACAGTTTTAGCCATACTTTGCAAAATATCCGGCGCGCCAATCGATAGGCCCCGCCCACTTTCCTAAATTAAACACTTCCATGTCAATGTTTATATAACATTACAAATATTCACGTGAAATTAGCAAAAATTTACTATTTTTCATGAAAAAGCGTTGGCTTACATTTGAATAAAAGCGCAGGATTTGAAACCATTATTTCTGTCATTCGCTGTGGTGTTATAGTAATAATGAAACAGAAATAAAGAAAAACAAACTTTTTATTAAACATGCTCAATAACAGCAAACGCTTTTTCCCCTTCACTTGTGAACTTGAATTGAAGAATTCCCTCCTGACTTTCGATTACAAAATGCCGTGGTAAATTTTCTAAAGTGTGTGTTTCTGTAAATTCTAACGGAATCCATAGAGTTAATGGGTCTGTAATTTCTTTTTCGTGAAATACGCACGAATCAGGGTCATGTTCATGTTCTTCGGAAATTTCCTCTGCTTCGATAACAAAGTTGAATCTGTCTTCGGGGTACATGCTCCAGCACTGAAAAGAAGTATTTTTTTATAACATTAAGGATATAATATGATTTCTAGAAAGAGTAAAAACTGCGTCAATCTTCATTTACCTCCTTTTGAATGCGTCTGATTGTAGCTTTTTGGTGAAAAATAGTTAATTTTTGCTGACTTCAAAAACAATTTCGCAATCAGCGTAGCTTAAAACCTATGGATCGATAAACATATTGACATGGAAATCAGACATTTAGGAAAGTGAGCGGGGCCTATAGATTGGCGCGCCGGATAGATCGCATGCAAAGTTTGACTAAAACTTGGTATTTAATTACAAAAGTTGTATTTTTAATCTCTTGTCTTTAATATTTTTTTTAGAGATTATTTGTCTAAACTACACTGACCCACGCAGACTTCCATCGTATGGGACAAATTCAGCGTAAAAGTAGCCTTTTGGTTGAAAATTTGAAGTTTTTTTGGAAATTTTAATGAAAAATCGTAATCAGAGTGATTGAAAACTTGTGGTTTAATATGCATATTGACAGGTAAACAGAACTTTTTCAAAGTGGACGGAGCCTATCGATTGGCGCGCCGACTAGCGCGCCAATCGATAGGCGAGGATAACAGCCAGGTAATTACTTGCATTCATAAAATTCGTGGATTTTTCTGTTTTCAATACGTTTTTACTATTTTCATACCTTCTTCTCATGCTTTACGCAGTGGTCTTGTAATCCCATAAATAAACAGTGAAACAAAAATTTCATTAAACATATTCAATTACAACCAACGCTTTTTCGCGTTTACTTGTGAACTTGAATTGAAGCATTTCGCTTCTTTCCTGACTTTTGATTAGAAAAGACGGCGGTAAATTCTCCAAAGTGTGTGTTTCTGTAAATTCTAATGGGACCCACGACTAATGGGAACCAAATCACGCATACGTGTGGCAACTTGCCACATGGCAAGCCGGACGAATTGCAACCTTTGTCAGTGGTTTGCAATGTGTACGTATTTCACCGGGATGAATTGCGATGGGCCAAATTGAAACGCGACGTATCGCAAAAGTCCGTATTTTAACTGAGACGGCTTACCACCGGTTCAAATTGCAAGCTAGACGAATTGAAACTTGGACGATTTGAACTGGGTCGTTTCGCAACCTAATTAGAATACATTTGCCTTTTCATTTTCGTTGTTTTGATAAAATAAACATTCTAATTAGGTTGCGAAACGTCCCAGTTGCAATCCGTCCCCATTACAAACAGTACTCCTCTCGAGGTGGCAACGTTCCAAAACGAGCTCAGCGCAACATGAAACCAGAGGGAAAAGACTCGGTCGCAAAAAGGAAAGTTGCAAAACAGCCAGGTTACAAGGCAGTTACATTACAATGTGGCCGGGAGCGCAATTCGTCCGGGTTGTCATGATTTCTTTCATCGCCCTCTGCTGAACCATTATATAGTTGAATTACTATCAGAGGACTTGGAAGATATTGGCGGTTGTTTTGAATAATTGTTTTAAAATGCCGATTGATTCGCTCAAAACGGGCCACGTCGTCTCCAGGTAGAAATTTCAGAATATGGAGGAAAACTTCGTTCGGAAGGGTGTTCATGGCTGAATTCTAAAAATATTTGAGCAAACAACTGAGGCTATGGCAAATAAAAAAGCGAAAGGGGGATGAAATGTGTTTCGCTGGAATGTTAGCGGTTGTGGTAACAAAGCGATCTTAAAAGCGAATATAAAAAATACGTAAAAGCGAAACCCCCCAAAAGCGAATACCCTCTTGTCAAGTTGCCATACGTATGCGTCCCGAAATCAGTGGATCTGTGATTTGATGGAATATACAGGAATTGGGTGTATGCTGTCGGGAGATTATCTCTGCTTCAATTGAGAAGTTGAATCTGTCTTCTGGATACATGTTCCAACACTGAAAAAGATCATTTTTTTTAGCTTAAAAGCTGGATAATTTCATTTAGATATGAGAAAGTTCTTTTAATACTTTACACATACCCTTACGCTTACAGCAACCGCCCTAAGTTACACATACCTCCCTCAGCATGCAAAAAATCAGTCTTTAAGTAGCTTTTCAATATGAAAAAGTCAATTTTTGCTTGTTACAATTAAAAAATCGTAATCGGCGTAGCTAAAAACCCCTGGGTCAATATACATAACGACAAGAAACCAAAAATTTCGAAAAGTGGGCGTGGCCTATCGATTGGCGCGCCGGAGAGCGTCAATGTTTGGCTATTCTTAAGCGTTCAATTAACAAAGAACTCACAAAAAAGGTTAATTTGAAGAAAATGACCTTAAAAGTTACCACAGCTCACTCAAACTTCCCTCTCATAGGAGAAATTTAGAGAAAAAGTAGCTTTTGGTATAATAATTGTAATTTTTTGCACAATTGAATGGGATTATCGTAATTAGTGTAACTGAAAACCTATGGATCACTATGCAAATTGACAGGTCGAAGGAGCTTGGGGAAAGTGGGCGGAGCTTATCGATTGGCGCGCGGGGTGGCGCGTAATTGTAAAGTTTAGCTTTTTACATTCAAAAATATGGTTTTCACTTGGGTTTTTAAAGGGACCGTCAGGGGCCTTTTGCAAGTTTATTCTATTTGATTATTCATAATTTATTATTTCAGGATTCCATACCCATTTTTATGCACGTATCCGATAAAAAAGTGTTTTAACGATGAATAAGTGAAAAATTTTGTTCCAACGGCTTTCAGCCAACAGCCATGCGCAGAGGCGACGTCGCGGTGTTTACAGAAAAGTGTGCGCAAATCGGCAAGCTGGCACTTTGCCAAAATTTTCTTTGCGGATTTTCAAACCCTGTTTTAATTTTAGCTCTAAAAAGTGTATTTTAATCGTTTTTCGGTTTTTACACTATTTAAAATAATTACACGCTAAATAACTGCCGTAAAATATAAGAAAATGCATAAAAATATAGCTGGTAGCCGAGGGGGCTGTGGAAAAAGGCTCTCAGTGGCGTTTCTCGTTCAGTCTGCGTCTCTCAGCGAGAGGTTTGATCCTCGCAGCCAAATCAATTCAACAAATTCCAAAGGAGTAGTCGCGGGCAATCGTAATTGCAGGTAGTGCCGCGTTGGTTTTTATTACCGTGGGGGTACTGTAGCATAAAAAGGCCCCTAACAATTCCTTTAAGGTTTTCCAAGAATTAGCAAGTTTTCTTTCCTACCTCAGTTATCGCTGTAATTAGGTGACAAATCCTAGCCAGATCCGCTTTCACAGCCATTTTAGGGTAAAGTTGACTTAGAAGACTCAGTTTGTGAGCTGTTACATGGCGATCCCCAGCTTTATAATCTTCATAATTAATCTCCAATTTAGGAATATCTAAATGTAGATTTTATACAAAATCAAGGAAAAAACCACTTTACTTTTGTACTTTTTCGCCTGCTCAGATATTGTACAAAGGTAACCTTCCATTATCTTCCTTGACCCAATGTGCACAATCGATTCACAATTGATTTCGACTGTTTTGAAACGGCAGTCTGTTTCCAAAATTGCCATTTTTAAAATGGCGCTGTCCACGTCTGGCAATTGGTAGTTCTGAAAAATGCAGGTAAGGAATAAATTAGGATAAACTTGGTTTAAGGTTAAGGTTATTAAGGTTGAGGTTAAGGTTGAGGTTAAGGTTAAGGTTAAGGTTGAGGTTAAGGTTAAGGTTAAGGTTGAGGTTAAGGTTAAGGTTAAGGTTAAGGTTAAGGTTAAGGTTAAGGTTAAGGTTAAGGTTGAGGTTAAGGTTAAGGTTAAGGTTAAGGTTAAGGTTAAGGTTAAGGTTAAGGTTAAGGTTGAGGTTAAGGTTAAGGTTAAGGTTAAGGGCAAGGGGAGATTATACTTACCACGCTCAATGCCACATCTCCTTTAGAAAGAAGGAATGCGAAAAACCCGAGTGCGTTTGGACTTGACACTAAAAGAACATAATTTTCTATCACTTTTTTATATAACTTACACTCAAAACGATGGAAAAATATATCCATAAAAGGGTTACTTCCACAAAGAGAAACATCGCCTTCGTATCCAGAAACGTCTAGCGCAGATATATCGTCAAATAATATGGTATGACATGTGTGAGTTTTCTTTATACCAAGGGTAACTTTCATTACATGCTTCAAATTTGTATAATTAAGCCTTAAATCGATTCAACTTACCGTATATTCCAGGAACTGTTCATCTTCATAATATGATGTTCCCTGTCCCTCGTCCAAAATAATAACTATCAAAGGCTGGGGAAGAATTTGACGATTGTCTTTGATTATCGATTGAAAGTGACGGTTGACTCTTTCAAAACGGACAACGTCATCTCCGGGTAGGTATTTAAAAATATGGGTCAAGGTTTCGTTCGGAAGGGTGTTCATATCTGAAAACCTTCGAAAATATCGACTAAAACATAAAAAAATATGGGAAATATGAAGTAATTTATGCTTTTCGAAATATGAATATTTTTTTTTTCAAAAATGTGAAGCCCCGCCACGAACAGCTTACCGGAGAGGAAACTGAGTGTGTAAATGGTCAGGCCAATCGATAACCACAGTGATGTATAATTGACCAAGTGACCTGCAGTGGCGGCCTCCAAAATCGTTGCCACCCAGGTCTCTCGCTCACTCACTTTTTAAAATAAACATTTTAAAAATCTTTTTGTTGCAAAACATAGTTCTAATTGGGAAAAACATACTATTTTAAGGGGATTCGAACTACCCTACATAATTTTTGTAAAAGTTTCATGGCCGAGTGGCTAAGAGGTCGGACTGGCAATCCGAAGTTGCCCCAGTTCGATCCCCCGCCGATATTAATTATTTTGCTAGAGACATATGTATCTGCAGCGCATAGATTTTTTTTTTTTTTTTTTTTTTTTTTTTTGAAATTTTGACCCAGGGCCGAGAGCCGGGGGTGGTTTAATTCAAAAAGGGGTGTGGCCTATTTTTATGAGTTGTAGCGCCCTACGCGACGTCATAATCGATCGATTGTCGATTGATGGCGTCACGTGACCTTTAAATGAGTCAAGGGGCGACCGAATATCTCTGTCGCTTTCTCCGCAGTCTGAGAAAGGACGCCCGCCGCCGCGTCTGGTACGGGACGGCCGTTCAATCGTGAATGAGCGCGCGAAAAGCGGAGAGGCAGAAACTTTTCAGGGTTATATAAGACGGTTGCTATTACAAGGACGATGGGTGTACAACAAATCCATGGTTATGACCGTAGCCACACAGAAATCGTGGACAAAAAGCCGCTTTTTCTCTGCGTCTGCGCTTTTTCACGCTTTATTCGCCTGCTTATAGCACAAATGCTACATTATGGCCGTTTTTGGCAGGATTCCAATTTGGCGACAGCTATAAATCCCCGTATCCCTAGATGAATTTTTGGAACTTGAGTCATTAAGTATTCTAATTCTCCGTTACATTAGCATGTGTATTCCAACGAGATTTTCTCTCTATTTATCCCCCCTCCTCCCCCATTTTCATCATTTCAATGCTGCTGCTTCTTCTGGTCGGTCGTCTCCCTCTCCTCTCCAACCTCTTCCTGCTTTCAGCTCTACTTCCTACCCGTTGCGTTTGGGGTGCAGGATCCCTACGAGACCATGAAGAAGAAACTTCAATGGCCGAATGTCTGCACAGACCATCCATGGGCAATCGAAGCGACAGCTGGAGAGCTAAACGATGAGAACGGAGCACAATGTGACCTCGTTTTCCCGTTTGAGACCACGGATGCCAATAGGGTCGAGGCGTGCAGAGACATGTTTCCCGACCGATTGGTGAAAAGTGAAATGGACACAGCGAAGCAGACGACAAAGTGTTCCTTCAGTGAGTCTCTCTGTCTCTCTGTCTCTCTGGCTCTCTGTCTCTCTGTCTCTCTGTCTCTGTCTCTCTGTCTCTCTGTCTCTCTGTCTCTCTGTCTCTCTGTCTCTCTGTCTCTCTGTCTCTCTGTCTCTCTGTCTCTCTGTCTCTCTGTCTCTGTCTCTCTGTCTCTCTGTCTCTCTGTCTCTCTGTCTCTCTGTCTCTCTGTCTCTCTGTCTCTCTGTCTCTCTGTCGCTCTGTCTCTCTGTCTCTCTGTCTCTCTGTCTCTCTGTCTCTCTGTCTCTCTGTCTCTCTGTCTCTCTGTCTCTCTGTCTCTCTGTCGCTCTGTCTCTCTGTCTCTATGTCTCTGTCTCTCTGTCTCTATGTCTCTGTCTCTCTGTCTCTATGTCTCTGTCTTTCTTTCTAAATGTCCTCGTTTCAGAGCGTACCTTCAACTGCGAAGACGGCTGGATCCTCGTCAACGACAATTGCTACCAAATCCACAAAGACACGGATGATTTTCAAGGAGCTCAGTATAAATGCCGAGATATTAAAGCAGAGTTGGCCGAGGAAAACGAACTCCCCGCTCTATACTACGTCCGCTACCGTAACCCAAGCCTTCATAACTCCATTATCGATTGGTTTCAGTCGCAAACCCAGTGCTCTACGGAATCGATGCCAAGACCATCTGGGTCGGAAAGGGTCGTCAGATGAGAATGCGACGTGGTTTGGACGTACTGCCCGGTCAGATCATCGATAGCAACGAGAAAACCCGCTTCTTCTGCTTCAAGCCAGCCTTCAGACTCAAATCAGGTCCTATTTTTCATTATTTGTGGAAAAAGTTTCGTTTTTCAGCCTACAAGGCCTTCTGCGACGTGGCAAGGGAGTCACTGAACCTCGCTTCTCATTACCAAGAGGGAAACTGCTACATGTTGTCACCTTCAGTGTCAATGGACCACGCTACCGAAAATAGCGCAGATTACATCAAGAGGATGAAAGACTTTAGCCACTTCCATAGCGAATGCAAGGTAACAAGCAACTTTGTCGTTGTTCGCGAGATATCATTGTTAAGGCGCCCGCAAGTGCATAACCGAGCACCGCGCAAAACTTGGGCTTGATCAACTGGTGTAGTGGTAAACCCCTAGACTCTTAACCGAAATGTCCAGGGTTCGGATCCCCACCGGTGGCTTTTTTTGCTTTCACGTTTATAGCTCTAAACTGTGGTAGATTATGAAAACCGCTCTGTGCATTCAAAAACTTTAACTTTTCAGTGGCTGTCTGACAACGATTACGCCGTGACACCGCACACCCTCACCCGCCGAGAAGGAATGATCGGTGCCTTAAGAAGTCAGAACAGGAAACATTTCGTCATGTTGCCTGCCTACACCACAAATCCCAGTGCAGCGTCACCCCCTTGGTTCTGGATGATAAAGAACTTGCAAGATAACAATATAATATCCGAGGCGAGTTTCAATCAATCTATCTTACTAGGGAAGGCGGTCAACCACGCCGTGGAGTTTTGGGTGGAACCATAGATCATTCAGGAGGGCACAAAAGTTACCAACCTCGTTTCGTTTTCAATATTTACGCGTTTTTGTGCGCGAGATCCCCGCTATTTTCCCCAGCGCGGGAGTAAAAGTCCGCGGCGCGGGCCACCTGTGCAGTGTGGTGCAGCCGTAGTGACCCAGCCTCATAAGCGAAAGGTCCCGGGTTCGACGGCGCTATGCTGCAGTTGTTTTGCAACAAAGTTTGTCAGTTGTCTTTTCAGCTCGTGCTTCAAACCTGGAACCTTTGGGCCCCAAACAGAAAGAAGTTTGACAGTAAAGAACCACTCACTGGTGTTGTTATGGGTAACCTGGAGGACAATTATGGATTGAGGCAGATTCCCCAGTATGTGAGAGGGCACAAAATGTGCATCTTTGGAACTTCTATAAATGATGTGTCGAATCACGATTGCAACAATCCGAAGTCTTCAAATGAGTATATGCGAAAGGGATGGAAAGGTGTTCTTCGGGATAACGGAGATGTCATGTGTATCAAGGTGGGTATGCCAGTCTCTGCCTCACTGCTGTCTCTGTCTCTGTCTCTGCCTCACTGCTGTCTCTGTCTCTGTCTCTGTCTCTGTCTCTGTCTCTGTCTCTGTCTCTGTCTCTGTCTCTGTCTCTGTCTCTGTCTCTGTCTCTGTCTCTGCCTCACTGCTGTCTCTGTCTCTGTCTCTGTCTCTGTCTCTGTCTCTGCCTCACTGCTGTCTCTGTCTCTGTCTCTGTCTCTGTCTCTGTCTCTGTCTCTGTCTCTGTCTCTGTCTCTGTTCTGTCTCTGTTCTGTCTCTGTCTCTGTCTCCTCTTTCTTTTTATCTCCCTCTCAAAATCCCATTTGCAGGCCTTTGTCATCGAGTACGATGAAAACAACCCAAATAAATATACGGACTTCCAGTGCAAAAACTACCACCAAATGAAAGATTTTTGCAACAAAAATGTTACAGGACATCTTGCTCCAATCCAAAGTGACGAGGAGCAGAAGCTCGTCCAACGTAACCTTGAAGAAAACATCTCTTTTATAATTCTTGTTTTCAGAAGTCCTTGAGGAAAGGGTTGCACATCTTCAACAAACAAAGAGAACCAAGTCCGTTCCGTGGAGAGTCAATCGAGAAGAAGATGGTGGATTGTGGCTCGGTGCTACCAAACTAGAACCAAGGGACGCGCGATATGGAGCTGCAAGGTTCAAATGGGATATCGATGGGAAAGAGATGAAACACCATAATTGGGGAGAGAATGGTCCCGATAACGCGCCGTATCATCCGCAAAAAAAGCACGATGAGTATTGCGTCCAAATCGTCCGTAAAAGTCATTCAGGGTAGGTTATAGATAGAATGTAAAGTAATTTATTGTTTAGTGGGCAGAGAAATATGTGGAACGATGCACCTTGTTACAACGGGTGTGTTCACTCTGGTGACTTAGCTCAATACGATTCCATTGGCGGCGTCTGTGCCTATATATATGGCAACTAGAACAAAAATAAAAATGTTCAAACTGAAACCCTGTAATTATTCGAGTTTTTCTTTACTATTCCCGTCGTTTGCCTTTTTCTGTCGATTTCATTTACAAAACTTGTGAGTGTGAGCGCGTGTGTGTACGTGTCTATTCTTTCCCGTGATTTTTGATCTTCCCACATTTTCTTTCCCCCACACCGTTTTCATAATCAAGAGAGACATAGAGACAGAGAGACAGAGAGACAGAGAGACATAGAGACAGAGAGACAGAGAGACAGAGAGACAGAGAGACAGAGAGACAGATTCTCTTCATTTCAGTCCTCTCCTTCTCGCTGCTCCTCTCCCTCAATCAGCCATCGCTCCTCCGTCAGCTGTGACTCCGGCTGTAGCAGTGTATACAGCACAGACCTTTCACCATCCGGTCCCAGCCAGCAGTCCCTCTCCTACTCTGCCTACCGTAAACTCTCCGTGGAAGAAAGAGGCCTCCCCGTGTCCCGTCGAGACTCCCATCAATCTCCCTTGGAACCCAACCCTCGTACCCCTCTTCCTATTGTCGCCACTACCATTGCCTCAACAACATCTCTTGAGAGAGTGGAGAGGCACTGGCGGAAGAAGCACGGAGTGCCTCCTAGACCAAGGAGTATGTACGAGAAGAGCACGGAAAGCTTTGAGTAAGTTAGCGTGTGTGAGTGTGTGAGTGTGTGAGTGTGTGAGTGTGTGAGTGTGTGATTGTGTGAGTGTGTGAGTGTGTGAGTGTGTGAGTGTGTGAGTGTGAGTGTGAGTGTGAGTGTGAGTGTGAGTGTGAGTGTGAGTGTGAGTGTGAGTGTGAGTGTGAGTGTGAGTGTGAGTGTGAGTGTGAGCGTGAGTGTGAGTGTGAGTGTGAGTGTGTGTGTGAGTGTGTGAGTGTGTGTGAGTGTGAGCACGTGTCTATTCTTTCCCGTGATTTTTGATCTTCCCACATTTTCTTTCCCTACACCGTTTTCATAATTAATGTTTCCACACGTTTCGAGACAATAACCCGTGGGATCTCCATCGTATTGCATCTATAAAACAAGATTCCATTCGAAATGAGACAATTCGCTCGAAATGCGTTCAGCTCTCCTTCTCTCGGCTTTCGTCGTCGCCTGCGCCGCCAGCCCGGCCAAGCCCACTATCGCCGCTCCGGCCTTCCCCATCCGTTCAGCCAATGAGGATTGCACTCTTGGAGAGAAGTATAACCCAGAAATTGGATAATTTGGCAAAATATGGTTTCAGGTTCATCAACAGCGAAAGGGATCGCTTCCCCAAGGAATGCGTTGCTTTCGAAGACTTCACTTACAGCAAAATCATCGGATGTTTGGCCCCCAATAACGAATTCTTCGCCCTGGGAAACAGCTACGACTACAAGCAATCTGAGGAGATGGGATACCGATTCCAGTGCTCGTTGAAGGAGAACAGATACTCTCTTGCCATCGATGGTGAGAGAGAGAGAGAGAGAAAGAGAGACAGAGACAGAGACAGAGACAGAGACAGAGACAGAGACAGAGACAGAGACAGAGACAGAGACAGAGACAGAGACAGAGACAGAGACAGAGACAGAGACAGAGACAGAGACAGAGACAGAGACAGAGACAGAGACAGAGACAGAGACAGAGACAGAGACAGAGACAGAGACAGAGACAGAGATATAAAGAGAGACAAACTCACAACATAGTTTCCAGGATGCCTCATGGGAAAGTCTCACAAGTTCGTGAAGACCGGCGCTAAGGGAGTGGCCTTCAACAGAATTTGCACCTGCAAGGAGACATCTATGTCTTGCGAATGAGATTTAATATTGAAATAAATGAATTATCATAAAATATTTTGTTTTTAAATGCTTAAGGTGCTAAAACAAAAATGATTTAAATATTTAAAAAAATAAGTGGTCAAATGAGTTTCCTGGAGCTCATTTTATAGTGTACGGTCCCAAAACGAAAGGCGCCAATTTGCAAAGAGAACCATGCGGCAAATGACTGTTTTGGTCAGTAAGCGCGGCGGTGTTGAAATTTGAATTTTTTACTTTTATTTCTGCTCCTATTATTGATTTTTCGAAGAATTTTAGGTCAATATAGTTAGAATCTGCGGAAAATATTGATTTTATGCGGAAATTATGGTGAAATTGTGATAAAATTGAGACATAAAATCGCCTTTCTGTTTTTCGCTTACATAGGCAGATTTTTATTTTCGAAATTCCAGGTTCCAAGTGGTTGATGTCTTGTTTTTCTTTATGTTTTTATTGGAAGTATGCTGTTAATGTTGTTTTGCCTCATTTTTTAATTTAAATTGTTATTTTCAGCGCCCGCAATGTCGCTGTCCTCGCAATTTCAAAAACTGGACACCAGTGCCAAGTCCTGGCACCAGTTATTCAACGTAGGATCCTTTTAAAGGGCTATTTATCGATTTCTCTCCAGAAATTGAGTGTGGATTCGGATGCCCTGATGAAGAAGAACAAACTGACCTTCAAACAGGCCTTCACCCGCGACAATTGCGACAAGAACCGCTACACCAATGTCCTCCCTTGTAAGTTTTTCTGGTTTTTTTTTTAGTTTCATGGTTACAACTCACGTTTTCTTGTTTCAGATGATCAGAATAGAGTGATTTTGAAGACGCCCAATGCGGAGGGAGGAACTTATGTCAACGCATCGCCTGTGGCTGTTGCCAAAGCGCACAGGAATTATATTCTTAGCCAGGTAGGAATTTAAACGTCAGGAAAAGCGCGGAACACCGTAATTTGGCGTAAATGTGGCAACAGCATGTGTATTTCAAGGTCTAAATGGCCAAATTGGCCAGTTATAACAGGGGAACCTGTTCCATTATGCAAATAAGCTCAGCATTTCTTATTGAATCACCGTCTAGATGGCTGATTCTGCGCGATTTCGACCGATAAATGGATGACAGAGAAACTATGGAACAGCGTATAAGTACAGCTACAACAGATGAACTGTGGAACACTGTAGCGCAGGCAGATTTTATAAAGTGACCAAAGCGAAAAGAAATTAGATTCTTAGCCATGTAGGGACTTGACTGAAAGAAGAAGCATGGAGCGCCGTAATCTAGAGCAAGACTTGGAATAACAGTTGTAGTGGTAACAACAGAATAACGGTGAAGCACTGGAATCTAGACGGAAAATAGCCGTTCCCCTAACATACAATGCTCTTTTTAAAATCTGCGTGGCAAATGCGCATTGGCGGCATGTTCTTTGTTAAAGGTCTAAATTACCAAGTTGTCTATCGTCAAACAGCGTGAGATAAATATCTTGGTTACCCGCAACAATATGTAATACAAATTACTGTTTATTGAAGGTGGTGCTGCAAAAATTGCATGCCACAATAAATGTGAAATCGGCCCTTTAAGTAAATTTGCCTTCAGCCATGTGAATCCTATTTTCACTGCGAATCAGCAGCAGAAGAACTGGCAAATAGTAGTCAAACCAAAAATATTCATTTTTTTAGTATTGTGGTCCTAAAAATGACTTCTGGTGCTAGGTTTCGACCACCAAAAGATGACATGGAAACTATGGAACATCGTATAAAACAGAAATAACATAAGACCTGTGGAACACTAGTTTTATTAAAACTAGCCTTGTTCTACAAAAGAGGCTGATTTATAGGTCTACAGGCTGCGTTTGCCATAATAAGGGCATGATGTAACAAGCTAAAAATATTAATATTTCTACTTTCAGGGCCCTGTAGTCGAATCGTTGTCCGATTTCTGGCAGATGATTTTTGAGAATGAAGTGCCTGCCATCATCATGTTGAACCGTCTTTATGAGGGAAACTCTCTCAAGTGAGTAATCTCTGTTGCGTTTCTCTCTTATCTCTCTCTCTCTCTCTAACTCTCTAACTCTCTCTAAACCCCTCTTTCCAGGTGCGAGAAGTACTATCCGACGGCCGACGATGAACCCCTCTCCTTCGGCGATTTCACCATCGAGGTCACCAAGGAAACCCAGCAGGATCAGTTTATCGTGCGAGAGCTGAGGCTGAAAAACGCCGAGGGTGCGTCAATTTTTCCAAATCTTTCGGAATTTTTGAAAATTTTCGTATACTGTAGTTTTTTTTCAGGAGAGGAGAGGAATGTGATCCAGGTTCAGTACACCGAGTGGCCGGATTTCGGCGTTCCCGAGTCTCCGGGACATTTTCTGGAAATGCTGGATTGCATTAAAGGTAGGCTCAGGCCGCTTTCATTGATAGTCAGGCCGCTTCTATTCATTTTTGACAACCTCAGGCCGCTTTACTGACAATTGACAACCTTAGACCGCATCCGCTCACATTTTACAACCTTAGGCCCCTTCAATTGACCTCAGTCCGGTTCCAGTTGCATTTGCCAACCTTAGGCCGCTCCCTTTAACATTTCACAACCTAGGGCTCTTTTACATTGTCATTTGTCAACCTCAGGCCGCTTCCATTCACTTTTGACAACCGCAGGCCGCTTCTAGTGACATTTGACAACGTCAGGCCGCTTCCATTGACATTTGACAACCTCAGGCCGCTTCTATTGGCATTCCATAGCCTCAGGCCGCTTCCATTCACATATTACAAACTCAGGCCGTTTCCATTCAAATCTCACAACCTCCGGCCGCTTTCAGTCACATGTGGCAACCGTCGGCCGCTTCTATTGAGATTTGACAACGTTAGGCCGCTTCCATTGACATTTGACAACCTTAGGCCTCCTTTTTTCATTTATGGGATTGCGACTCACTTTTTGATAAGTTTAAAGCGTGCATTCCGAGAATTCTTAACAACTAGGTATTTCAGATTCTCCTTTCATGCTATATATTTTATTCTTCAGGTCTCAACGTGCTCTCCTCCACCAGCGAAGAGGCGCCGGTTGTGGTCCACTGCTCCGCTGGAATAGGCCGTTCCGGAACCTTCGTCCTCGTGGATTCCGTCCTCCGCATGATTAGTTTTTTTTCCGGGCCGGCCCGCGCCGCTCTTTGCCGCTACGCGGCCCGCTTTTTATTCCTATTGGCAGTCGGGTGGCTCCAATTTTCTCCTTTGGTTTTCTTGAATTTTTAAAATTTCCCATTTTTAGGTCGAATTGGGCATCCCCGAGTCTGAAATCGATGTGAATGGCCTCCTGGTGCAGCTGAGAAGGTACTTTTCTACATTTTAAAGGACTATTCTACCGTTTTTCTTAAGTTAAAGGACTAATTCCCCCTTTTTTCAGTCAGAGGATGGGTCTGATACAGACGCCGGAACAGCTGCGCTTCGCCTGGGCTGCCATCATCGACGGTCTCGACAAAGTCCACCCCGGAGGTACTGATTGCTTCGTGGGTCTTTCTTAAATGATATTTTTTGTGTTGCTTTTTCGGGCTGGCCCGGATTTGGCGCATTTCGTGATTGAGTCGTGCGGGCTTGTTTTTTAATCGGCCAACCCGATTTCTTGTATTATTTTGGGTCCTGTCACGATTTTTGGAACTCACGAACCGAAATTTATGCTTTTCTCCTATAAACGGTTGTATTTTCAGAAGACAGCGTTCCGGTTGCTGTTAATGGAGATTCGGCTGCTGCTATCAGGAAGAGGAAGTCGGAGTCGCAGGAAGAACTCAACAGTAGGATTACTAAGCGGTGGGTTTATGCTTAGGGACGGATTAACATGCATTTCTTTACTAACGTGGAGTAGTAAATAACATCTTTATTTGGGAAAGGATAGATAAGAAGCATGCTTTTACCAACAAAAAAAGGCCCCAGAGCCATGAAAACGGAGTAATTTTTGCGTACAAGCGGCCTTCTGTTACCGTTGGGACGTGCCAATTGACAATGCCAAATTACCGGCAGCGAAACACCTTCAAATTTTTCCCATTTCAGGATAAATTACCTAAATATGGCAAAATTTACCAAACCAAAGGTGTTCTTATGCTGCCCAGAATCTTCACAAACGCGTTGTAGTTGTCAAAAAAGTCTACAATTACAATGCTCCTATTTTTGGAAGCAAATTGCTTCGAATTATCGAAAATCATTTTGACTAGCAATTTAATGCCTAGTTTTTCTCTTGAAGCGGCCTTAGGAATCCAAAAACGCCTTGAAAAAAAAAAAAAAAAAAAAACGCCCTTAACGTAAGTAGGTAGCTACACCGCCACTTTTTTTGATTTTTTTTAATTTAGTTGTATATCAATAGGGCCAAAATCCGGGTGTCAATAGGGCCCAAAATGTTTGTGCGTTTTCCCTAGGCACCGGCCGGGTGGTAATAAGGCCCAAACTTGTACCTTTTTTTGCCTAAAACTCGTTAGAATCGAAGAATGCCGTTAGAATCGTAGCTAGTTCCTTCTTTGTGCATGAAAATCCTCGTCGCTCTTTAGGGTTCGCCAACTCGTGTGATCAGCGTGTTTAGACGTGAGCTGATCGCCAGCATGGTTTCGAAGAGTCGTCAGTGCGAGGAGAAGCTGCACGACTCCGCTCCTCCGGTGCCCCTCCTCTCCCGCAACGTCATAGTCGGCGGCGTCGTCGCCGCTGCCAGTCTCGCCATGTACCTCTATCTCAGACGTTAGCCCCTTTCTCTGTCTCTTTTCCCCTCTCATTCTCCCTCTTTCTCTGTCTCTTTTCCATCTCTCTCTCCCTCCCTATCCCGTTGACTAATCGTGCCTTCTGTACACATCACATATTCAAAATGCACCGGTCTCGCGGTTGTGTTTGTTCGCATATTCTCAACCTTAATTAAAGACGGATCGTTTATTTTCGTTTTTATTTTAATTATTCAGGGTTTTACAACCCAACATACCTGGTTTTTGTTGTTTTAGGCCTTTTCACGGTGGGTTTCAGATGTTCGGATCGTCAAATTTCGGGGCGAAGCCGTCGCTCTTCGGCTCCTCTAACACATCCTCCCTCAACACCACCCTGAACACAACTCAACAAAGCGATGATATTATTGTGAGTTTTTTTTAAACACTGGGCTTGCCTCGGGAGGGTTTCGCAATATGCGTACCCACCCTTAACTTTTATGACCTGAAAATTGCGTAAGCGCCTTTAACTTTGACTCTTAAAAATGTTGTAACCAGATTAAACAAAATTTGTTGTGTTTACAACCCTTAACCTGGGGGAAAGCCGGATTCTCCAATGGTGGTATTGACGTTCCAAAACTTAGGGGTAAGAAATAGGGTGTTTTGCTTTGAATTAGGGCATAAACGTTGGGTTAACTCTCGAGTTTAGGCTTTAACTTAGTGTGTCTTTCAAGGTTACGGCCTTAATGCTGGGCCTTTGAAGGAGATATTTCCGTATTGTTTTACTCCAATTTTATGGCGTACATCTCTGTTTCTACGTAGGCTTAAACTTGATCTTCCATTTCAGACCCAACACACACCTTTGTTGGATTCTATAAGCAAGACGTTGTTTGTGTCACCCCATTGTTTTCTTTCCAGGTTGACGGCTCTCCCGAAGACACTGTGAATGCACTGAAGTTCAGCCCTCCCACCTCAGAGAAACCCATGCTGGCCGCTGGAAGCTGGGACGGAGTGAGTTTTTGTTTCTTGTAACCCGCCGGATTCTTCCTTTACAATTTACAATTAAATTTGCTTTTCAGATGGTCCGTGTGTGGATGCTGAACGACAATGGACAGTGCGAACCGAAGGCGCAGCAAACGATCCCGGCCCCCGTTTTAGACATTGATTGGACCGATGTAGGTTACCGTTTCCCTGCATATTTTTTTTATTTATGATACCAAACTTGACTCATCTGTCCTACGTTTCATTTTTCTAAAACACCTTCTTCTAGGACGGAACGAAGATTTTCATCGCCGCCGCCGACAAAGAAGTGCGGTTGTGGGACCTCGCCTCGAACCAGGTCGTAACCGTCGGAGTTCACGACGCGCCCGTTAAGACCTGTCATTGGATTAAAGGTAGTGTTTCGGTTCAAACCGTGTGGCAATCAGCGGTTTGCGCCAAAAACCGTGCGGTATTCGGTATTCTCAACCGGGTACTGTGTAGAAATCGGCTTTTTAGCCTTAAAGGGACAGTAAGGCGGGTTTTACAACATAGGCTAAATTAAGAGAGAAAAATTCGCTGATCATGAAAATATATATGACTATAGGTCGCAAACTTACCGTTTTCGAGAGAGCCTGCTTCAAATCGTGCAAAAACGGCCGATCATCCGCAGATTGTGCGGATGCCAGTACGTCCTGCGTGTCCGGCTTTTACAAGGCATGCAAATAAAGTGAATTTCATTCTAATTGAATGAGCCAGTTCTGAAAATGAGGAGGGCGCGAGGCAATTTAGCATGGTTGATATGCAAAATTTCCGACCGTATCCGATCGAAAATGAAATGAAAAGCCGCCATACTACCCCTTTAAACTGTGCTCCAATCAGTAGTTCTTTAGAAAACAGTGCGGTTATTCAATTTTGTTTTTTTTTGCCGAAAACTTAATAAACGACCGACTCTTTCGAACAAAATATGTGCGGCATTTGGCGATCGGCATCTTCTCTTTAAAACTGTGCAGAAGTCGGCAACCGTAAACCGCTTAGTGTTTGGCAGCTTCTACTGAAAAACGTGTATCGACAGTTTTTGTGGATAACCATGCTTCAATCGACAGACTTAACAAACAGAAAATCACGCAACAATCTTCATTTTCAGCCCCTTCCTATTCCTGCCTGATGACGGGTTCCTGGGACAAAACCCTCCGTTTCTGGGACATGCGCAACCTGCCCCAACAGACACAGATGGCCATCGTGCAGTTGCCGGAGCGCGTTTACTGCGCCGACGTCGTCTACCCCATGGCCGCCGTCGTTCTGGCCAACAAGGCTATCAAGGTGGGATCGCTCTCTCTCTCTCTCTCTCTCTCTCTCTCTCTCTCTCTCTCTCTCTCTCTCTCTATCTCTCTCTCTCTCTCTAAAATCTTCAATTTTCCAGATCTACAACCTCGAAAACGGCCCCCAAGAGGTGAAAACGGTGGAGAGTCAGCTGAAGTTCCAGCATCGCTGCATTTCCATATTCAAAGACAAGAACAACGCCATGCCCTGTGGATTCGCCGTCGGCTCTATTGAAGGTGGGTATTTTTTGTAGTTTGTTGTCTCGATTTTTTCCCCGATTCAATCCCTTTGGGAGCAAAACACCCTAAGAAAGGCGTGATTCGCCTTAAAGTGGCTAACCCCCTTAACTTGGAGAACTCCAAATTGGATTTCACAATAGTAGCACCGAACACTTTTCTTTTCTCACTAGATGAGCCATTTTTTTTAACTGGCCCTGCTGAGAAAAGTGTCGGTCCGACACGATTTACAAACTGGTCAAGTCAAAAACATTTTAAATCGTTATTTCAGAATACATAAGATTTATAAAGCCTTACAAACACTTGGATAATACTTCTATGACATATTTGAACTAATTTTAAGTTAGCAAAAATTATGTGCCCCAACCGGGATCGAACCTTGGTCGCATGGGGTGACAGATTGCCTAGGTGGTCTGAGTAGATGGGCGGGGCCGTGAGAATTATGCAATTGGTTATTCTCAATTTTCGAAGACCAATTTCAGTTATCAATGTGGAGGTAGGCTTCATTCTTTTTTCGCACCGAAATCTTGGATAGAAAACATGATTAGAGGGTGGACGTCAGATTTTCCAGCTTGAGCCAGCCTGTTTTTATATAATAGTTTTTTTTCAGGCCGCGTGGGAATTCAAGTCTTGGAATCCAGCAACAGCAAGGATAACTTTACATTCAAGTGCCACCGGTCGGCCGAGTTGGTCAGCAGCTTCCAGGAGATTTACGGGGTTGGTCTCTCTCTTTCTCTCTCTCTCTCGCTCTCCCTCTCTCTCTAACCTCCGCATTTTCAGGTGAACGCCATCGCCTTCCACCCCCAGCACGGCACTCTGGTCACCCTGGGATCCGACGGCCGCTACTCCATGTGGGACAAGGAGGCTCGCACGAAACTCCGCACCTCCGACAACCACAACATGCCGTTGACCTGTGTGGATATTCACGCATCCGGACAGATTATGGCCTACGCCGTCGGTTACGATTGGAGCAGGGTTAGTTAGATACAACCATCGCAAAATTGGGGGCCGAGAAAATTTTGGGAACAGGAAAAATTTTAAATTTTTTGGGAAAAAGCCCAAGAGAACAAATTTTTTTTTGTGGTTATTTTTGATTTTTACATTGAGATTGGGCTGAAGTTCGGACTTTGTGTCTAGGCCGGCTGTTTCGAGGTCATTACGTACTCTTTTCTTTAAATATTCTTTGACAATATCACCCCATTTTCTACGAATTTCACAACTGAAATGTTAACAACTGAAAATTTGGCAGAAAAAACTTTGGCAAAAAAAAATTTGCTGTTCTGCAATATTCCTCCGCGTGGGAGATTTTTCGGGAGTTTCTCTTACGGAAGACTGTTTCCCATACGGCGGCAATTATATTCAGCAGTGTTTCGAAAAATTATTCATCGTATGGGAAACTAGGGGTTTTGGGAAAGCCGCAAAAATGCCGTGCCGATTTCCGCATGTTTTGGTGGAGACCGCCGTTTGCCGCACGATTTTCAGTTGAAACAACCGATTTAAGCATGGCTTTTGGATGAAATTTTCGAAAACCTGGGTTGAAATCGCCGAATGCCGCACGACTTTCGGTTGAACTTCACATTTTTAGCACCCAAAAACGAATGCTTCTTGATTTCTAAAACTTAAACTTTTGATATTTTCAGGGCCACGAGGGAAACACCCAGCCGGGTTCGAAAATCGTGCTGCACAAGTGCTTCGAAGACATGAAGGCGAAGAACAAAAAGTAGACGTCTGCCCCTTTGAGCCATTCCCTACGAGTGTTCCGTCCTCTCCATCCCCGTTTTCCGTTGTTTTTGTTCAAGTTGTTGTGTCCATTCCGATACTCATGCATTCGGTGAATGAAGACTGTGTCCCAATTGACCATTGTTTTTTTTTCGAAATCGGAAGGGGTTACCTTGAAATTATCGATACGCCTACGCAGGAGTAGCCTCCCAGGATTTATTGAAAATTAATACACTAAATAATTAATCCATTAAGGAGCCGTGACCGAAGCCCCAGCCGACTTCAACTGCTCGATCGACTGTCTCGTGATAAAAAGGTGTGTATAGTCCTAGCCAATTCTAGTCCCTCCTCATTTTGGGCACAGCCCGCCGAGACCGGCACGTTAAAGGGCGGAAAGCGTATGACGGCGTCCCGAAACGAACTATTTGATTTAGCATTTGAAAATTAAAAATGCTTCTTTTTAATCGTTTAAACATCTAATTTGTTGTTTCGTTGTTTGAATATTTAGAAAACTATTCATTTAACTTAATTATATAGGGAAACCGGCCGGAAAATGTGGAATTCGCGACAGACAGCTGGCTTAAAAACACAAACTGGCCGCCACAAACCTGGACGTTCTAGCCGTTTTAAACAAAAATTATTTTTGTCAACTTTTAGCTCATTAAGGTCTTCTTTGGCCTGAGTTTTTTCTCGAAAATTCATCCACTGGAAAATAACGAAAAACACAAAAAACCGTGTTCCTTTGGCTGTAGACATTTTTGGGTCGGCAAAAAACTCAGGCCGAAGGATTAAAGTGTTTTTGATGAACTTATGAAAAGAAATCGTTGAAAAAGACCCCAGAATTCTCACATTTGCTCCGGTCGTGTTTCGGAAATGCGCCGTTTCATTGGAGCTGGGTCCCGCCGCGACAACCCTGAGCTTCAAACAGGCTAAAGAAAACGGGCTTTTAAAATTCATTTTAACATGTAATTTTTCATTTTCAAGCATTAAACGAGAGGATGTAGTCCAATACGCCAAATTATGTATATTTTCAATAGTAATTATCAAATAGACGGAACTAGGATTGGCGAAGACTATAATTATTTACAAGGGATGGCTCCCAATAAAGTTAGATCGTTGGGGAAATTGGGTTATGTGCATAAGTTGGTCCCATCATGAATTGAAATCACACGTAAAATAGAACTCCAGAAGCAAATACTAAAAAAAGAGTCTTGTTGAAGTCTAAAGATATTCTTACCATGGGAGAAATACAAAAAAGACTGAGAAATACATTCGAACAAATTGCCGCGAGAAATTTAACCCGTTAAAAAAGTTCCCTAACGGCACGTTGTAAACGAAAGAGTCATCAAAAATATGAAAAAAATACAAGGAAATTTTTTTTTTTTGGATAATCGCCGAAAAGTACAACGCTAAAGAAGGACAATAAAATAAAGGAATATCGTATTTGTTTAAAACTTTTATATAACATTCCTATGACCCAAGTATGATTTGCTGAAACTTTTGGTCTCTCGTTATTTTTGGGTACCGGGTTATGGTAAGTGACCCCTGGTTGCTTTTTAAAATAATCAGACTCACTTTTAACTAGAAGCCATTTTATAACAAATATAATTTCCAGAAACATTCTTAATTAACCAAAACCGAAAACTGAACGCGAAAAGACTTTGGGCCAAAAACTGAATAATTTGCCCTTTTAAGCTGTTATGGGTTGTTTCTCAAAAATTGGTTTTGAGTTTTTCAAGTAGCTGTCTAACTTGTTTTTATTCTGACAACTTATACAAAGCGTGACCATTGTTGTAAATATCGGGCAGTGAATGCCCTGTGAAAAACTGGATATCATTGGGGATTTTTGGCTGTCGAATGGAAAAAACGTCAACGTGACCAGCCGACACGAACGCCAAACCGTATATGTTTGAAAAAAAGTACCCGATTCTTGAGAGGCCCGAATGGGCACGGTTCTTTTCTTTTGTTACTCCTTTTTTGTTAAAGAATTATACTTATTCTCAGTGTGTGAAATTTTGTGTGTAAACCGAAATATCACACATGTTAACCCCATCAATTACGCCTCCACGAATTCCACTTAGGACTGCAATCACTCGCACAAGTAAACTGAAACAGTTGCGAAGGACTTGCGGGGGTGAAACACCTGAGGGACGTCAGTCACTAAACAATATGTCAAAGATTTTGACAGAATGACGCTGAAAAACAGCCGCCAATCATCTTGACACGGGAAGAGTCTCTTTTACTTATTTGATTATGTAAAATAGGCGATTTTCTCACTTGAAGGAAACATGCCTCGACACGGCACGGAGGGAGCTCAGAAAGTATAGTCCCGCAAATATAGGGGGGGGGGGCTAAAAAAACGGAACCCCCATTTTCACTAAGCAACTCCTCAAAACCAAGGTGTCGCATGCACCACGTGCCCAGATATAGAAGCAAATATAGATATATCTTAAGAACAATATGGACCCTCGGATCAAATAGTCACTGCTCCCCAAATCGCCAGACGTCCTTGCCACGTCGCTTATCTTCGGCTTGTCTACGTCCTCGTCTAAAAATGAGTGACATTTCCACGCCGAAGCTGACAACGGCTGTTATAATGCACTGTTGTCTTCGCTAGATTCTGCCGATGATACGAGGAAAGCGCTCTCACTTCTTCCCAAAATATCATGTGGAGAGAGAAGTTTCTTTTCTCTCCAATGTTGGGAAATTCACACTGCGTGGGTAAGCTGCTTTCCTGGACTTCATGTGGGCGGTCGTGAACTGCTCCAAATCCCCTATTTTTTGGGCGGATTCTCTCCTCTCACTCTCTGTTTCCATGTGTGTGGGCTGGTCCGCCCCTCAGTCAACAGCATCTCCATGAATAACTGAGAGGGAAGGCGCGAAGACAGCCGGAGGAGAAGAAGATACGAAAATTGGTGACTCTAGCCTTCTTCTCATTCTTTAATCCTGAGTTGAGAAAACTTTGGCTGCAGTGTAACCGATCCAGGCGACTCGTGATTGCAAAAAATCAAGTTTTTCAATGGAGTTTATATCCTAGGTGAGCAGATGAAATTCTTCGATCGGTATAAAACAAACACTGGTGGTGTATTCTCATTGCCCACCCAGCTTTTTACAACACCTTCTGTAACACGAATTCTGGTCCAACCTGCACATTTATTGGTTGTTTGGATAGATCGCTGATGAGAAAGGACATTTTCTAGAAGTACGATGAAACGGCTGATTATGTAAATCTCACGGAGAAAGTATATAATCGAGGAATGTGTAATTTAAAGGCCTTTCAATGAATGTACCGATACATCAGATCTTTTGATCTTGTTAACCTGCCTTAGGGTAGTTGAACGTGGAATTTACCGACTAAGATCAACGACTGAAGTCATTATGTATATCTTTTGGGCAAATCGAAACATTCTACTACACCTGTAGTGTCCATTTTGTGCGACCCCCGCGTTTCACCTAGGGCTTGTGCGCAGTTCACATTAAAACATCCACTGGGATTTTCGGCTGGCGATGAGGGGGGTCGCGACGACCCTGATTTCTTATTTGTGGGACGGGATACCGTTAGAGAAAAAACCTAGATGGGCAGTAGTTCACGCCGATCCTGCTGGGTTCATTGCCGTTTTGAAATTTCATCGGGCCAAAAGCCGGAAATAAATTGCCGAATCGAAAATTCCTAGGGCCAAAAAACCACATTCAACAACGGAATTCACAACAACCCCTTTGCCCCCGCGGAAGTCCATCTATGGTGATCATAGCTGGACGGGCAGAGTTTGGGGGGCTCGATGCGTAAGTCCCCCAAATGGTGATTCGCAGGCAACGTAAGCCCCCTTTTAATTTTTTGTGACAATTGTTAAATAAACACCGAATAACGTAGGTACCACGAGCACCTCAGGTCCAGCTATTATGGTGGTGGCTTTCCTCCGAAATAGAAATTTTTCAATTTCCCGCTATTGCTCAAATTTTGGACGTCAGATACTCTCAGACTGAATAATAAGTTTTGTAGTCAGGCTTACGGTAGATTTCTTGTCGCTCTATTTATTGCTGGACAGGGAGAATTCGGGGGCTCGATGTGTAAGCCCTCTTTAGCTTTTTGCTAAAATTTTCACCCAAACGCCGCATTACATAGGTGCCGCGAGCACCTAATGACCACCTATGGTTCTATTAGTCTTTTAATCGACCCTATTGACACCGAGCTTTCAAGAACGGTGGACCACCCACGAAGAATGCTGCATCGTGAAAGTGGTGAATAAAATTTTTTTGAATGTAAAAGCGGTTCACACAGGATATAACGCCAACTTTAGCCCTACATAGCGACGCGGTTGAAACCCCCCCCCCCAAAATTCAGTTAAAGCGACGCGGCTGACATTTCCGGGCCGATGAGGTTCTTTAAATTATTCAGTTTTTCTGGTACTGTAATTTTTTCAGCTTCATGGGATTACTGTAATTTTCCTGTCCTCCTATTGTCGTTCCACCGGCCTGTCGTTTAAACTAGCTGAAACACAAAACAAACAAAAATTCTCACTTTCTAATTATTTATATAAACTCATATACAACATTTAGAAATGTGAGACGCGCAAAAAACAAAAGGAGGGCGCGAGATCCCACTCGCCGAGAGGGGACACGCTCAAATATTACATAACCATCAAATACATCTCCGGGATTCACATGGCATGTGGTAGGGGCTTGTCTACGAAAAGAGCTATGATATTGAGAAAATGTGTGTGGGGCGAGAACTGTTGGTTGCAAAAGCTGAGAGACGCCTCGGGGGACGTCTGGGAAGAGCGCAGAGGAATGAAACAAGATCACAGTGGGAGGCTACGGGTGCTGTTTCGTGTTGTTTTCAAAAAGGTTGGGGGGTTAGGCCCTCGCTGTGGGGGGCGCGGAGTAAGTGAGCACGCTAAGCGGGGACTAGAATGTGACCATTTGGGGGGCCACAAAATGGGAGCTAGTGATCGAAACGGGACGCTGGCTGCGTGTGAAAGTTGCCTACTTCTTGACCTCGTTGGTCAGGATTTGGAAGAGGTCCTTGTCCGCCAAGCAGCCGTCGACGAACTCCTTCAGCGTGAGCTCCTTGTCGTTGTTCACGTCCATCTTCTCGAAGATCATCTTCGCTCGTTTCCTCGGTGAGTCGTCGGCGGACTTTGTCACCTCAGGGCCGAGCATCTCGTAAATCGCCTGAAAAATGGCTATTTTAAAGAAAAAGAGAAGAATTTTTGTGGATATTTTCGAAGCTTTTTCGACATTTTGGAAGCATATGCCATTTTCCCTTATTTTTCGTCAGTTAAAGCGACGACTTTTCCCCATTTTTTTTGCCATAATTTTTGGAGAATTTGGGGCGGAGAAAACAAATTTGGCACTTTTCCGGAGATGCAAAAGCGTGGCAGATCGGCGAACGGGCTCCCGCCACGAAAATAGTCTGGCAGTTTGCCAAAGAAAGCATCTTTTCTCAAACTAGACACAGAAAGCGGCTAACAATTTGTCAAAACGTCTGTCCTCAAACATTACTTGCGAGTGTGTTGAATCCGCAAACTCCCGGATTGGCAGATGTCCAATCCAAAAAAGGAAGGTTGATTTGGCAAAACTCTGTTTTGCAGACCGTCATGGATGATTTTGAATGAAACTTCTTAAGCTAATTTCCACTGTTCAATTTGAATTTGTGTCAACACCTGTTCAGGAAACGAATAAAAAACTAGTTCTGCCTGATCAGAACACGATTCGTCTAGGATTTTGGAAAGTATTATGATGGTATCCTTAAGTTGTTTTGAGCGTAAAATTAGGTGACCAATTTTACTTTTGGACTGAGTTGCACTGTATTTACAAGTCGTCACACAATCTCACTATAGAAAGCCCAATAATATCATTGTTTGAATGAGTAACGTGGCAAGAACTATGTCAAAGTACTGTCTATGAAAATAACGGCGTTTTGGAGACAATTTGAAAACAACGCGTGTTTCGGCAAAGTACGAAAAAGCATCTTTTAGTGATTTTTTTTTGTGAATATCCATTTTTTAACGGTTTAGACCGCCACAGGCCATTCATTGTTTTTTCTTCAATGTTTTATTACAAACGGAGGGAGCGTGAACGTTCATAATGACGTCATTTTGGACCCTATTGACACCCGGCATGCAGGAAATACGGTGGTCACTCACGGTATGCCATTTATTACAAATTGGGGGAGGGCCCCCCAATGGGGTGCGCACTGGATGTAGCGAAACATTTTAGCCCGTGCCTGAGTTTTTTTTTTGGCTTTCTCCGGCCCGATTTGACCTAAGATCCTCAATAAAAGTAGAATGGCCGATAAGTTCCCCTCGTTGTATTCTCGCGAAAATCATCTGTAGGGCGTTTTTTCCTTTTTTCTGCAGCTCCGAGAAATTGAAAATAGATCACGCGAAATTAGCACAAAGGTTGGTGTGGTAAAAACAAGATTATCAGGGAAATGTCTCGAGGAATCTCCCGAGAAACATCAGCGTCAAAGAACACACCGTGACGGAACCGGAAATGGAGAGAAGGAATTCCGCGGCGCACTTTCGCTTTTTAGAGAGTTGCAAAAGGAATCACATTTTGATTTTATGAGTCTCACAAACCCGATAAAGTTGCTTTTAAGGCCTTAATTGCTTAATAGTAAGACAAATTTACGGTTAAAAAATCCCACCTCAATAATTTTGATCATTTCCTTCTCGTCGATCGTTCCGTTTCCATCGATGTCGTACATTCTGAAGGCCCACTCGAGCTTCTGCTCGGGCGTTCCCGAACTGGTCACATTGATGGCGAGCAGGAACTCCTTGAAATCGATAAAACCGCTGTTATCCGTGTCGAAGGTTCGGAAGACGTGCTCGCAGAAGCCCTCGGCCGAGCCGGACGGGAAGAAATCCTTGTAGACCTTGATGAATTGCTCCTTCGTCAGGTGGCCCTTGGGGCAGTCTTGCTGAAAAAGAGGTATTTAGACGCGACAAATCTGATATATTTATTTTGTGCTTGCTTTAATTAGTGAATACATCGGAAATATACATCATCTATAAAAAATATTTGTCGATTTTGCATTTTTGATCGCGTGAAGAGCAATAATGTGATCAAACTACAGAATACTTATAGTCTACGCCAATTATACTTCTTGGCCAATTTTGCGTACGTATCCTAAAATACAGTATTTTCGTACGCAAATTCGCGTTTGGTGTCATTTGCAAAGATCTAAGAGGGAAACTGGGAGCATACGTGGGCAACCGACCGCGGGGGTCTATTTTGCGACAACCCCCCTCAATTAGAAAAACTTTTCAATCTTTGCGGCGGGCCGCCTCCCTTTACAAAAATTGGGTAAAGTAAAATTGCGACACCCCCACCGCCGCGGCTCGCGGGGGTTGGCCAAGTATTACTGGGAGAAGTAGGAATGGCGACCAGTATAGTGAAGTTTTGACCAGTATTTCGAGAAACAAGCCCCTAAACCGCCTCGACCGTATTTGGCTGCTAATGATAGCTGAGTATCCCATGTTTACCGTGAAACCACGAAAACTTGATGTACGACACCGAAACTTTGGCATAATATGCAAATTTCACATGAAGTGGATTTTATATTGATCTATACTAATAAAGCATGGAAAATTGTCAAAAAAAACGTGTTTTTAAAATTGTTTCACGCGCCGGCCCAGAAAAAAACGTTTTAAGATAAAGGGCAAATTTAGAGGGATAGTGGATTGGTTACAAATATTCAGAAAACCCTATATTTCAATTAAAAGTGGACATAACTTTTAAAAATTTATTATTTCCTGGGGGGGGGGGGGGGGGTAAAAACTTCCCCTCCCCCTTTCATTGATTTATATGTTTATTTTTTGAAAAAGAAACCGTGGCTAAATGGCCTTGGATAACACATAATTTTGAATATTCTTGTCCAGAACATATTTATTCACCCAGAAATGGGTTTACTTAGCGGTTGAAATAATTTTAGCATATGTAACGACTTATCACATTTTCTCCCATTTTTCCAAATTTCCGCTCATTTCCATTCGTGTTTTTTTCTGCCGCAAGCGTGCAATCGTGTTGTCTGTGTGTGAGCGGGTCGTCGCTCAAGCGAGTTTTCGATAAAACGTCCTCCGGGACGGATTGGAGCGAAACTGATAAACGACAACATGACGCGGCAGCGACTGCCCGTAAACACAGAATTTTGTCCCACGCGCATAAAAATAGCTCATATTTTCTGCGAATTAAGAAAAAAATGTGGATTTTAGTGTAAAAATAGCTCGCAACATCCGCATTTTTAATTTAACAGAAAAAACAACTTTTCAAAGGCTCAATTACTCCGAACTCAAGTTCAAAGCAATGTTTGTACTCGACGGGGCGAAGGTAAATAGCGGAATTTCGGGAATTCCAAGAGGAAACTTGTTGAAACAAGGCGAAATTTGAGAAATTGTTTGTTATTCATAAAAACAATATATATTTAAAATAAAAAATAAATTGTCAAATTCGACGAAACGACGTTTAATTCCGTAATTTTGCGGAAAACAGCACTTTTTTTTTTAAAATTATAGTATTTAAAAATGTACAATGCGCTCAAAATCGGTAAACGAATACTACGAAAATCTAAAAATTGTTTGGGAAAATTTCAAAACAAACAAAAAAAAAATCCGCGAAAATTGCGAATTGTCTGTATTTTTCCCTTAAAAATGTGAATTACTTTAAAAAATTAAATTTGTTCATTTAATATTTTACAAAATCCACCAAATTTTACAAAATTGTTTAAAAATCACTTACCACGAAGCCCTTGTACCACTCCTTGATCTGCTCTTCCGTGAAATTCGTGTTCTTCTTCAGAAATTCCAGATCCTCTTTCGAAAGCTTCGGTTTCGAGCCCTTCAATCCCATGTCGCGTTGGGCCGGCCCGTTTCCTAGTGGATCAACTAAAAAATAGAAGGATTAAATGAAAAAAATAAACAAAAATGATGAAAAAATAAACAAAAATAGAGAACGAGAAATGAACAAGAGATACTGAAAACTAGACAAAAAATACTGAAATAGGGGGGGGGGGTGGAGCCATATACGCAGAGAGAAGAAGAGGGGCAGACACACAAAGAACACAGAGAAATGAGAGAGATAAATAAAGAGAGAGAGAGGAAATGGAGAGAGAGAGAATCAGAGATGCAGAGAATGACGAATGCGGGAAACGCTCGACGGAAAGAAACAACAGAAGATTATGGCAAGATAACGAGAGCAGAGACACGGGTGATAAACGGATCGGACAGGGCAAAGGCGTGAAAAGTAGGCAAATAAACGCGTGACGAGAAAAGAGGGAAGGAAATTTCGGGATTCCTGTGTTCAAGGAGGCAGAGGCTATTTTCGAAGGCAGTGCCGGACCCCAGGTGGTAATAAAAGCGGCTGATAACATCTCGTGTGACGGCCGCGGAATGTGCTATCAAAGGAAGACGCACCTCCCCCCTATTTATTCCTACGACACTACTAATTACACTTAGCAATCTTCGAGAGGCGTGTAAAAAGAGGGGGAGCAAGATTTAAACAAATAGTGGCGAGCGGGCAAGCGCGCGGTATCAATGGCGGGCGGTGCCGCGGGCAGCGGCGGTCGCACCCCTTCGTGTCTTAAAGGTCACACACGCTAATTAGGTTGTTAAGGCATTTAGTGGAAGTGATAAGAAGCAAAAAGAACATGTACTAGACGGGGGTGACGATCGATAGTGGCGCGCGGACGGCCCCGCCCTGGGGAAAAGGGGTTGCGATCGATGGCTCCTGGAGCCCGCTACGGTAGTCGCTCCCTTCTCCTCGGATTTGGCCGAGTGCCAGTCGGTTGTTTAGGCCAACAAAGCAGCCCCAACTACCGTGACTTCCACCTGGTTAATTGTCGGGCAGCGCTCCGCTCGTGTGTGATCTTTGGCTCCCGCTTCAAATCGCCGTCAATGTTCGATGGGGGGCGCCTCCTCGGGCCACAGAGGGGGGCTGAATTAATTATGTCCCTCGTGAGCAATTACGGCCACAGGCCCTTTGTCGAAACAATATGTGGTTTCATCTGAGCGTTTCCGCCGATTTCGTGTTGACGTGTGTGTGTTTCGCGTGTAAGCGACGGCGGGCTTCGTAGTGCGACTAACCCCCAGGAACCCAATTGTCGCCTACGAAAAGCTATGAAAAGGAGAGGAAAAGCTACGAATAACCGTTTTTAAAGGGTGAAAGCACACAAATCGGAATGTTATTTGCGATTGAAAAGGGGGATTTAGAGGTAATTGGCGGTTATTACAAGGAGAACTACTTGAATTATGAACAAAAATATGACGCAATATGACAAAGTGATCAACCACCGATTTTAGATGATAATTCATACCACAATTACAATGTTTTTGCATCAAATTTCAATTATAATGCAATTATTTAGGCACAAATTATTAAATTTTCCAGAATAAAGGGGTTTCACATCCCCAAACAGCATAAAATACGGATTCGATAGTTCTTAAATTAAACGCATGGTTTTTTTTTTTAATTTAAAAAGACCAAAAACTGATAAAAATTTGAGCAAAAAAGTTGACTGATCGGGATCGCACTTTCGTTGTATGGGGGATGTCTTTATTGTATTGGCACCCCTCCCCCCTCCCCCTAAAAATTTAAATTACCATCTCCAAGATTGATTGAATTTACTCTGTAAATTTATCGAATCGCAGACCGCTTCTGGCTTTTGTTTTACCACCTAAGACCGCTTCTGAAATGGTTTAATTTAGATTTAGGGTAATTTAGCTGAATAATTATAATTAGAATTTCCCCTTAAAATGCCTCAAATTAATGCAAAATCTTTAGTAAAATTTTATAAACTGGTCTCTAGAGTTCATGTGATAATTTATTGCGGAGGAATTGCTCAAAATCCCCTTTAAAATGCAATAAAATGGTCATTCTGGAGCCTTGCAATTTACAATCGTCCAAAAAAAAGTGCGGCAATCTGCATAGCGGGAAAAAACGGCACGCGAAACGGCCCAGATTGAAATGTCGGTTCGGGGTTTTTGCAAGGCGGAACAATTTACGAAGTGTGAAAATCGCCCCGGCTCCCATCGCTCTTGAAAATAGAAATTGTAGGCTACGAGAGGGGAGAATTTGTGGAGCGGCGTGTGAAAAGAGCACAGCTTGGAGCATTACGCGTGTTAGCACGTGGGATTAGTTGCATGATGGTGGTGGTGTGTAACGGGGCAAACAATTGGTGGGGCTGTCCCTCCGTTGAAATTGAAGCGCTCTAATAATCTCTCCCTCTCTGTCTATTATCGAGTTGAAGACGCACAAACATGCTGCTGTTCGGTCGCAACAACACACGGCGCTATTGGGACGGAAAATTGAATGGCTGCTTGGGGCTCTAACTTCATTCGCCTGATTGATGCGGGCGAGTCTCTCGTCTGTTTTCGGCTGGGAATCACGTCGACGACGACTTGGGAGTAATTGAGTTGGCCTATTTCGCATAGAGGCCCGCACTGTGCGCGCGCAAGGGGCCGAAAGAGGCAGAGGGGAGAATGCCTTCCTTCCACATTGCGACTGGGGACAATTGGCGGCTGTTTCGCGGCTGGCAGGCCCAGCCGTTTGTCGCGGGTGACGCCGCCCGTTGCAGAAAGCGCACAAATCGCCGCTGAGGCTGGCCGAACGGCCTCTGGGGAGGAAAAGTTGCGCAAAACATGCTTGGTTTACGAGAGCATTTGTCGTCCCATTTGCGCGTTTTTATCACAACGAAAACAACGTCATATTGCATCTTTGAAACAAAAGTGCTTAAAAAGAGAGCTGCCCAACCACAAATAGCAAAATACAATTTAAAAAATAAGCCCCTAGTATTTTTTATTTATTTTCGGTAGTTAAATACATTGTTTCCTGCGCTCACGGTGTGTGACATTCTTCTTAAAAAATATTATATTTCGGCCTTCTTTTAATTCTTTATGTTCTACGAAAATGAAATGAAAACAGGTAAAAATAAAATAAAACGAAAATCAGGCAACGGTAATTTTTTTTTTAAATTCTTTAACGTCGTTTTTGATGTTTTCATGCGTTGTCGGTTCAAGATATTGTTTTTGGTCGATTTTTAAGCTTGTCTTTTTTTTAAATTCTTAATTTTAGTTCTTCTTTTATTCAACTTACCCACACGTTATAGAAAAACTGCAAAAAAAATATTTTAATCAATCCTAGATATATTTAAATAAACGCATTTACTAAAGATGTTTTTTGGAGCCTAACATAAACCCTATAAGAGGGTCTAAGATTAAAATTTACATGAGAGCTAGTCGTTTGTTCATTCAAACTCGATGTTTGTCGTAAAAGCGATAAAAGCTATTTCGTTAATTCCGTTCACCACTTAATGATGTTGGCAAATCCTTCGTGGATCTCCGTTGTTTTGCAACACCGGATTATAACCAATTGTGGCTACGTTTGTAACAGTCATCGTACAAGCGTGAACAGCTGGCGGATGGAAAAACAGCTACTTGATATAGATTTAGCTGGCGGCCATAATAACACATCACACGGGCTGAGCGGAGGAGACGAGACAAACGCGTAATTATAATTGACGGGATCGAGCTTGGCTGCCAATTTTCCGTTACTCTAATGGCTGGATGTGGGTTATCCCCGCGCGTCATCTCATTTGCGTGTCTATAAACAGCGTCGATTGGCTATTCGCATAAAGGCGCGGGCCTGCAAGTGCGTTCGGAATGGTGCTCGTCACAAGTTGAACCCGGGTTCAGATATCACTGAGAAAAGAGATTTTCTTAGAAGACCCCTTGTTGCTAATGACTCGATTTTCCAACACCGGCAGAAATCGAGGAAGCGAGCTATCGCGTAAATACAATCTTGGTGGAAAACGTCAAGATGAAGCATATTCTTGGAAAGCCCTTTTCTATAGAAAAATATGTGTAACTTGCTTGACAAGCATATTTCAAGATCATATCGAGCAGTTGACGATGCGATCTTTTGCTACCAAAAGGAGAGAGAAGCGCACAACAAACACCTATCATGTTTTCGAGGGCGTTGCCTGAATAAGTGGGCCGCGTATTATGGCCGAGTGAGCTGTAAGTGCCTGCTAGAAAAGGGTAAACATCTCACGCATTGTTGCACCCGGATCACTGACGGCCAGCCAGCCAGACCTTCACTGGTAGCGAGTTTGTGGCGGATGAATTGATTCCAAAGTGGAGAGGAATGGGGAGTGAGTGAAGCCGGGGTATCGGATTTCAGGGGATGGGCAGTGGAAAAGTAAAGGGAAACTGAATATGGCCGAGCAGATAGGTGGCGGTCAACAACATCCTGCCGCAGCAGCCGAATGCGCTCCGAGGGCCGGAAATCGCGGGTTGCGACATTGGTTTCTAATCGGAGAACCAAAGAGACTGCTGCCCTCATGACGCCGGCAGAATTTGAGAAAATGCAGGCTAACTGTCACAAAAATTCGGAAGATACAGCCGGTTACCTCTTTTTGGTGTAAAGCAGTGGGAAAAGCATTTAAGTCCTACCAACTGATGGAAAGGTGGAGACAATAAATGGACATCCTCCTGATGAGGATCGAGAAGGGAGTGATTCGCGTCGGCGTCCTTTGACGTGTGGCTTTATCTTTATGTGCCATTTCGACGTTGGCATTGCCTCCGTTATCGGGTGGCTGGGCTCGTTTATCTGCGAAAATTCGGCTCAACGCGAACTGTGCGAGGTGAGACCCGTATTACGTCGATAAGCACCCGCTGCGCAGCAACAATATCACCCGAAAACAGAACTCGTTCACTGTCAAACCATGTGATGGAGAGAGCGGAGGGCCAGTTTTGTAAAACGAGTTGAGCCACGGGGGGGGGGGGGGGGGGTGGTGAGTGAAATACGACACTACTCGGGACCTGCTGTTGCTATTTACTGCTAATTTTGTCTTGACAGCGGGGGAAGAGTGGATCAAGGATTGGGTAAGGCTTCACTTGACGGTCGACGGGGGGTCTATCGCCAGAAGTACGTCTTTGATCGCCTGCCGCGCGTAATCCGATTTGCAAGGTGAAAAGGTCCCTAAATCCATGTCACGCTCGCTTCTTCTACGAGAGAAGACTGATAGTCATGCAAGAAACGGTACCATAATGTCTAGACGTAATGTCGGAACATACGCCGTAATGTCCTAATGATTCAGAGAATCGTAGGACGTAATGCTTATAAGCATTGACGCGCCTACCAGATTGTCCTGGATAAGCTGAAGAAGATATTGAGATTGTCACAAATGTTGCAACTTTGCAAGAAGTGTTGTGTCTTCCAGGCAAAGTGAGCGATTTCCGTTGCATGCGCATCTGCAAAAGTCAACTGGTTTAATCAAAATGGTTGCAGCCAGATGGCAAACATAGCATTGGCCGTTGGCGACCAAATGTTCCGGCGTCAGTTAAAGCTTGTTCGTTTGACACATCCATAAAGCGGCAAAGGGCGATTGCGTCACATGGGCAGGGGAAGTCGCGTATTTATGGAACGCTGGGCAATGCAAGCTTGTGGTTCCCCGGGGGAGGAACGACCACAGAGCACGGAGAGGTCAAGAAGACGGAGCAATATGGGACATGCGGGGGTCGCTTCCGAAGAGGGCGCACATCAGTGTTGCGAAAAGAGGCGTTTGGCGCGCGGGCAGGACAAATGTTTGTTCCTCAGGGAATGGGTGGGCTTAAGCATGGGAACGACACATCGCCCTCCGCGTAGAGAGAGCGACCCGATGCGTGACCATAACTCAGGCCGCCCGGCTTATTTTGTCATCGCCAGAAGCCAATTTGCGTGTAATTTGTTGTGCTGGGCAAGTTGTCGAGGTGGCGACGAACTACGTGCTACCTAAAAATGCGAACTACACAGGGACATAAACAGGTAGCAGCGCGTGGAAGAGATAAGACTTACGAAGGCGGTGCAAGTGTTCGAGATGCCTAATCAGCCGCTCCCCAAAAGCTACTGTGGGGTGCAGGGGTTGCGAAATGTACCCGGAATTTCTCCATTTCCACGAGGGAAACTGTGAATGTTGCGGGAACGGAAACAGTTTTTTGACAAGACTGGACAGTTCGTAATTGGGTTCAATCGAAATGTTGATCGGCACATTTCTCCCGGTTCGCCAACAAACCACCAGTAATCTTTCGCATTCGCTCTCAAAAACAGTATTGCCTGCACGTATTGTTCGGTTCAACCATACTGGCGACACGTCCATGCAAACTGGTTAATGGCCCAGGGCTATCGAATTCTCGCATATGTTTCGAAGGAGTGATTTCTGGCTGACGGGGCGCAAAACGACTCCCCCGGGAGAAGTCCTCTTCCATACACACACAGAGCACTAAAGATTATATCACGTTTATTGCCGACGGCCACTATCTCTCGAAAATTGTGTGTTGGTGGGGGAGAATTCTGCGATTTGGCAACTGGAGATAATTGACGCCGGCCAGAGAACGCCCTTTGTCCCTCACAATGGACAGAGGTGGCGGGCGATGCATAATTTAAAGTTTGACGTTTGATTGGCGTGAAACAGCTGAAATACCAGAAAGCCTAGAAACTGCGTAACTCAGAAAAGGGAGTCGTATGATTAAATATCGCCGTTCTCTTGCTGGGTCATTAAAAAAGAAGGCGAATCTTTTGCAAAGTTAACTGGACGAGGAACGTCATGTACCAAGTCAAAAACAACCTTCACCGCACTTCCCTATTCTGGAGGGTGCATTCTCAAAACAATAACCGTGTGTTTTTGTTCAAAAACCACAGGGTATTTGTTGTTGTTTTCCTTTGCAAACGGAAAGCTCAGAGGAACATGAACTACGGTATTTGTCACTGAAACAATAAGAAGTGAAATGGTTCAGAGTTTTAAAACTTGTGCTGTTTTTGTGCGCGTGGCCGGACGTGGAACTCGCAGACGACGCAACAATGGCCTAATCTGCATCGTGACACATTGCCGCCTGCCGGCTGTAGGTGCCGCCTGATTGTGCTATTGCGGAGCGCTTTGTGGGTGGCGCAGGCTGCCTAATGATTCATGGCGTTCTTAGGTTGATGACATGCTTCAGCGAAGCATAATAGTGCTATTTGGCTGCCATCCAAGGCCCGACAACGTCGGGATGACTGATGCCGAGAATCTCGAGGAGATGGCTGTAAAAAAAGAAGAAGGGAAAGGAGGGATGGTGCGGGAGATGTAGGGGCGGAATGCGGCGCCAGATGGTGTCTGCTCGGCTTATTCATGCAGTTGAGTCACGCCCGCCGCATTATAACAATCTTTTAACAATCGAGACGTGTGCCACTGACATCGCTACCGGGTCTGGTAAACATGGGCTTTCATTCATTCATTCATTCATTCATTCCCCCGCGTGCGGTCGTCTCTCCTTCCACTGCTGGTTGGTCGAATAGTGAATCCCCGATTGAAGCCTTGGACAAGCATTCGGGTATAGTCCATGAAGACAAATGTCACCATAAGCCTTGCCACCCTAAACTGTCAAAGCCTACGTACCGACAAACGTCTACAAACCCTCGAAGAAGCCCTCGAAAATGTCAACTTGGATGTGTGTGCCCTCACAGAAGTCAAAAGAGATGGAAATGGAACAACTGTGCTCAACAAGTCAAAATCAAACCTATATTATACTGGAAACGGAAAACACAATGGAGTAGGGTTCCTTGTGAAGTCTCATTTCAACAAGCAAGTACGGAGGTTTGAGCCAATCAACGACAGAATATGTTACCTGGATGTGGAAATGGAGAGAGTTCTATTGAGAATCGTGTGTGTATATTTACCAACTACTTCCTACACTGATGCAGAATATAACAATTATCTCGCCCAAATAGAACAAATCATCAACAAAAAGGAACCCGGGAAACCTCTCCAAATAGTTGTTGCTGGAGACTTTAATGCACAACCAAGCAAGCGATTAACAGTGAATGAAGCATCTATGGGAATGTATGGCTATGGAGATCGAAATGAAAGAGGAGAAACGCTGATAGACTGGTGCGAGAGAAATGGATTAAAAGTGGCGAACTCTTTCTCTAAAAGACGTGAAGGAAGAAAATGGACTTGGAGATCTCCAAATGGAACAACTTATCGAGAATACGACCTATTCCTTGTGACAAAAGCGTGCCACAGCAGATCAGTCGATGTTGTGAATCAGTTCAACTACGGAAGTGACCATCGTTTGGTGAGATGTATCTTAGACGTGGAGTGGAAAGGCCGACGATGGGGAAAGAAATCATGTATAAGAACAGTGGACTGGAACATATACAAGGCTGAGCTGGAATTAAAGAATGTACCTCTCAATGTCATGAATAATGCACAATTATACGAAGAAACAGCAAATACAATGAGGGAATGTTTGTCGGAAGCCACGAATTGGATGCCTAAAGAATCTCGGTTTGGTAATGCTACAAAACAACTATTCACAACAAGGAGACAATTTTTAACAAGACAAGATCCCCAGGGCAAAGTTCAATTGGTTCAGACAAACAAACTCCTTAGAATTCAAATTGCCGAAGATCTAGATAAGTATCACCTGTCCCTGTATAAGACCAATATTCTTACTAACAAACGGAGACAAAAAGAACAGACAACTCGCACTAATCTTACAGCAACTCGAAAGCAAGATGGCACACTCACAAAAGATAGTACTGAACTGATGCACGAGAGACAAAAATTTTACAACAATCTTTTTAAATCGAATAACGCAAATGTCACACAACAAGGCCCAATAGACCAAGTACCTGAAATTACCATCGAGGAGTTTCAATGGAACCTTTGTAATTTAAAGAGAAACGTTGCCCCCGGACAGGATAGAGTGTGTACAGAAATGATATTGAAAGCCAATCACGAAGTGAAAGAAAGAATACGCTCTATTCTGAATGAGTGTCTCCGCAGTGGAATTGTCCCAAACAACATGTGTCATTCTGTTATCTCCCTTATATTCAAATCTGGCGATCCCCATCAACTGGCAAATTTCCGTCCAATTGCAGTGTCCTCCACACTTCTCAAGCTATTGGTCCGCACTATACACCGAAGGATAGAATTATTGCTAGAAAGTAATCAAACAAGCGTACAAGCTGGGTTTCGCAAAAACTTCTCAACAAATGACCATATCCTCACACTGAAACAGCTGATAGACAAGTGCTATTCCCACAACTTGCAAATTTTCTTGATTTTTGTTGATTTCGCCAAAGCCTATGACAGTATTGAACACGAAGCGGTGTGGACGAGTCTCGAAAGACAAGGAGTCAATAGACAATACATCAATATTCTGAAGTACATTTATCATGCTGGTCAAACTAAAATCAAAGTAGGAGAAGATGAAGTTCAAATAGAAGTGAAGAAAGGTGTCCGTCAAGGCTGCCCTCTTTCCCCTGTCATATTTAACGCTGTGCTGGAGACGGTTATGAGAAGGCTCGAATGGGAGGATAAAGGAATTAACATCAATGGAAGAAATCTGACACACCTATGCTACGCTGATGATGTCGCCCTTATTGCAAAATCCCCTCAAATGGCACAACAAATGATAGACGATTTAGTACAAGAAGCGAAAACAGTTGGATTGCGAATTAATCAAAAGAAGACTGTAGCAATGTCAAACCTCAGAGAAAGTCCTCTCAAATTAGATGGAACAAATTTAAAATTCGTCGATCAATTCGTATATCTCGGGCGAAGTCTCAGATTCAAGCATGACGATAGCAAAGAAATAACACGAAGGATCCAATCTGGGTGGTGTGCATTCAACCGCCACAGAAAGTTCCTAGTGCAACGGTCCATTGACATAAAACGAAGGCGCAAAGTGTTTAATATCGCAGTTCTCCCAGCATTCCTTTACGCATGCGAGACTTGGGCTCTTACGAAGAAGGACAAAAAGAAACTGAGAAGTGTTCAACGCCGAATGGAGAGGGCAATGACTCATAGACAATTGCAAGATAGAATACCTCATGCACAAATAAGAAGAGAAACCCAAGTGAAAGACGTTCTCAAAGAGGCCTCAAAGCGGAAAATGAAATGGGCAAAGAAACTGGCTTGTTGTGGTGATGGGAGATGGACAAAAGACCTCATTGAGTGGTACCCACGAGAGAAGAAACGAAGAGGAGGAAGGCAGTATACTGAATGGGCTGACGATTTGAAGGAGGCTGCTGAGAGACTTGGGAGACAAGGCGTGACCTGGGCGACGATAGCAAGGACAGAAAAGGCTTCATGGCAGCAGATGTCTTCCCTGCGCTACGACTTGTGATAAAAATCAGTAGCGATACAGGAATAAAGATAGATAGAAACATGGGCGCTGCGGGAAACCAAAGGAATGTGCGAAGTGACAACAGACACGGAAACTTTTTGTGTTCCGCAAAGACAACGAAATCACTAGGAGGGTGTTCTTTCGGTCTTTGAAACTCTGAAACTCCATAGCTAATCGTTTGAACGACTGCACGACATTACAAAATGGAATAGAACATTTTATTCAAGTCCAGGCTGGCCAAACACAGCTAAAAACCTTAAAGCGGGCAGCGCATAATTGTGGGATAATTGTTTTCCACAAGGCGATTACGGCGTATGGCGCCAGAAAGCATTTCTATGACCTTATCTTATGGGTTTTGAATACAAAAAATATATATAAACTTGTAAAAACTGGCGGATAAGAGAAATAGCTCAGAAACGAGAGTGAAAAAGTGGAAATCTTCGGGTGCAAACATTTACGATGGGGATTGTAAAAGATTGTAAACTGACAGCTCAAAAGTGGCGGATAAGGGAAAAGACACGAATCACAAGAGGTTTATGACTCAAATTTTGTTTACAAAATTTGGAATTTAAAAATAATATGTGTAAAAAATTTGTTTTCACACTGATATTATTTTTTCGCTCTTTTCGGTTTTAAAGGTGTCATTTTCTTTTTCTATTTGCTGGTGGAGATTTTTACATTTCAAAATATAAATCCAGGATAGATACCCTACTTTTTAAATTCTCTTCAATTTATAAATTCAACAAATTGGGGTTCAAAGGTTTTGTAAGCCTTCCTTCCGTGTAAAAAAATATTAAATTTAACAGTATTCAGTTGAGTAATAAGCCCTGGGGTTGTTTAAAACTGCATAAAAGGCAATAACTATCCAAAGAAGTTTTTCCCAAAGCAGAAGCCATTGTGTTTGTGTGCTCAGGATCATCTCGTCTTTCATCGCAAAGAAAGAGGCTTAGCAACTAAGCGGATTACTCTCGTTTCAGGAACTGCTACCGTTTGGTCGCCGCTTTTTGTGCGTCAAGAGCCGCCGTTATCAGGAGCTACTCCCGTAGCACGTGATGACGTCCACGCCCCGTGGCGACGACCACCCAAAGGAGGGCCCGTCAGGTATTTTGACGAGGAGGATGCACACATGCCCGCACGCGCGAATTGCATTTTACTGCGCAGTTATTGCGAGCTTGATGGCTCTGTAGCTGGGAAGAGCCTCTATGTTGTTATGTGGCGCCTGTGGAATGAGCTGCCAAACTATATTAGACACCGGGGAGGCGGAGGGCGCCGATGGCGAAGACTCGCGCAGTAGTGAGGCAAGGGACTATGATTGGATGAGGCAAGGGGATATGAAACGGTTGAAAAATAAATTTGAAAAAAAGAAAATATTACACTCGTTTGGAACTGTATTTTTGTACACTACAATTTTTTAAACCCCGCTGAGTGCTAGTTAGAAAAATATGAAGTATTTTTCTAACTAGCACTCAGCGAAAAATATGAAGTAAACGCCAAGATTTTAAGCCAAAATTTTCTGGTAAATTTGAAGGCTGGTAGATTTGATGGTCGGTCATTGCCCGATTTTTTTTAGGGAACGGGCCGGTCCGGTCTCGAAAAACCAATACAAAAGTCGGGCAAATTTTAGTGCCGGTCCCGAATTTTCACAGTGCGGGCTGGCCTTTGCCACCTTTGGGTTGGTGATCGGGCAGGATGATTTTTCACATCGAGCCTTTTTTTTTTGTTTTTTTTTGTTAAATTTTTTTCGGCTTGACTATATTTATTTAATTTTTTAACAAGAGAGCGTACCGGCTCCTATACTTCTATGTAAAAAACATGTGTACAAGTAAAACATATGCTTTAAACGATACATAGCACACATTTTTAAAAAGGAAAGTGCAGCTGTGGGCGAGTTGGGGCGGGTGAATGGCCCCGGGTGCTTACTGCTCGTAAACGGTCCACTGCGCACGGCATTCGTCCGGCGATGTAGACGACTGCCCAAAGCGCTGTGGGAATGATGGATGAGCACATACATACACATACACTCTGGCCAGTTCACTGAATTATAAACTTTCGCTATAGCTAGCAGTCGGAATTAGGGGATTTTCGAGTATGGCATTATCGGGTACACACAGACGAAGTGGTATTTTAATCGATTCAACTGCTCTTATGTTCTGTCATGCGACAACAGGTGGTTTTGACATTTACACCTGGAATGGCGACATAATCGACAATAACTTGAGCAGATCTCATTACGTAACGATAGCAGATTAATAGCAGTCTCAATAGAGGCGAAAATACAGCAGTCCTTATGAAATTTGGCAGGGTTCACTTTTATCTAGTCACATCACGAGAAGGGCCAGCACCAACCATAACTACCCAACCATAACTTTAGGCCATAAAATTGGGTAATCACCCTTAACTGTGCATACCTCGGGAGGGTATAGTCTGCATACCTCAGGTTAAGGGGGGTAGAGGCCCAGAAAATGCAAAAGTTAAGGGGGGTTAGGCCCTATCTTTGGTAAAATGAGCCCTGAGGATAAAAAGTTACGGGGGGCTACCTCATTTTAGGCCCCAAAAGTTACGGGTGGGAGGTAAGTAACTGTGGTTCCGGTTGTAACAGTCGGGCATTTGTAGTGGTAACCACTTTTCACCTGTAGGATATACATTCCGGGCGTTTAAAGCTAGGATGACCAGTAACTTCAGGTTTAACCTATAGGGTTACTAAGGGTGCTTCTTCGTAGCCTTAATGTAACTGATCGTAAGGACCACCAAGGTTTCCTTAAGACTGTTCATCTGCTGAAATCTAAATATAAAGTTTGTTTTAAGGCTAATAACGTCAGACAGCTTCAGTAAACATTTAGTTAACTGAAAATTAATTGCTGTTCTAGTCGTTAGTAGCTTCACTTGAGAAAAGGGCAAGGTCACATCCAAAACGAAGAAGTACTCCAAATTGAATTGTCTAGACTTGAAGCCGACAAAGTAATCAAACTCGTCATCTCGACTCTGTCAGACACAATTGAACTCCAATTGGTACCGCTTTTTGTGTCATGTTTGTCGCTCAAGTGCCGGCGCGGCATGTGTGAAACGAAGAT
This sequence comes from Oscheius myriophilus, assembly GCA_964057215.1. NCBI lineage: Eukaryota > Metazoa > Nematoda > Chromadorea > Rhabditida > Rhabditidae > Oscheius > Oscheius myriophilus. Next base: position 23,111,306 of record OZ059902.1, read on the forward strand.
TGTTTGAGGTAACATGGTCTCAAGAGGAGGGCTTGACCGCTTCGCCCTTTGAAATAGTTCAACGAAACGAGAGGTTTGTACTATTTTGTTAACAAACATGCTTTCCGCAGACCATTGCCGTCACAGATCAGTCGAACTTTGCAATAAAAGTCGAAACGACCGTTCTGTCTGTCAACATGCCGCCTGTTGGCCATTATCTCACAATCGATGCGATAGACTATTCCCTTAACGGCTTTTTCAACAGGATGTCCTTTTGTGACAAATAACTGCCGATTCGATTAAGAGGGACTTTGACTAGACATGGCACCGATTTGTTGCTTGGGACATGATACGGAACACCCCCGCCAACAGCTTATGGGGATTAAGGAGAGGCTTATGAATAACGACGAGAAATGTCTCCACCTGTCACAATAGCTCTTAGAGTGATAAGGTTTTGCTCAGAAATCGAACAAAGCTATGAATCAAAGAGCAGTATGAGGAAGTCCAATCGGCAGTTGTTTGAGGGCGAAAGGCAGCTGTAAAATGCCGTTCTCGCATGAGTCCGATGGGCGGCGCTGCGCCCCGAACACCACTGCTTGTTGTGTGTATGTATGTGTTTCGAACGGCTAGAGGACGGATAGCAGGGATTACTTATGCATTCGGAGTGGTCTCTGCAAGCGAGGGAATTGTCAGTATTGTCGCAGAATGATGGAGTTTCTAGGGAAGCACCGATCCCGAACGAGCATAATGAATAGAGAGAAGTTGAAAAGGGTTTCATTGGAATGAGAATAGCGACGGCGGGGATCGAACCCTATTGACAGACCCGTAATAGCCTTCAAGGACGTGTCTCTCCCGATCTTTATTAATCCTAGATTTCTGAATCATGTCCATAATTGGGATAATGCCGGAGGAGCGATTCTTAAATGGCGATCTTTGACGACTGCAAATGTCGTTACCATGATTTGTGTTGTGACTGATGCGATTCGCTCAGAGCGAGAGAAATAGCCTAGAAAAAAGAAATAGGACTTGGCTTCTCGGACCACATGTTCAAACTGACACCCTTACGACCAAGGGTGGCTGAAACTGGGGCCGGGCCGGGCCGCGGATTCTTGGGAGCGGGGCCGGCCCCGGTATTTTCAAAAATCTTTTTTTTAATGTAACTCTTTTCAAAGTCATTATTTTCAAGTTCTTTTTGTTGCAAAACATAGTTCTAATTGTGCAAAACTTACTGTGTGAAGGAGGATTCGAACTACCCTATATAAATTTTTTACATTTTTCATGGCCGAGTGGCTAAGAGGTCGGACTGGCAATCCGAAGTTACCCCAGTTCGATCGCCCGTCGATAAAACTTTTTTGCCATTATTGTTTTAAGTAATTATTATGTTAGAGAAAAATTTGCAGTGCATAATTAGTGTAAAACTTTTTTTTCTAACCTCAGCCACCCTTGCTTACGACCAAGATTTGATTCGGATCGGTGCTGCACTTTTTGGCTAGGGTCATTCCGAAAACTCCCGTCCTCATGACCAAGGTTCGATACCTGTCGGTGCCGAGAGTGAGGGCAAATAGCTTATGGAAGCATGGAGGAATGGACAACCGTGTTCCAAATACATACTTTGGTTGTACAAACATACCGAGCCGAACGGACCAGTTTTTGTGTGAGACAACATCACTGTTTCGTTTAATGATGAAACCATTCGAGATAAACGGAGAATGTGTTGCAAAGTACGAGCTTTTCGCACCTTGGCGATAATTTTATATCGCTAGATAGCGGCTACAGTACCTTTGAACGCAACGATTTCTCTTTAAAGACAGAAAGCGATATAGAAATGGATGAAGGCAATTGACACCTCAAGGGTAGCTCGGTCCTCAACGCCTGGCCGAGGTAAATTGTTGTTGATCCAGGTGCACGCAGAAAGGTAGTCGCAGCAATATTGCGTGTAAACAAAGATTACATGGAGAAAACATCGGCATTGTGCGCTATCGGGCGAAAAATAGGCTTATGTACCGCAAACATTCGCTCCCAGCCATGTTGGGGACAGAGGTTCCTGTTCTGGAACAACAACAAAAAAATGTGCCTTCATAGAAAATTCTTACCTACATGGGTGAGAAAAAGGCTAAACACCTGTCCTCGGTTTAATCGGATTCTTAAAACACGGGCATAATTTATGTTATTGGCCGTAAGTGATCGGATTCAAGCGTTCATTTTGGGGAACTCTTGTTGTTTTGGCACTGCGGAACGAACAAAGGGTTACAGTAATGAACTTGTTGAGAGTTTTCTGGTTCCTAGGAAGTAATTTGCTAGAAATTGAGGAAAAGCGCACAAAGGCCGATTGTTCAAAGGCAGGCACGGCGTATTCCGATCGTTGACATGAATGTTGTGCTTGTAGAGACGCCGCTAAAAGGCGGCGAAAACAGCGACGTCGCACGGCGCGACAAATAAATTGAATAAGAGACAACTGGAAAGAAAGGAGCCTTGGAGGGATGTGTGATTCGATTTTCGATGTTCTCAGAGTGAGGGAGAGGGACTGATGGAGGGAGGAAGGGACGAACGAGAGACGAGTATTGACAAGTTTCCGATTCCGGGGCCCGACGACCGACCGCCTAATCCGGGGACTCAGTTTTCGAGCTCAATGGATGAGCGAGCACTCGACACGCTCCGATCCCTCACAGCCAGTGATCGCTTTTGAGCGAAAATGATCAAAAGAGAAAATCTTCAAGGACCAAGATCGACCCTGCTTTTCACTACTGTAGCTAACCGTTGAGTTCAACAAGTGATGCTTTTGTACCCCATCCCCATAGTTTAATGGCACGAAAATGTCCAGAATAGGATATCCCCAAACTTCCAGAATACGACATCTTCAAAGGGTCTGAACATACGATAGACCCTTAGAAACTGGGTCTAAAAATAGGGTGGTTACCCTTAAATTTGAGGTATGAAAATAAAAAAAGGAGAATTTTTAGGTAAGTATAAAGAAATTCGTGCTAAATATAGTTGTAAAACTAAGTTTAATTGAAAGAAATATAAATGTTAATTGAACGCTTTAAAAATCAAATAACCTACGGGAAAATCAATTATCTATCTGATCTGCAACGATGAGGAAAGCCATTTCAATCTCTTAATTGGGTCAAACGCACCCGAAAACGCGAAGATCAAGCAATCGTTGCGCTTTCGTAAACGATTCCTTCATAAACGCGCTCTCTGAATAATTTCCATGCGTCTTTGCTTGCAGTTCTTCATTTTCTCTTCATTTTCATTTTTTTTTTTTTATATATTTAAGGCGTTTTTATCGTCATTTTAATGGTCCTGGGCAAGCATGGCAAAATTTGGGGCCGGGCCAGGTCGGGCCGGGCCGGGCCGTGAAAAATTTTGGAGCGGGCCGGCCCGGGCCGGCCCGTTGCCATGCTTGTTACGGTAGGTATTTCTCGTATGCTTCGAAATCCTCAAAGTTTTTCAAAATTAGTTTTTTATGTGAATCATATTGCAGGAAATTGAATTGTAATAAACTTTTATGTTTAGGCAAAACTGTACTTCATAGAAATTTAATATGGTTTGCCCAAAAGAGTCAAAATTGGGTGATGTTTTCGTGTGTCGGTTTTTCAATTATCGGAAAAACTTTCAATTATCGGAAAAACCCTGAATTATTTTCGTAGTTTACATGTAGTTTGTCAAAAGTTGACACTATTAGTGCTGACTGTCATTCTTAAAACCGTGTTTGAATAAGTATGAAATGTAAGAATGTTCATGTTTCAGGGCGGATTTTGCTTTAAAGCTGACGGATAGCAACCACAGATGGTTTACCACTGTTTACAAAGCTAGTATAGACAAAACAAATTATCGCAGGGCGGATTCGAACCCGGATTGCTAGACTCACAAGCCAGAACATTGCTACTCGCCGTCGGGAGGCCGTGGTTTAGGGTACGCCAATTGACGACCCTCCAAAAAATTTCGGAACCGAAGCCAGTTCTGCTATTTTTCGGGCTTTTGGTCTTTGTATAAAAGTGCCTTTAAACGTACTAAGAATGTCAAAGTTTATGTTTCAGTTAAACAAAAAGCTGTGTGAACTTGAAAGCGCGTGTGACAGTCGCTGTGGTTTATTCCAAAAGTCTCCCACAAGTCCTCAGCCGACGTAAATGTTTTTCTCGGCGTAAACTTTGAATGGCGTCCTCGTCTCGGAATAGTCGCTTGCTGTTCTCATGAATGTCATATGTGTGTCCTTGACTCACCAAACTCTCTCCCGAATCCTTTTTTCTACGCGAAGGGAAGAAGTCGGTCGTCGCTCGCGAGAATATAAGTGGGAGAGAGAGGGAGCGGTGCACATCACCTATTTCCTAGCGAGTCGCGAGAAATTGAATTTGGAGCGTGTGCGCTCATCGTCGAATCGTGTGATGAGGAGGATTAGGTGCGTCGTCGTGTGCCCGCCGCCGCGCCTGCGTTTGGGGGCTTCCTCGTCATAACACAGACGATCATAATAAAGAAATGGCAGGGAAACCCAACTGGATCTAAGGGATACACCTTATTATGGATGGAGGAGCCACTGGCGCAAGAAGTGCAGTGATTGCTGGGATTTATGCAAAGCAGTGCCGCGGCGCCAGCTCACGTCTATCTTTGAGGGTTGGCCGGTCTGGCAGGGATCAACAGAGATCGAAAGGGGATATACAAAATCAGCAGGCTTTCCGTCAAAACTTCGTCCAGTTTGGCTGCTAACATTGCTTGAGTATCCTATGTACAATGCAAATCTCCAACAAAAAATGGTATAACAGAAGCATAACGCGAAACATGGGCAGAAAATCACGCGCAACATTTTGGCAGTGACAGTACTCACAAAATCTTCATTTTGCGATTTCTCGACACCGTGCCAATGTTCCACTGTTGTACAACTTGTCTTGCTGACATGCAACCATGGCAAAATTTATGACCGGCACGCAGAGGTTTTTTCGGGCCGGCCCGCGGAAAATTGGGCAAAAAAGGGTTTTTTGTTAAGAAATATCAGGCAGGGCCGATAAAACTGTCGGTCGGGCCGGCCCGGGCCGCATCGTTGCCATCAGAGTTAACAACCCTGCAAACACACACACACACACACACATTCACACACACACACACACACGCACACACACACACACACACACACACACACACACACATACACACACACACACACACACACACACCACACACACACACACACATACACACACACACCACACACACACACACACACACACACACACACACACACACACACACACACACACACACAGAAATAAACAGTTGAAAAATTCCATTTTGAAAAATTTTGCACAAAAATTTTCTACATGATCTGCACGAAGCGATTTTTTCGCCATGTCGCGAAATTTTGGATTTAGAATTATTGGCTAACGAAAAATATTCTAATTTTAGCTAGCTGAAACATGGATTGTGCAATGTTTTGCCTGGTTTTGTATTGTGATGCGAGCAGTGACACTAGAAGAAAATGGGAAAATCCCAAAGTATGCACAAGCAATCAACTTAGCCTTGGAATTTTATAGAAACCCTAAAGTGGCGCGTTGTGAAAATTTTGTCAAATCACTTTGCAGCGCCCAAGATTGACCCCTATGTTCGGCCCATGACTGCACCCAAAGCATATGAAATATCTCCGACAAGGAGTATACAAAACAATCAAAGAGAGTGAATTATTAGACGAAATAGGATCAATCGGCGGATGAGGAGACGCCAGGTGGTCGAGCCAGACAATTATGATGCGTGGAGTGCTCTGCGAACCGCATAAGACAGATGGACAGCAGGGCCGAGATAAGCCGGGCCCCGGAGAGACTTCTCGCCCACTTGAGGGAACGATTAGGTTTTGGGAGACATTGAGGGGTGGATGTCAAAAGATCCCCCATATATGTTTTGTCTATCTTGTAACATTTCCCCACTTAAGGCTTATGCACTTTTTTAATGGTGAGGACTATATACTGGGGCACACACACACTCGCACTCGCACTCATACTCACAGGCACGCTCATACTCACACTCACATTCACATTCACACTCACTCACACACACACACATACACATACATACATACATACATACATACATACATACATACATACATACATACATACATACATACATACATACATACATACATACATACATACATACATACATACATACATACATACATACATACATACATACATACATACATACATACATACATACATACATACATACATACATACATACATACATACATACATACATACATACATACATACATACATACGCACACATATACATAGAGAAAGAGAGAGAGAGAGTGTGAGAGAGGTTGCGGGAGAGAGGGATGAAGGGAGAGGTACCAAGAGCAAGAGGCAAAATGAACTGACCTGTTTCAAGATGCTCCATTTCGTAAAACACCGTTTATTTTGTGTTACGCCACTCAATTGGAAGAAGGCAAACAAAACGGTGCGCTGATTCACCCTCGCGCGCGAGAACTGTCTTTCACTGTTTCAATCATTCAGTCTGAAATGCCATTTCTCGGGAGTTTCGGAAGCGAAAGCTGGGAAGCCCATTTTTGAACATTGGTTTACATTTATTTGCCAAAAGAGTGGCTTTGGAAACTCGTGTAAACGACGTTTCGGTGATTTCGGAATGTTTGTTTGGAATCCGAGTTTCCGAAGTTTCACAACTGTCAAAGGCTGTTTCAACACGTCCTGTTATCGCGAAAACGGCCAAATCAGACCCTCCCTAACTGAGTCAAACGCAGAGGCTGTCGGAAAGTCTTCTCATTACGGTCGGTTACCCTAAGAATAGTGGGCGAGGGTTGTGGTGATTGGCCGTGTGGGCAGGACGGGCGGTTATTCGATCTTCTTCTCTCCGGCAACCTCATCAACTTCTTTGGCGAGGGCCGTAAGTGAACCGTGGCCAGAACGCATTTGGCAACATCGACAGAGGGACAAGAGAAAAAAAAAGAAAATGTGTCTTTTGAATTCTCTTAACCTCGTGAAAAGAGGTTTTGAAATCGAAAAAAAATCAGGATAGCAATGTCGCAGTTTGTGAAAAAACGGTATTCTTTTTCTAAAAGCCTCAAATGAGAGAGCAAGTGCTGTGAAAATAGGTACACTTTCGTTTGCCGCACGGTTTTCGATAGAAATCGCCGAATTCCGCACGCTTTTTGCTATAAACTTTTGGTTTGCGCACGGTTTTCTGTGGAAACTATTGATTGCCGCACGGTTTTTGGCAGAATTGCCAATTTTCGTATGATTTTCGGTGGACACTGCCGTTTACTGCAACGTTTATCGGTAGAATGAACCAATTTCGGCACAGTTTTTCTCGAAAATTTTTCAAGCAGATTTTCGGTTTAAACTGCCGATTGCTGCATGGTTTTCGGTTGAACCTGCGGATTAATGCAAGTTTTTGTGAAATCTGTTAACTACCGCTCGGTTTTCGGATAAAACTGCCGTTTTTTGGACGTTTTTTTATTTATACACGACAATCTTAAACACTTTTTTCTTTAGCATCCTATTTTCCCAATAAATTGCTATTTTTCGCACGCTTTCCATAGAATCTGCTATTTGCTTCACAGTTTTAAGTTTAAATTGTCGATTACGGCGCTTGTTTCGTTTTTTATTCAAAATTTTAGCGGGTGGTCAAGGTTGGACGATCTTGTTCCAGTTCTTAAAATTGATATTTTTCATTTAACCACTCAATTTTTTATTTTTCAGAGATGGCCACTTCGTCCGGTGAGGGTCCCTCCACAGCCACCGCTACTGGAGGTTCCAAACTAGTGATCAATCGCCGTCGCCAGGAAGGCAACCCCCTTCTGAAGTACGTCCGCAACGTTCGCTACGAGTGGGGGGACATCCCCGCCGATTTCGAGTGTGGTCCCACTTGTGGAGTGGTCTACCTGGCAATGAAGGTGGGTTTCTCTTAGTTTTTTTTGTGGAATCCTCTAAATTGGGGGGGGGGCGGTTTCTAAAGACCCCGCAGTTTTTTATATTCAAAAAATTTGGGGTCTTCATTTTGGGACCACAACTTACGGTTTTCTTGGTATAATTTTCGCTTTTTTTTCAGTACCACCGTCTGCACCCGAACTACGTCCACTCGCGCATGGGAAACAGCGGAGAGAACAAGTACAGCTGCAAGGTTGGAAGGCCCTTATGCTCCCTAATTAAGGCCTTAATTTAGATCCTACTGGTGGTTTGCAATGTCGAAGACCCGCGACATCAGCTGAGGGAACTGAATCTGCTGTGTTATCGATACGACTGGACCATCATCGTCTGCTATTCGGTGAGAAAATTTGAAAATTGATGGGTTACTTGAGCAATCGTCTTAAAATGGCACTCTCTCTCTCGAAAAAAAAAAACGGGCGGAAAGCAGAATTTTCATTCAAAAACCGTGCAAAAATGGGCATTTTCAGCTGGAAAATGTGCGGAAGTTTGTCGAAAACTGTGCGGCTTATAGCTGCTAGCTGGTTTTACAGTAAATCATGTGGCTATGGACAGTATTAATATAAAATTGTACAGATTTTGCCGTTTCCCCCAAAATCCATGCCGTTATCGGTATTTTTGGCCGAAAACCTGGCGTAAATTGGCAGTTTCCACTGAAAACGTAAAGAAATCGGAAAATCCAGTTGTGTGAAAATCAGGACGTGGTACTCTTTTTGGCATTTTACACACATTTTGCGCTAAAGCTGCCAGAAACAGGGCGGAAATCGGCGGTCTCAACCAAAAAGCGTGCGAAATCCGCGATTTCAGCCAAAAACCGTGCGAAAGCGGCAAATCCTCCCTAAAACCGTGCTTCAATTTGCACTTTCAGCATAATACTCTGCACCTAACGGCAATTTTAGTCTAAAACCGTGCGACGATCGGTTTTTTCCCGAAAATTTTGCGAAAATCGGATCTACTATCGGAAAGCTATGCGTATTTTTTCGGAAGCTTCCCTAACTATAAAATCTTACGGCATATAAAAGACGATCGTACGCACAATCGTGTACAAATCACGATTTCCGCAGAAATCGTGCTGAAATCAGCGTTTTTAATCCAAAACTATAAGAAACTGTGCGGCAATCGGCAGTTTCTACCAAAAACCGTGCGGTAACCGGCACTTTAGATCATTCGATAAACAGGAGCTTTTTCGAGACTTTCGCCGTTAGCTTTGAGGTTTTCTTATTCGTGCCTGGGAGGGAGACATCCGTTGAAAGGCGGATCTGGAGACCCATCCAATAGGAGCCGAAATGGCCTCTTCGGAGGATATGAGTGCAATGTTCAGGCGCGTTTAGCACCGGTTCAAATGTCCTTCTGAAGAGGGGTTCATCAGCCTAGAGACGGGAAATAGGGCGGAGGGGGGAGTATTTTGTAAAGGGAGATACAGAGAGAGAGAGAGAGAGAGAGAGAGAGAGAGAGAGAGAGAGAGATACTCATAGAAAGTTGTCGGAAAATCCAGCTAAAAATAAAACGAGGCGGGTCCCGAACGGAAATTAGAACCAGCAGGTCATCGGAAATCGAGGCCAGGTGGCGGAGCCCAGACGGATTCAGTCGCCGGCGCCGCGCTCTCCCAGACCCATTAAAGCACCCTGAGGGTACTTTTAATAGGTCTGGGAGTGGCGTGGGTGGTCCCGTAGCGATCATTACCCAGGGCGGGCTCTGAGAGGGTGCTGACACGTTTTTGTAAGGACATTTCGGAGAAATGGGCCCTTGGGAGGCGGGAAACCCTGCATTTTTGAGTGATTTGCGTCATAAAAGTCTCAGAGGAGGTGGGAGAGAGAGAGAGAAAGAGAGAGAGAGAGAGAGAGAGAGAGAGAGAGAGAGAGAGGAGAGAGAGAGGGAGGGAGAGAGAGGCTAAATATCTCTATTTCAGGTGGAAGAGGCAGCCGAGTACATTGAGAATCTGAAAATCGTCGAGACGCGCGATCCCAGCGCCCAGAAGTATATCTATTTTGTAATTGTAGTACTATTTTTTATTTAGGAAGTCGTCGGTCCCTGTGGATGAGAGAACCGCCATGCTGAACAACGCCATAGGGCTTCTGACGGCAGCTAGAGGAGTCAATAAGTCCGATGCGCAGAGGTAAACGATGGATTACTGTATTGGGCCGCGGGAAATTTGAGAGTCGGGCCAACCCGTAGTCATGGTTGATGGTATATTACAGTTATATTAAACTGCTCACTTGCTTGACCCTTAAACCTACAAGGGGTTCTCACGGGCCGGGCCATTTCGAAAATTTTGGTCGGCCCGTTTACCTTGGTCCACCCAGTCATATTGGCACCCACACGACCAGGATTCGATCCCGGTCGGTTATACAAAATTTTATTTTTTTTTATACCCGGGCCGACCGGCCCGTCATTTAAGTCAACTTACCCATGTTTAACGGGGGTAGAGGCCCGAAAAACTCTGAAGTTAAGGGGGATTAGGCCATACTTTCGTAAAATTAATCTCGGAAGGCCAACAGTTAAGGGGGGCTACTCCATTTCTGGCCCCAAAAGTTAAAGACATGTGACCCAGTGAATTTACAGTAATAATTTGGGATACAGTAGTCTTCATCTGTATTGTTGCGCACATGTATCCAAAAATTTATTATAGTACTCAAAAACCACCGTAACCCGACTGAACTAATTTCATATATTTCAGACTACTCATGAACTTCGGCAGTCTGAAGAATATCGCCGAGGCTTCTGAAGAGCAGCTGGGCCTCTGCATCGGGCTGGGGCCCATCAAGGCGAAGAATCTCTACACTTTCCTCAGAACCGAATTTTCCACCTAGCTCCTCTTTTTTATCTACGGTAGTCCCCTCTGCGTACCCCTATCTTATCGCATTTTCGAGTAAACGTTTGCAGTTTTGAAAGTTTCCCACAGCTCGCCGGAGTTGGCGCTTTCAATGTGTCCGGTGTTTAACAAAATCTGTGGAAAATTCTGTGCACCGTTTGCATGCCGATCTCCGCATGCTTGTTTGCAACGTGCGCACAGAATTTTTATTGTCAATAAATTGAATTTTGGCCCTTTTGTACTGTAACGGCTCGGGACCCAACGCCTTCGCTACGAGACCCAACTACTTAGAAGCACATTTTTTTCCCGACTCTAGTTCTCCGTCATTTTTAGATGAAAATTATCTTTAAAAACATGAAAAAGTAGCTAATAAATTGAATTTCAGGAGGCAATTTTCCTGAACAACACAAAAGTTGCTCCGGTGAGATAAGTTTTACGTGTATTTCTTTTTGTAGGATGAATTTTGAGAATCCAAAAAATTGCCTCCGAAAGTTCAATATATCAGCTACTGTTTCGACTTTAAAACACAGAAAAATATGCAATGTGCGCAAATCGCTAGAGTCGGAAAATTTCAATTGCTGTCCGATGTTTAGCAGCCGGTCATTTTCAAAGCGCCCATGGTTTCCATTGGGCGGCGAGCTGTGTTCCATCACTTTTAAACCGGTTTTATTCCATTTATTTCAATAAATTATTGTATTTTTGTTTATATTTTTAGATGAGTGACGTTCCTGTAAATGCCAACGCCGGTTGCCCGGGAGTGGGAGCCGAAGGGGCCGGAAAGGCCAGCGGGTGCGCCGGTTGCCCGAATCAGGTAGGGTTTTGTAATGTTTTTAAATTTAAACTTTAATATTTTTGTGAAATACCAGAAGATTTACTACAAAAAAATGTGATTTTGACGAAACCATGATGAAAATTCGATTAGGTTTGCTGATAAAGTTAATTTTTAAAATGTAGAGTAAAAAGAGAGAAAAACAGTACGGAAAAAAATCTATTGGGCTTTGCCCAAATCGAGCAAACCAACCTCAGACCGATTTTGGTTGAATATGCTAACCTCAGGCCGCTTCTGTTCGATTTTGGTAGCCTCAGGCTGCTTTTCATTCTTTTAGTAACATCCCATTCGGGTTGATGTTTTTGCTAGCCCCTTATCGATTCTGCTTGATTTTGGTAACCTCAGGCCGCTTCTGGTCTATGTTTGTACTGTCACGGCGTTCCTGATTGATTTTGGTATTGTAAGCCTGCCTCTCGTAGATTTAATCAACCTCAGGCCGCTTCTGATGTGATTTTATGACCTCAAATCGTCTCGGGTTGATTGATTCAAGCGGCTTCAGGCCGCTTTTGGTTGTTTTCATAACCTCAGGCCGTTAAGCATTGATTTTGTAACCTTTAGCAACCTCAGGCCACCTCCACCTTCATTTCTCTATTTCAGGGGTCATGTTCCACCGGCCAGGCGCCGAAGCCCGACGCCGACATTGCCCTGATCCAGGACCGCTTCAAACACGTCAAACACACCGTAATCAATCATTTAAAGATCTAAATCCGTGTGTAAATTCAGGTTTTGGTCCTGAGTGGAAAAGGCGGAGTGGGTAAGAGTACGCTCACGACGAACCTCGCCCGAGCTCTGGCCGCCGATCCCCTGAAACAGGTAATTTAGGGGTCTTTTTTGTTATACTAAGGGACTATTAAAAAAGAATGAAGCGCTAAAATGGGTAAATAAAAGTGGTCTTCGGTCCGACCGAGGCATCTGGAATCCAGCCGTCAAGGCCAGATGGCGGTTTTTGAATAATTATCAGTCAATCGAGTGCCCGAGGGTAGTTTTAGAGAGAAATAGGGGGCTTAAAATTCGCTTGGCACCCACCTTATGTTGATATTTTGGCAACATAAACCCGCGTCCGGAGGAATTAAGGCGACCTAAGACCGCTTGTATGGATTCATATCCACTTAAGGCCGTGTTTGATAAATGTTGGGTAACGTAACTCCGCTTTTTGTGTGTTTTTGATAACCCAAGGCCTGTTTTTATTGATTTTTTAATGGTTTCTGATGGTGGATGTCCGAATTTCGAGGCGGCTTGAAAGCACGGCGTGTAAACTACCGTGGGGTTCTCAAATAACGGGCCGGCCCTATATATGCCAATTTTAGTCGTACAAAAAAGAATTTTACCGACCGGGATCGAACCCGGGTCGTGTGGGTGGCAATTTGACTGGGTGGTCAAGGGTGAACGGGCCGGGCCGGGTCGACCGAAATTTCCCAAGTTGCCCGGCCTCGTTTGAACCTCGTTGACAACCATAGACTGCCTCAGTTTGAATTTAACAACTTCAGGCCACCCACTACAATATAAGTTTCCATTTCCAGGTCGCTATCCTGGATGTGGATATCTGCGGTCCCTCGCAGCCGCGCATGCTCGGCGTCGAAGACGAAACCGTGCACGACAGCTCGGATGGGTGGACGCCCGTCTCGGTGAAGGACAATCTTACTCTCATGAGCATCGCTTTCCTCCTCGGTTCGTTTTTTCTAATTTCTTTCGGGCTAGCCCCGTTTTTCTTTCACAATTGGAGCTTTTTGAGCCCTTTTGACATCTTCAGGCTCCAAGAACGACGCGGTAATCTGGCGCGGCGCACGCAAGAACGGAATGATCAAACAGTTCTTGAGAGATGTTGATTGGGGAGAGATCGACTACCTCCTCGTCGACACGCCTCCCGGCACCTCCGATGAGCACATCTCCCTCGTGCAGTTCCTTTTACAAGTCAGTTTTTGCGTTTTCGGGGGTTTAAAGTACAAACTACAGGCTGGAACCGTCGACGGCGCTGTGATCGTCAGCACGCCTCAGGAGGTGTCTCTTCTCGACGTTAGGAAGGAGGTGGGGAAGAGAGAGAGAGAGAGAGAGAGAGAGAGAGAGAGAAAGATGAAATTAAACAAAAGTTTAGGTCAGTTTCTGCCACAAAACGAAGGTCCCCATCCTCGGAGTGGTGGAGAACATGGCCAAATTCGTCTGCCCCCACTGCAACCACACCACCGTCCTTTTCCCCTCCACCACTGGTTCGTTTCCAATTTTCAACGATTGGGCCGGCCCGGTGGCCGAAAAAATGAATATTCGAGTCCTAGAAAGCGCCTAAGTTTGTGTTTTTGGTGTCCCAATTTTCGGCCCGTATACAAATCCAAAATTAGCACTGGCTAAAATGTCGGTGCGGTCCCCCTTTTTGTGAGAAATCTCATATTTCGCGGGTGGGGTCTACCGGATTTGGTACCAGCCGGGTGGCAATAGGGCCGGAAATGGCGCCATTGTGACCGTTAGCGCACCCTTGCTTTGTCATAAAGCTTTTAAAAGGGTAAGGTGTTGCCACGCATGGCAAAATTTGGGGCCTGCCCTGACCGAGAAAATTTGAAAACCGGGTGGCCCGTCCCGTGAGAACCCCGCATTTCAGGTGTATTCGCAACTAAACTTCGCTTTGATTTTTCCATTCTACTCAAGATAATTTTGTCATAACAAACGCCATTTTAATTCGGTCTCAGCCGTGGGAATGGGGCCGTTTTTAACGAAGATTTTAAAGTCCAGCAACACTAGTCGGCAATTGTCATCATTTTTCCTTGTCATTGTTAGGCCTCGAGACGCAAAGATCGCATTCGCGAAATGGTCGGGCGTAAAAGGGAACACAATTCGGGGGAGATTTCGTTTTTTAGTTGAAAATAATTAGTTTAACAACAGACATTTTCAGGAGGAGCTGAGACCATGTGCGAGGAGGGCAAACTGGATCTCCTGACCCAGTTGCCTCTGGAACCGGCCCTCGCTCAGGCTCTCGACAAGGGGGAGGACTTCTTTGAGGTTCGCCTCTCTCTCTCTCTCTCTCTCTCTCTCTCTCTCTCTCTCTCTCTCTCTCTCTCTCTCTCTCTAAATACCTCTTTTTCAGAAGCACCCAGACTCCGTGCTGGCCAAGTCCTTCATGGAGCTCGCCGAGAAGCTCAAGGCCAAGCTCGATTAAGCCACGCCCCTCCTACCGTAACCCTTCATTCTGTGATCTTTCCACGTTGTCAGAGATTGTTGTGCTAAATAGATTTTTATACCCTTAATTTGTTATATGGTCCCAAAATTTATTTTTTCAGCGAGTACCTGAAGCTCGTATTTTGAAAATTGTGATTGAAAAAACTGTTCTCTAGAAATGCGCGCGGGTTTGCACCGCGTGGTGATCACCGGCATGGGCGCGATAACCCCCTACGGCTCGGGAGTGAGCGCCCTGCGCAATGGAATCCTCGAAGGGCGCTCGGCCCTGAAATACAGCGAAAAGTTGGGATTCGTGGTTTGTGATCTCACACCGAACCAGAGGTTACGGTAGCTTTCAGGTGGGAGAAATCAGTCCCGGAGCTGCAGATTTTGATCGATGGACGCCCGGGCAGAGGAGAGAGATGAGCCGCGCCAGCCAGTTGGCACTACTGGCAGCTGAAGAGGTACTGTAGGAGAGTGTGCACTACTGACAGCCGTGGTTTTTTAAAGTAGGCGGGGCGGAACGAGTTCGCTACGCAACTGGTCCCGTGAAATCGAGTTTTTATCGGAAATTTGTTGAATTGCGAAACTCGGGGAACACATGGACAAACTCGTCCATTTAGACTCCGCCCATTTTGGAGATTTTTGCTTATACCCCCTGACCTTTTCGAAAATTTCGAAAACCTGCGAATCTAAGCTAATTAGCATCAGTAATGAGATAGCTGCACTTTCACATTTTGCACCGTAAAACAGGGGGTTTGGGACATAAGATCATGGATGGACGGGGAGCGTTTTGGGGGGGGGGCTCGATGCTTGAGCCCCCAAATGGTGCCTCGGAGACAACGCCAGCCCCCCCCAATTCATTTTTGGTTACTAGTTACAACAAAATGCCTCATTTGGTAGGTACCTTAATCACTCGATTACTGTATCAATTGTTTTTCTTTTAAAATCGTTTGATTGTGGGGGTACTCGGTGGTTTGGACCACCCGCACCCCCTCTTGATCCAAAACGTTTATACTCAGCATGTGTCCCTGCCGTATGATTAAGATGAAATCATTAAAAATTCAAGTAGTGGCTTCGCAAATTTGGCAATCTCAATATTATTTTAAAGAATTTTTGTTGTTTTATTTTTTTAGGTTTTAAGCTTAACGGTTACTTTCTGAAGAGTTTCTGTAGACCGAAAATTGAAACTTATTAAGAGATATGGAGAGAGACGCACACAAAGAAGGAGATAGATGTGCAGAGATAGACGGATAGAGACAGACCGAAATAGAGAGAGAGAGAGAGAGAGAGAGAGAGAGAGAGAGAGAGAGGGGGGGGAGAAAGGCGTAGTGAGATTAGTGAATAACTGATTTTTCCCAATTTTCAGACTCTGACTTCAGCCAACGCCCTTTCCCTGATGCAGACAGACACTCTAGTCAACATTGGCACAGGAGTCACGGACTTGGAGACAATCGGCGAGACGCACAAATTGGTGGAAGGAGGACAAACCAGGCATAATTTTCCATTACTCACTTGATTACAGTGTATATTCAGGAGAGTGTCACCATACTTCGTCCCCCGTATTCTGAACAACCTCCCGGCCGGCTACGTAGCTATGCAGTACGGAATGATGGGCGGGGCGGAGAGCTGTTCGACCGCATGTGCCACAGGACTTCACTCTATCGGTGGGTTACTGTAGGGAGAGATACGGTAATAACCCTGGATTACGATAAATCGACTGGATATCCCTTGTTTTAAGGAAATGCGTTCCGGGCGGTGCGACACGGTTGGGCGCAGAGAGCGATCGCCGGAGCGGCCGAAGGCTGTGTGAATCCCGTGGCCTTGGCGGGTTTTGATAGGTGAGGCAGTTCTCTCTCTCTCTCTCTCTCTCTCTCTCTCTCTCTCTCTCTCTCTCTCTCTCTCTCTCTCTCTCTTACAAAACCTCACCTTCACTATTCATTTATACACCACACAAGGATCACAATCATCCCAAAACCGAGAATAACTCTACTGCAATCGGCCTCTTGGTCTTCACTTTTCATCTTGGCTTCAGAAGCGGTAGAAGTTCTAGTTTTAATAGCTGAAGTGGTTGAAGTCTCCAGAATTGTAGTAGTTGGATAGGTTCTTTTCGTCCGAGGCACCACCGTCCGGTCGGGGAACAGCTGAAAATTCTGGTTCCGCACGAAACTCAAAATGGGCGGTACCTTCACCACACTCCCATTATTGCAATTATCAGTGTCACAACACGACTTCAGTTGTTCTTCGTAGCTCCGGGAGCAGTCTATGCTGGTACCACAGCCTCTGAACATGGTCCGCGCACGGCTCATCTCCTCGGAGCGAAAGGCCCATCTAAATTTTTAGTAAATGTCGGTGAATCAACGTTTTTACACAACACAGACGTCAATGGAGTTGGGACAGGGTTCACTGATCCCGCGGACTGAAATAGGGTAGTTTTTGCGATTGGAGCGTAAATACTGACCGTTCCAACAGTGCAGAAAGGAGAGGGGAGGCAGGAGTAGGAGGAGGGAGAGGAACAGCCGCATTGGGAGATTAATAGAGTAGAAATGCAGTGTTGGCTTTTATTAATAAGCACGCTAAGTACGTTAAGAACTTAACGTACTTCGCTGACTGAAGATTAGTGCTGAAGGCCTGTTTTTAATAATTTTCGCAGAATGGTTGCATTACTCGCGTTCGGGAATTCGAGGGAAGTTTAAGTTTTCATTTAGGGTTACTGTAGGCGACATCACACTTAATATTGTAGTCGGAATACTGTGGCATCATCAAGGGAAATGGGGTACTGTAGTAGCTGTCCAATAGATACTGTAGCTTCACCCTTTGTTAACGGTTGGCGTTACATCGGGAAATGGTTACTGTGGCTATTTCAGATTGTTACTGTAGTCTCGGCTTTTTCGGAATGTTACTGTAGTCTCTTCTCGTCTTCTCGATCAGATCGATACTGTAGCATCTTCTCGTGTTGCGGGTTACGGTAGCTTCCTTTCTTGGAGTTACTGTAGGTCCTGCATTGAGTTACTGCAGTTTCATATTCTACAAAGGGTTACTGTAGCCGAATTAATCGAAAATGCTTACTGTAGCATCATACTATCCAAATGTATGCTGTAACATGTTCTCGTGAAATGGTTACTCTAGCTTTATTTTGTAAAAACAGTTTTTTAACTTCATCTCATGTCAAGGAGTTATTTTTGCCTTACAAGGACTTTTTGTAGTTCCTCGCTTGCACAGGGTTACTGTAATTATCGGAGGAATACTGTAGCTTCATCCTAAGCAAAGGGTTACTATAGCTTCGGGCTTTTTATGTTGTATTGAATTTCTTTGAAATACTGTAGCGATGCCGAGACGGAATACTGTAGTCACTTACTGTCATAATTGTCAATATAACCCCCATTCTTTTTCAGAATGCGCGCCCTCGCCCGTGGCCAAGACGCGACCATTTCCCGCCCATTCGACGTGTCCCGCCAAGGCTTCGTTCTCTCCGAAGGCGTGGGACTGCTCTTCCTGGAGCGCTTGGAAGACGCCAAGGCCAGAGGAGCCCCCATCCGCGCGGAAGTCTTCGGTTTCGGTAGGTGGCGTGCTGTAGACCATACAAAAATCGACCGTGACTTTCGGTCGCGCCGAGCCGAATTTCTCTTTAAATTTGGGGGCTTACGTCAAATGTGTAATGTGGGGAGTGGCGCAATTTGACTCCACAGATAGCTTGTTCATGTATGCTGTAGACATACAGTAAGCCACCCAAACCTAGCCCTTTAATCGTCGATTGTTATAGGAATCTCCTCCGACTGCTACCACATCTCGGCGCCGCATCCTTCTGGCATTGGAGCGCGGTTGAGCATGCAGAGGGCACTGGAAGATGCCGAATTGCCACCCAAGGATATTAGCTACATCAATGCACATGCCACATCGACGCCCACAGGTACTGCAGTATTACTGTACTTAGGGGGTTTCTGTAATATAGTGGTTCATTGCAGAACGGGCTACTGTAGTGGAGCACGAGCTCTAGTCGTATATTTACCTGTGCGGTGCGGGTTATTGTAGCTACAAGTGTACGAATTGGTGTACTATAGAATAATAAGGTTACTGTAACACACAATGTTTCCGTAGGCAAAGTTTGCTTCTGTTTAGTTCAATACTGTATAACCGATCCTGTGACAAAAAGGGATACTGTAGTGGTTTGGTTACTGTAGCGACCGACCGCACTCAGCATTTTATTTTAATAAGAATTCTGTAGCAAGGTTCCACGACTTTGTGGATTACTGTAGCGTTTGGAGCATTACAGTATTTAAAAAAAATATTGTGTAAAAATCTGTTACTGCATTTTAGTTAGAGTAATCCCACGAACCATGATAAAAATGGTTATATTACGCGTGTTACTGTAGTTTATGTGTTCTGTAGCAGCACGAGATGCAGCCGTGAGTGGGTTACTGTAGTCACAAGTGTCCTGCTGCGAAGGGAGTAGTTAGACGGGTTACTGTAGCTTCCGCGTGCCTTACTAGGGTACTGTACGTACTGTTTGTTTTTTGGGGTATCTTAATTGTTACAATAACCGACCTAAACGAATATGCTGCAATGCCCTGGGCCTGCCTTAATGAAAGGTTGCTGCATACTTTTTTTCGATAAGTCCTACAGTATTCAAGGTACTCTAGCAACATTAGTAACTGTGTTAAAAGACTAATGTTTTAGAAAAACTTGTAAAGGTTGCAGTACTTTGAGATTCCGTGGCGTATTCGAATTTTCATCTTTTCAGGAGACGCCATCGAAGCGAAAGCAATCAAGGACCTGTTCATCGGCCACGACGTGGCCGTTTCTTCCGTGAAGGGCCATATCGGTCACCTGTTGGCCGCTGCCGGCGCTGTGGAGACCATCGCCACTGCGGTGGCTGTGGGAGACGGGAGGATGCCCCCCAATCTGAACACCACACAACCGGAGGAAGTGGAGCATCTGAATATTCTCAAGGAGGTATGACTTGTAGATGAGAGGGCGATGAAGAGGTGGTTTCAGATGACCAGTTGGCCGGAGGGAGACCGACGCCTGTCTGTGGTCAACTCTTTCGGCTTCGGAGGCACCAACGCTAGTTTGATTATTGGGCGATTTGAGGAATAAAGTATTTATATTTTCACTCACTTGATGCATTTTGACCCGGCGTCCCCTCTGAAAACAGAATTTCATACGTGTGTCTCAGTTGAGGCATTCTCAGCCGGGCGTGTCTCATGTGAGGCACTCATACATGTGTCTCGCTTGTGGCACACTGAGCCGTGTCTCAGTTGAGGAACTCCCTGTCCGTTGCAACTGAGGCATTCTCAGCTCAGTCTCAGCTGATCGAATATCTCTGCGGCGTCTCATTTGATGCACACCCAAAAGATCTCAATTAACTCAGTTGAGGCATTCGGACCAACAGTATAAATAGAGGGCCCTCTCATTGGGCCGCCTGGCAGCTGAGGCACTCCCTACAGCGTCTCATTTGAGGAACTGCAAGTCTTGTCTCAGTGGAGAGACTCTCACCACCAGCAGTGTCTCATTTGCTCCTCACTCGTTTCAACTGGGACACTCTCAGCTACGTCTCAGTTGAGACACTCAAGACTCAACTGAGGCACTCTTAGGTAAGTCTCAGTGAGGCATTCAACTTGTGTCTTTCCGATCTATCTCTCTCTCTCTCTCTCTCTCTCTCTCTCCAGTTTTTGACAACAAAACCACCACCCACCTGCCCCCATATGTTTTGACTTCCTATTTTACTGCCCTACGCATCCGTTTTCCTCTCCGGATTATGCGTGCTTCCCGCGACACTCGGCTGTCACCCGGTTTTTCTCCACCTGCTGTAATCCAAAAGTACGACGCATTCCTCTCTCGGCAGCTGGTCAGCTAGCTTTCGGACAGGTATGTTAGCTTTAATTGTGAGAGAATGAGATATCGGGAGAAAAAGTGAGTGAGTGAGTTAGTGAGTGAATGAGTGAGTGATTGAGTGAGTGATTGAGTGAGTGATTGAGTGAGTGAGTGAGCGAGTAAGACATTCTGCCCCCTCCAGTTCCATTTCAATGTTAAAATCGCCAGACTCGATAATCCCCGTGTGCGTTCCGTGAAGTGTGACCAATCTCCACGCGCACCGCGCGCGCGGAAGCGTCTTTCCCACGGATGAGCTGTTTTTTGCTGGTTCGCGCGCGCGTTGCGAGTCTCGCGCGCTGTGTGCTTTTCCTGGAGTTCCAGCTTCTACCGCCTTTTGTTTGCCGCCGTCGCCTCATGTCACATCCTGGCCATTATCTTCTCGGACCGCCGCCGCCGTAGCAGTTTCCTGTACCCCCTGGGGGGATTATTTCGGATTACGCACTTATCACCGTTTTATCTTTTTTGTTGACTGAAAAAAACGGGTCAACACAATTTTATGGCAAATTGACTCTAGCGACGTGGGTGGTCGGTGCCATTTGAGTCATAAGTCACCCGAAAATAACACGTTATGTCGAAAACCTATTCAACTTATGGGACTGCTATAGCCTTCTCTGTCTCTGTCTCTGTCTCTGTCTCTGTCTTTGTCTCTGTCTCTGTCTCTGTCTCTGTCTCTGTCTCTGTCTCTGTCTCTGTCTCTGTCTCTGTCTCTGTCTTTGTCTCTGTCTCTGTCTCTGTCTCTGTCTCTGTCTCTGTCTCTGTCTCTGTCTCTGTCTCTGTCTCTGTCTCTGTCTCTGTCTCTGTCTCTGTCTCTGTCTCTGTCTCTGTCTCTGTCTCTGTCTCTGTCTCTGTCTCTGTCTCTGTCTCTGTCTCTGTCTCTGTCTCTGTCTCTGTCTCTGTCTCTGTCTCTGTCTCTGTCTCTGTCTCTGTCTCTGTCTCTGTCTCTGTCTCTGTCTCTGTCTCTGTCTCTGTCTCTGTCTCTGTCTCTGTCTCTGTCTCTGTCTCTGTCTCTGTCTCTGTCTCTGTCTCTGTCTCTGTCTCTGTCTCTGTCTCTGTCTCTGTCTCTGTCTCTGTCTCTGTCTCTGTCTCTGTCTCTGTCTCTGTCTCTGTCTCTGTCTCTGTCTCTGTCTCTGTCTCTGTCTCTGTCTCTGTCTCTGTCTCTGTCTCTGTCTCTGTCTCTGTCTCTGTCTCTGTCTCTGTCTCTGTCTCTGTCTCTGTCTCTGTCTCTGTCTCTGTCTCTGTCTCTGTCTCTGTCTCTGTCTCTGTCTCTGTCTCTGTCTCTGTCTCTGTCTCTGTCTCTGTCTCTGTCTCTGTCTCTGTCTCTGTCTCTGTCTCTGTCTCTGTCTCTGTCTCTGTCTCTGTCTCTGTCTCTGTCTCTGTCTCTGTCTCTGTCTCTGTCTCTGTCTCTGTCTCTGTCTCTGTCTCTGTCTCTGTCTCTGTCTCTGTCTCTGTCTCTGTCTCTGTCTCTGTCTCTGTCTCTGTCTCTGTCTCTGTCTCTGTCTCTGTCTCTGTCTCTGTCTCTGTCTCTGTCTCTGTCTCTGTCTCTGTCTCTGTCTCTGTCTCTGTCTCTGTCTCTGTCTCTGTCTCTGTCTCTGTCTCTGTCTCTGTCTCTGTCTCTGTCTCTGTCTCTGTCTCTGTCTCTGTCTCTGTCTCTGTCTCTGTCTCTGTCTCTGTCTCTGTCTCTGTCTCTGTCTCTGTCTCTGTCTCTGTCTCTGTCTCTGTCTCTGTCTCTGTCTCTGTCTCTGTCTCTGTCTCTGTCTCTGTCTCTGTCTCTGTCTCTGTCTCTGTCTCTGTCTCTGTCTCTGTCTCTGTCTCTGTCTCTGTCTCTGTCTCTGTCTCTGTCTCTGTCTCTGTCTCTGTCTCTGTCTCTGTCTCTGTCTCTGTCTCTGTCTCTGTCTCTGTCTCTGTCTCTGTCTCTGTCTCTGTCTCTGTCTCTGTCTCTGTCTCTGTCTCTGTCTCTGTCTCTGTCTCTGTCTCTGTCTCTGTCTCTGTCTCTGTCTCTGTCTCTGTCTCTGTCTCTGTCTCTGTCTCTGTCTCTGTCTCTGTCTCTGTCTCTGTCTCTGTCTCTGTCTCTGTCTCTGTCTCTGTCTCTGTCTCTGTCTCTGTCTCTGTCTCTGTCTCTGTCTCTGTCTCTGTCTCTGTCTCTGTCTCTGTCTCTGTCTCTGTCTCTGTCTCTGTCTCTGTCTCTGTCTCTGTCTCTGTCTCTGTCTCTGTCTCTGTCTCTGTCTCTGTCTCTGTCTCTGTCTCTGTCTCTGTCTCTGTCTCTGTCTCTGTCTCTGTCTCTGTCTCTGTCTCTGTCTCTGTCTCTGTCTCTGTCTCTGTCTCTGTCTCTGTCTCTGTCTCTGTCTCTGTCTCTGTCTCTGTCTCTGTCTCTGTCTCTGTCTCTGTCTCTGTCTCTGTCTCTGTCTCTGTCTCTGTCTCTGTCTCTGTCTCTGTCTCTGTCTCTGTCTCTGTCTCTGTCTCTGTCTCTGTCTCTGTCTCTGTCTCTGTCTCTGTCTCTGTCTCTGTCTCTGTCTCTGTCTCTGTCTCTGTCTCTGTCTCTGTCTCTGTCTCTGTCTCTGTCTCTGTCTCTGTCTCTGTCTCTGTCTCTGTCTCTGTCTCTGTCTCTGTCTCTGTCTCTGTCTCTGTCTCTGTCTCTGTCTCTGTCTCTGTCTCTGTCTCTGTCTCTGTCTCTGTCTCTGTCTCTGTCTCTGTCTCTGTCTCTGTCTCTGTCTCTGTCTCTGTCTCTGTCTCTGTCTCTGTCTCTGTCTCTGTCTCTGTCTCTGTCTCTGTCTCTGTCTCTGTCTCTGTCTCTGTCTCTGTCTCTGTCTCTGTCTCTGTCTCTGTCTCTGTCTCTGTCTCTGTCTCTGTCTCTGTCTCTGTCTCTGTCTCTGTCTCTGTCTCTGTCTCTGTCTCTGTCTCTGTCTCTGTCTCTGTCTCTGTCTCTGTCTCTGTCTCTGTCTCTGTCTCTGTCTCTGTCTCTGTCTCTGTCTCTGTCTCTGTCTCTGTCTCTGTCTCTGTCTCTGTCTCTGTCTCTGTCTCTGTCTCTGTCTCTGTCTCTGTCTCTGTCTCTGTCTCTGTCTCTGTCTCTGTCTCTGTCTCTGTCTCTGTCTCTGTCTCTGTCTCTGTCTCTGTCTCTGTCTCTGTCTCTGTCTCTGTCTCTGTCTCTGTCTCTGTCTCTGTCTCTGTCTCTGTCTCTGTCTCTGTCTCTGTCTCTGTCTCTGTCTCTGTCTCTGTCTCTGTCTCTGTCTCTGTCTCTGTCTCTGTCTCTGTCTCTGTCTCTGTCTCTGTCTCTGTCTCTGTCTCTGTCTCTGTCTCTGTCTCTGTCTCTGTCTCTGTCTCTGTCTCTGTCTCTGTCTCTGTCTCTGTCTCTGTCTCTGTCTCTGTCTCTGTCTCTGTCTCTGTCTCTGTCTCTGTCTCTGTCTCTGTCTCTGTCTCTGTCTCTGTCTCTGTCTCTGTCTCTGTCTCTGTCTCTGTCTCTGTCTCTGTCTCTGTCTCTGTCTCTGTCTTTGTCTCTGTCTCTGTCTCTGTCTCTGTCTCTGTCTCTGTCTCTGTCTCTGTCTCTGTCTCTGTCTCTGTCTCTGTCTCTGTCTCTGTCTCTGTCTTCTCTCTCAGGAGGCTATTCCTTGAAAACCAACTTTACCCTCTTTTATGGGCAATGATAGCAGTCAAGCGTTTCCGCCTCGCCGACCGAGAACGCGTTTCTTCTCGCTGACTCATCTCCTCCGTTAACAATTCGTCTCCAGGAGCTTCTCCACAGTTGCATTCCGCCCATCTACTGTAGTTGTATGTACAGTTTTCCTACAAATCTGTTTAAAAACTAATTTTCTTGCAAAATACTGCACAGCTGAGATCAGTCGGTCATTATCGCTGCACGTGCCGTGGGATTACCGGACCGGAACCGGGCGACAGCCGCCGACAACAGGTGCCGCATTGTCTCTCTCGATGATAATTGCCGCCAACACCTGGCTGACCACAATTCTTTCTTGATCCAACCGTTTTGATTGGTTTAATGTGCGTGCTTTTTACGGTTTTGGAGAGGATTCACTCACTCACTCACTCACTCACTCACTCACTCACTCACTCACTCACTCACTCACTCACTCACTCACTCACTCACTCACTCACTCACTCACTCACTCACTCACTCTCTCACTCACTCACTCACTCACTCACTCACTCGTTCACTCACTCACTCACTCACTCACTCACTCACTATCTGTCTCACTCACTCACTCACTCACTCACTCACTCACTCACTCACTCACTCACTCACTCACTCACTCACTCACTCACTCACTATCTGTCTCACTCACTCTCTCACTATCTCTCTCACTCACTCTCTCACTATGTCTATCTATCTATCTCTCTCCCCCTCTCTCCCTCTCTCCCCCCCCTCTCTCTCTCTCTCTCTCTCTCTCTCTCTCTCTCTCTCTCTCTCTCTCTCTCTCCCTCTTCCTTCCCAGGCTAATCGCCGATCAACGAGGTGATAATTCCTGTCACCGCGATTACGCGAAAATCGGCTTGCGTCAAGGTTACGTCCAACGCCTTTAGGTCCTCCCTCACAACTTCTTCCAGAACCTATTCGTAAAACCTACAGTGAAAACTTTCCTTTTTCGAATTTCCCACCAAAACACGTTGTTGTTGGTTTTAATCTCCTCCCTCCACCACTGATAAGACCTCAAAGCAATTCCAAACAAACACTTTGTCGGCATTCGCGCAATGGGAATTCTCTCTCTGTCCCTGTTCGTCTCTCTCTCTTTGTCTGTCTCTGTCTCAGTCTCTCTCTGTGACTCTCTCTATATATGCTTCTCTCTAAAAATTGTCTGTCTCTTCTCCCTCTTAACTTCCAGTTCAATTTTATGAAACCGTTTTCCTCGTGACACTTTCGGAACGCGATCATGTGTGATAACATCTGCACTCGTCGAAAACAAGCACTTTTCTTGCTACATGAAACTAACAATCTACTTCTACATTGAATTTTCAGCATAGAAAACTTTCGAAAACTACGATTATTCTCTTTTTCTTCTTTTTCTGCCTTATTAAAATCTTCTTTTTCTGCCTTATTCAATCAATAAGCCCCGCCCACTATGCACAAAAGGGCGAACGTCTAAAGCGCGCCGATTTAAGACACGCCCACAGTACCAAACTAACCCGCGTATTGTAACCATCAATCGATAAGCCCCGCCCACTTTGTACCAGAGACCCGCATACCGCGTGCCAATTTAAGCCACGCCCTTTACACAAAATCACTTTAAAAAAAATTAAGACTTCTTGTTCTTGAACAGATGATGTGAATTGACAATTCAATAATAATTCTATAAAACATCACTCCTACGCGCCGATTTAAGCCATGCCCACTTTATAAAACAATTTTTTGAAAACCGAAATCAAGCGCTATTTTCAATGAATTTGCCTTCTGTTATTGAAATAATTGGTCGTTATAATCGAGAACTCATAGTTCTCCGCGCGTGCCGAAATAAGCCACGCCCACCTCTGCCATCATGTCCTCAGAATGAACGTATTTTAACGTAGTTTTCACCGGAGTTTGCGTTTTAAGTTAGAAAGTTTATTTTATACAAAGTTTTTTGTTGTGTAAATCCCATTAAACATTGAAATTTCCAGGTTCATCAAACGCGGCCCGCGCGCGATGCGGGAGCCTGCGACGCCTTCAGCCGCCGTCTTCGAGCGGTCTCCTCTGAAGGAGGTGAGTAATCCCTTCACACAGCTGTTTTTCACCAGGCGATCTTCAACGGACCATTGTCCGCCCACGTCAGCTGTTCTCATACCTGCCCGGCCGTAAAACTATATAGCCGCATGTGCCACTCTTCTTTTTACGTTTGGCTTAAAATAACTTTGTTTTCGAGACCGGTATTTGCCCTACGTTGCTCAGATCGACAAAATAGTTTAATTTTCAAAAAGCAAAAGAGAATTAACTTAGGTAGGAAACGAACCTCTTACCTTGCGGTTATAAAACTGCCGCGTTAGCCACTGAGCCACAGTTACACATTGTGTTTCCTTGAGCGCCGCCATATGAGCACGTGCATTCCTGCTCACTGGAGTGAAACCTGTATTTTTGCGGTTCCTAATGATTTCTCACGGCTCTTTACACACCAAATGATTAACAGAGTGAGAAAACCACCCTCTCATTGCTAAAATCTCACAAATTCCTGTTTCTCCGCCCATCTTTCCATCTATTTCCTCTTTCCAACGCTTCTCAAACGGCCCGCTGTGTTTCCATTGTCACCGTTTCCGCGAAATTGCCCATTTGTCAACCATTTTCTTCTATTTTCCCAAGTCTCACTCCCGGTGACTGTGTTGTTGTGACTTCTTTTCAAAGGCGCCACTCAGGAAAGAGAAAAAGCGGCTTGCAACCGGCCGACTGCCACCACCACGCCCACATGTTCGGCGTTCTCTTTCCTCTTTGAAAGTAGCTCAGAGCGCGGTTTTGGTTTATTTTGAGTATTATTATTGCAAAACCACCCATTTCTACTTTCTTGCGGCGCTCTTGGGTATTTAGTGCGCCCCGATATCGCAAGTCAAGACAACCAATAGCCAACTGGTAAAGCCAACTGGTAAAGCGCGCCGTTCCAACCGAGAGGTTTTTGGATCGGACCCGCCTACTCCCAAAATTTTTTGCTTTTCGTAACCCGATTCCCCTGGGTGTTTATAGTTCTATCCATCTTCCCCAGGGCGATTTTCCTTTCCACGGGCAGGTTGCCAGCGACATCTCCTGCGACCGCGCTCTCTAATAAGGCCGCTCATGATGGATGTCGTCCAAACCGCCGACGGCTGGTTTGTACTCGATGTGCCAGCCGCACCGTCTTCCTGCCACCCGACTGTCTCTTTGCTTTGCTTTCTGAAACAGCGAATTAGGCGTTCACCCCGTTTTCGAGCGCCACTTTGCACCCCGTCTCCTCTCTTTGACCAGCCTTGAAAACATCATTAGTCGTCCCTCCGACCGCCGGTTTTCCTCCCAGACACTCTTTTGTACATTCACCGGTGTTGCTTAAAGTATTCTTTTCCGTTTGTCAAAAACAACCCCGTTTTTCCGAGCTATTTGCCCACTTTCCTTCTCTTACCATGTAAACAACTCGCCGGGCGCGATTGATAAGCGGCGGGCAGGGCCGGGCACATGTGGCCGCGTGGCCTAATGGATAAGGCGTCGGACTTCGGATCCGAAGATTGTAGGTTCGAGTCCTGCCGTGGTCGAAATTTTTGCTTTTCTTTGTTCACGTCCTCCTTCGTTTTACTATTTTAAACGTGTTTTGAACCCTGCTTGTGAGTAATTTGACACGCTGTTCCAAGCCATGGCGCACCCTGCAAATAGAACGCATTGTCTGGGTTCCGGAGTCAATTTTCCGTCTCAGATTTCACGGTTTAAGCAAGAAGAAAGCTAATAATAGTGATTCTTGAAGGTAACAGCTGTGGTACAGTTGTATTCTGCGTTTTGTGGCACTGTGGCCTTAGCTGTGGCGCTGTGGCTTTATTTCTGGTGGCCTTGTCAAAGTCCATGCTGCGGCCATTAAACCCACGGGTCAATCAGCTTCCAAAGTGGCCTTCCAAACATTTTCACTCGTAGCTGTGGTTCCTGTGGCCGCTGTGGCCCTAACGCTGTATTTTCCGATCGAAAGATTGTCTTGTAACGTGTTCGTCTGGCCCACTTTTTCCCCTGACTCACCACAGATTCAATCCGTCGGTGCCTATAGAAAACCGCGTGAATCCTATGAAAAGCGCCATTGTATCGTTTGCGCCCTCCCACTGGGCTGACATGACCCTCCATGTCACAAACACCCTCTGAATCTACAAAGTCTTCATTTCTTTGCAACAATTCTGAACTTTTGAATGCAAGCGTGGTTGCACGGCTTGATCAGGGGCCCCTTTCTCTTTAGGCCTAGTGACACCATGGCTCAGGCGGTAACGCGCAAACTTTTGGCGCCCAAGGTCTCTGGATCAATCCCGCTCGGTGCAATTCCGTTTGCACTTCTTTTGCCACTTGGAAAAACCTTGTTTACACGCCTTTCGATATCCCCTGGTTGATTAATTTCCCCTTTCGGCAATGATTCGCTATCCCTTTTTGCCTTGCGCCTTCCGCGCCCCATTACGGCCACGGCGTGCGCACTGTAGCCACCCGATCCGCGCCGCTTCACTAGCTCTGTTGCTTCTTCAAACCGGTCTCCTTATGCGTTTAAAGCCGTTTCAGATAATTATAATTGCTTTGATTCGGCTAATCTATCGATTCTTAGAGGATACGCAATTGGCAAAAGAGATTTGACCGTTTTGCACCAAAAGGGAATCGAACTTTGGTCCCACGCGTGAAAGACAGCACCTTACACCACTAGACCACTAGTAGGCTGCAGCGCAAGCAGCTGCGAACCCAGTTACACCCATCCCTGCGGTTTGTACTATGTGAATTTCGATTATTTGGTAGCAGCTAACTTTCAACTTTATCAAGTTGTCAATTCGCACTAAATAAAACAAGCAAAAGATAAAATTCTTCGCAAGGAATCGAACCCGAGTTCGATTGCTCAAAAAGTTAGATCGCTAACCACTAGACCAACACTTCTCTGTTTGCTGAACGTCGGCGCGGCATTAGGACCAGCACCTCAATTCTATCAGAACGGAAATTCTTCAAACAACTGTAAATTAGCGGGGAAATCTTTTAAAGTAGCAAAAGTCCTCTTCACCATCCGTTCCCATGCGTTTTTCGGACATCAGCTGCTGTTGTTCTTCAGTGAGATTTACAGCGCAACCCCATGGCTCGTGGGAGGCATGACCGATTCCTTTGTTACTTCCAGAACGCCTCTTAATCCACTCAATCTAGCAATTCTCCTAAATTCTTACGGTTTCTCTCGATTCTCGCTGTTTAATCGAAAAAATCGCACATTTGCGGCGCGCACAATCAGACATTTTTGCAGAGCCAAGGCCGCTTCTCGTTGCGCGTCGTTAACGGTTCTTGGCGCGCCCATAAAATCAACGTTAAACGCTTGTTTCCACCCAATGTCTACAGTTTATCAGAGAGGGGATACGGTAGCTTAAAGAACGGGCTAATTGCCTTGTGTGTGCTGTCGACGGCGCTTCTGTGCATAAGCCGCCTACGGTCAAAGAAGACCGTTGCCCGCATAGTCAAGTGGTCCAAGGCGCCGATGTTTTAACGACCAGGGTTCGATCCCACCCGGGGTCATCCATTTTGCCTTTTATTTTCACAGAAGGTCGATCTTAAAAGGGTCATCGGACCTTCCTTAACCCTTTTGCGGCAGCGGACAGCGATTTCTAATTGAGTTATGGGCCCATGAACATCAAGGCCGCCCACGTGAGTACACCGTGATTGGCCTCTTCCCTTTCAATGAAAACACCTTTGTTAGGAATTTCTCTGAGAATTCAATGAAAACACCTTTGTTAGGAATTTCTCTGAGAATAATTACGAATATGCTAATTTGTTGATTTGTAACATTCCAAACAATTAAAATTCACAAACAAATTCTATTTTAGGAGTGTGTGGCGAGGGCGCTTTACTCGAACGAGGCCGACTACCCGGGGGAACTCTCTTTTACCAAAGACGACGTGCTTAGGGTGATTTCGAGGAAGCCAGGTAAGAAAAAAGCAAATTTGATGTTATTTGACAAAATTTTGTTTGATGTCAAATGGCGCAGTGGGTTCACGCCGCGCCGCGGAGAAATCGGTCGAGGGTTCGATCCCCATCGGTGCCATCGCACATAAATCGATAATTTTTAGTGACAATGTTTTGTTTTTGTTTTCCCATTTAAAATGGTTTCTAACATTTTTCGTAAACAAAATTAGTATTTTTGTCTCCTGGCACCGATGGAGATCGATCCCACTACCATTTTCTTAGGGTTAATTCACAACCAGGTACACGACTGAGCCTAGCAAAACATTATAAGCTTTGTAAAATGCTAAATAAACAAAAAAATTCAACGAAATATAAAAGTTTACCAAAATCGCACCGGGCGGGATCGAACCCGGGTTGTTTTCCTAACCCGCGCGAGAACCCACTGTACCATTAGAGCAAAAGTCGATTTCCACAAATTTTACCCAGTTTTAGCTTAAATTTGAAAAATTGTTCATTATTATTTTAGAAATCGAGGGTTGTAGCGAAGGCTGGTGGCTTTGTGTGGATAAGAACGGAAAACGAGGAATCGCCCCCGGGAATCGACTGGAAGTCATGCATCGATTTGATGATGCCGTGAGTTTTTTGAAATCTACTTTTCAACTCGTTTTAACTGTAAAAGATTGCTATTGCCGGTTGAAATGGGGGGAAATCGCTAATTTTCGATGGATTAGAGGGGTTTTGCCGTTTTTGCGAGACATTTTCGTAGAAGACTGAAGACTCGATGTTCCAAATACATTTTGACCAACTTTTAATCGCCTAAACTCGTCAAGTATAGTAACGCAAAAATGTTTACCCCAGGTGAGATTCGAACCCCGGACCTCTGGAACCGAAAGGTTAAATGCTAGCCACTAGACTAAGCTGCCACAAAGAGACTGCAGCGCGGCTCCTATAGATACACACCGTTCTCGACCCAACCACATTCCCTCCCTAATTCCCTGAGTGACCTCCGAAAATCGTTCACGAGGCTTGGGAACCGGTTGCGCTGTTAACGAAAAATGAATGACCGCGTTCGCCTCCCGCCACGCCTTTTTTGAATTCCATTTTGAGATTTTTATTGATTCACAATGAATTTGTTTAAAACCCTTGTAAAACAATCGATAATTGATGAATTCCGCTAAAATAAGCCAAAACGTTGCAAAACGTTTGAAATGACGAAATTCGCGCGTGAACTTCGGATGATCGCCTGTCGCGCCTCCGCTTATCCACTGTAAATATTGTCTTGTCTTCCGCCCTCGAGCCCTTCAAACCCAATTTTCACAATTTCTGGAATTCCTTGTGAAAATTGCTTATTTTTCAATTTAAAACTGTTCAAATACAACCTTTCATAAATTTAGAGCCGTATAGGTGCGTTATCTCAACTGCTCAGCGTTAGACACCCAGATGGTCTAGTGGTTACTCTTTTGGACTGCAAATCTTTTGCTTTCTGGATCGATCCCCACCGACGATTTTATTTTTGCTTTTCGTTCAAACCTTTCCAAAACGTTAACCAACCTGGTTCATTTTGATTCTTTTGAGTAAAAACTTGAAAAAGAGTCTCCAGAATATTCTTTTTGGAGCGTAAACCTGATACCCATCGAGATTTGATGTTCTTGTGGATTAGCAGCTATTTTGTATTCTCTTTGCGTTTTAGTCCTGAAAACGAACACATTAGTTTTAAAATTGAAATGAAACCAACCATTTTTGTAAGAGAAAGAGAGAGACCAACCGCAGGCAGCAAGAGAAAATGAGAAAGTGAGATGGGAAATTAGAGGAATCGCCTTTGCATAACTTCACGTACTCACGCAAATATTCTAACGTTATTCTAATTACTTAAAGCTTGAAGAAGGAATTTATCGAAAAATGTGCATATTTTCACAAAAGAAGTTACAAGTTATCGCTTTT
Organism: Oscheius myriophilus; assembly: GCA_964057215.1. Lineage (NCBI taxonomy): Eukaryota > Metazoa > Nematoda > Chromadorea > Rhabditida > Rhabditidae > Oscheius > Oscheius myriophilus. Next base: position 23,143,366 of record OZ059902.1, read on the forward strand.
TCGACGTAAACGCACATAGATACAAGATCACGCCCACTTCCGGCATCTGTCAGAAGCAGTCGCTGCCGAAATTCTGGCGGGAAATTTGAATTTTATGTCGTCGAAAAATTTTTCTTCTGTTTGAAAACAAATTTTTTGATGAAAACCTTATTGTAAAAGACGCGAAATTCGATTTACGTACTGAAAAAGCGACTTTTTGGAGAGAAATTTTAATATTGTCATGTAAACAATTTAAAAATGTATTGATGTAATTCAATGATGTATTCAAGTTTGTAGTTTTTATGCATTTGATTTTTTTAAAAACCTGACATTGGGCCATTTCACCCTGCAAACAGAAACTTATCGCTTATAAGGCGGTGCGTGCGATTCCAAAAAATTAAAAAGTTATACCGTTCAGTGACAAACTTTAACTAACATATCCATTTTTACATGTAGTTTAGTTAAGGTAAGGCTGAGTTTCAATAATCTCGATTTCGCGCCAGAAGGCGCCTGGGCGCCGCCGCGGGGTCTCGGCCACGCCCACTTCCGGCGCCCGTCGACTCGCGCGCCGGTGGATTCTTGGCTGCGAAACTGAATTTTAGTGTTTAAAGGGACAGTCAGGCGGGTTTTACAACATTGGCTTAATTACCAGAGGAAAATTTGCTGATCATGAAAATATATATGACTTTGGGTTGAAAATTTACCGTTTTCGAGAAAATACGCTTCAAAGTCGTCAAAAACGGGTCTCCGTCTACAGATTTGTAGACGGGCAATACGCCCTGCGTGTCCGGCGTTTACAAGGTAGGCTAATGAGCCGAAATTCATTCTAATTGGATAAGATAGCTCTGGAAAAGAGGAGGGTGCGAGACAATTTAGCATTTTTGATTCGCATAATTTCCGACCGTGTACGACCGAAAATGAAATAAAAACCCTCCTTACTGCTCCTTTAAATAGTATGCAATTCTGTTTTAATACGTTACTAAATACCAAAAATGCTTCATTTTACCCGATACATTCACAAATTTTTGCCTGTTTTGGCGAAAAATGGCGTAGGAATTGCGGTTTCACCCGAATTTGCGATCTTAATTACCATAAACTGTTTTAAAGGTTCTACCGCACTTAAATTTTATGGATTAGTACAGGCGAGAAATTTTATTTTGAAGCGCGTGCGAGGCGCAGCCGATGGAGGCCCCGCCCACTTCCGGGCGCCTCCCAGGATCAGCCGCAGGGGAATTATCAGCGGGAACGAAATTTTAACGTTTAAATAGTATGAAAATCTGTTTTTATATGTTAAAAATACAAAATTGCGTCATTTTACACAGGAAATCCACAATTTTCGCCTATTTTGGTGCAAAAAGTGTAGAAATAGGGGTTTTATGCAATGTTACGGTCCCCAGGATCATAAATCTTTCTTTAAAAAGCACTTCCGTGCGCAGATGGCTCGTGTGTGGCTATTAAGGTCGCTCTCTTTGGATTCCCGAGATGGGCGCGGTCGACCTCCGGCGACGCCTTTGATTAACGACCACCACAGCGCCCAAACCGTACCGACTTGTAGTCAGCCGGCTGTCACTTCTTCTCTCTTTCAAAGGCACCTGACAGCCTTTAGTGACAGCCTTTAGCTGCCAGCTGAGTCATTCCGTTGGGGCCAGTTCGCGCGCGCTTAGCGGTGCGAAGCGGAGTCTCTCGAGTGCCCCATCCTCTTCCGGCCTCTTGACCACTTTTCTTCCAGGGTGGTTTTCTCTTTTCTCATTGGATTATTGATTTATCGATTTATTGGAAAATTTCTACAATTTTATTCTCGATAATTTGCAATTGTAGGGTCCTGGCACGATTTTCTAAAACACACAGTTTAACTGAAACCTAAACGACAATCGACTAATGAAACGTTGGAAAGCCGATAATTTTCGTTGGAAATCCTTAAAAATCAATTATTTTCGCAGGAAACAATTTTAAAATCGAATATTTTTGCAGTAAAATGTTTAAAAATCGATTGATTCCGTATAAAATTAAAAAAACAAACGATAACTTCAGTAGAATATTGGTTGAAAAATCGATATTTCCCGTGAAACCTAGTTGTAATCGATACGAGTAAAATAATAATTATAAATTTAATGTGCGGTTATTTAGATTAAATCCCGCGGAAATCGAAATTTTCCGTTAAAAAGCAAGTGGTATTTGATAAATTGATAGGAAACCTTGCGAAAAATCGATAAAGCTATGGAAAACAAAATCAATACGAATGCAAAAATCGATTGGTCCTTTGAAAACCTTGCAACAATCAATATTTCTCTAAAACACCGTTAAATCGATTGAAATCCGTGCGTAAATCGACATTTCTCGGAGAAAACAGTACTGAAAGCAAAATATCCCCTAGAAATACGAAAGAAACTCGTTAAAGCGATATAAATCCACAAGGAAATCGATAATCTCGGTTGGAACTGTGCGATAATCGACAAATCAGTTTTCAATCGATATTTCGATCGAAAAGCTGCATGAAAATCGATACATCGACAACCGTTTAAAATCGATTGGAATTTGTGCGAAAATCGATAAATGATTGAAAAACTAAATAACCATGAAATACCAACGTGCTATTGGACAATCAAAAGTTTGAAATAAAAACCGTGCGGCAATCGGCATTTTCAGTCGAAAACCGTACCCCATGTGGCAATTTTGCTCTGAAAAAACCGTGAGTAAACTGGGAATTCTTATAGAAAACTGTGTTTGAATACCCCGTGCGTGTCTCTTTGAACGTCGCGTGTTGCACTGCCTAATCCCTACTGGTAGCCTTCGCTGTTTGCCTTGTGGCTCGTCGGCCGAGTGTCTCCTCGAGCGCCCGTTTTTCCCCTCCGAACTGCCATCGAAACAAAGCTCCCGCTGCGTTCCAAGCGAATTCTTTCGAGATTTTCCCTTCTTTTGGTCTCTGTCTCTGTCTCTGTCTCTGTCTCTGTCTCTGTCTCTGTCTCTGTCTCTGTCTCTGTCTCTGTCTCTGTCTCTGTCTCTGTCTCTGTCTCTGTCTCTGTCTCTGTCTCTGTCTCTGTCTCTGTCTCTGTCTCTGTCTCTGTCTCTGTCTCTGTCTCTGTCTCTGTCTCTGTCTCTGTCTCTGTCTCTGTCTCTGTCTCTGTCTCTGTCTCTGTCTCTGTCTCTGTCTCTGTCTCTGTCTCTGTCTCTGTCTCTGTCTCTGTCTCTGTCTCTGTCTCTGTCTCTGTCTCTGTCTCTGTCTCTGTCTCTGTCTCTGTCTCTGTCTCTGTCTCTGTCTCTGTCTCTGTCTCTGTCTCTGTCTCTGTCTCTGTCTCTGTCTCTGTCTCTGTCTCTGTCTCTGTCTCTGTCTCTGTCTCTGTCTCTGTCTCTGTCTCTGTCTCTGTCTCTGTCTCTGTCTCTGTCTCTGTCTCTGTCTCTGTCTCTGTCTCTGTCTCTGTCTCTGTCTCTGTCTCTGTCTCTGTCTCTGTCTCTGTCTCTGTCTCTGTCTCTGTCTCTGTCTCTGTCTCTGTCTCTGTCTCTGTCTCTGTCTCTGTCTCTGTCTCTGTCTCTGTCTCTGTCTCTGTCTCTGTCTCTGTCTCTGTCTCTGTCTCTGTCTCTGTCTCTGTCTCTGTCTCTGTCTCTGTCTCTGTCTCTGTCTCTGTCTCTGTCTCTGTCTCTGTCTCTGTCTCTGTCTCTGTCTCTGTCTCTGTCTCTGTCTCTGTCTCTGTCTCTGTCTCTGTCTCTGTCTCTGTCTCTGTCTCTGTCTCTGTCTCTGTCTCTGTCTCTGTCTCTGTCTCTGTCTCTGTCTCTGTCTCTGTCTCTGTCTCTGTCTCTGTCTCTGTCTCTGTCTCTGTCTCTGTCTCTGTCTCTGTCTCTGTCTCTGTCTCTGTCTCTGTCTCTGTCTCTGTCTCTGTCTCTGTCTCTGTCTCTGTCTCACTGTCTCTCTCTCTCTCTCTCTATTTGTCTCTCTCTCTCTCTCTATTTGTCTCTCTCTCTCTCTCTCTTTCTCTCTCTCTCTCTCTCTCTCTCTATTTGTCTCTCTCTCTCTCTCTCTCTCTCTCTCTCTCTCTCTCTCTCCTTCTCTCTTTGTCTCTCTGCCCTTTCACGCTCCACTAATTTCCTTTTACCACTTCCGAATCGAGCGTTCCGCCCTTGTTTTGCCTGATGTTCTCCCTCTGTCTGGAACGGGTTTGCCGCGCCACAGCCACGCGACCACGCCTTCTCTCGAGCACTTCGGAAAAGAGTTACTCTTCTTTTGATTTCGCAACTTTTTCTTGTTAAATCACACATTTTTCATTTCTTTCCCACTCTCCACCAATTTTTTGGTAAAGAGGGGACCATTATGGCCCTTTTCCGCTTCATATTTGGAAAATGCCCTGATGGTCCTGATGGTCCCTTCTATAGACAGCTTTTTAGACTGTTTTTTTTTAAAAAGCCGTATATATTCGAATGATAAACCAATTTGCGCCCAACAGGAGATTATCGGTCAATTACGGAAGAATCGCTTTTTTGTCATTCTGTATTTTCAAAAAATGTCAACAAGCGTTTTAAACATTTTTGCACGCTACAGTAACCCTCTTCGTAGAAAAACGATTTGAGCTGTTTTTTTTGTAATCGATGATTATATCGTTTCAATTTTTATAGCCTTATTTCATTTTTGTATAATTATCCTATTTCTAAGAAGTAGATGTTATTCCCCACATCGTTTCAAAATTTTCTTTGATAGTTTTAACCGCCAAATTGACAAAATTGGAAAAACTTATACCAAACATCGTTTTGTAAATTAAATTTTGTACTAAAATCTTTTTTCAAAATTAAAGCTCTGCCCTAATCAGAGCTACCGTAACCCTAGCTACAGTAACCTGCTAGACTGTACCATTCTACCGTAGGTACTGTAAGGCGCTCTACCGTAATCTAATTTACCGTTACCCGCGCTACCGTAACCCACACTACGGTATGCGTACTTTATAAACCAAAAGTTAACGAGGGTCATTTTTGGTTTATTTTCATCATGTGTTTTTGAAAAACATTAAAATATCATTATTTTAGTGTACTGTAAACATTATTATTTATTTATTAATTTAGTAAAATTTAAAATAATTCAACTTCCCCCTCATATTTTCATTTCCCGCGTGTATAACCGCGCCCGCGCCACATTCCGATGCCAATTATGGCCGGAAATAAAAAACAATAAACATGAAAACAGGATTCTCTCTCTCATTTCTTCTTTTTGTTTACAATAACAATTAAACTTTAAAAATAATCGCTAATTTTCAGTTCTTTCGCGTGGCCCAGCCATTGATGGACGATTTCTTTGCGTTCCACGGGTCGCCCTTCGAGGATTCCTTCTTCCGCAATGGTGCGTTTCATTGAAAATGTCGAGAATTGTGTAATTTTATTGATTTAAAGCACTCAAAATATGCAACTAGTGAAATTAAGTTTGAAAGTGTTTTTCAGGCCGCCCTCAGTTTTCGAATTCCCTTCGCGAACGCATGTTCGACCAACCGCCGATGCGACGGATGAACAGCTGTGACGACGCGCTGAAAAACGTCGGAGTCGTGCGAAACATTCCGATTCGTGTTGAAAAGGTTGGTTTTACAGCGAAATGTTGGCACGTAAGAAAGAGATCGGGAAGACCGTGCTTGGAAAGAGCGCAGCGGCCGCTCTTTCTTACTGCCACTTTGGCTCAGGCGGTTACGGCTTCGTGTTTTGCGCCGAGTGACCCGGCTTCAATTCCCAGCCGGGCAATTTTCTTTTGCACTTAGGAAATAGTGCCTTAATGACCTTAAAATAGTTCAAAATGTGATTTTAACTTTTTCAGGGCAACGCCGAACGTATGTGTCATTCCCAAGTCAACATTCCTGATCATATTCCCTCCGGTAGACGACATAGTGATTTCCCATCAGAGTTTAGGAGAATGCAATTTGAGTGAGTTATATGTAAAAAATTTAAAAATAGCCTGATATAATACGAAAATAATGTTGCGTTCGGCGGAAAGGGTGCGGTTTTCTTTAGAAAAGATGGCGCATCTCGGGTGATCGGTGATCGGAAAACAAAACAGGTTCTAAAAGGACACTTTTTGGATTTTTAGAGAAAGAGAGAGAAAGAGAGAGAGAGACAGAGAGACAGAGACAGAGACAGAGACAGAGACAGAGACAGAGACAGAGACAGAGACAGAGACAGAGACAGAGACAGAGACAGAGACAGAGACAGAGACAGAGACAGAGACAGAGACAGAGACAGAGACAGAGACAGAGACAGAGACAGAGACAGATACAGAGACAGAGACAGATACAGAGACAGAGACAGAGACAGAGACAGAGACAGAGACAGAGACAGAGACAGAGACAGAGACAGAGACAGAGACAGAGACAGAGACAGAGACAGAGACAGAGACAGAGACAGAGACAGAGACAGAGACAGAGACAGAGACAGAGACAGAGACAGAGACAGAGACAGAGACAGAGACAGAGACAGAGACAGAGACAGAGACAGAGACAGAGACAGAGACAGAGACAGAGACAGAGACAGAGACAGAGACAGAGACAGAGACAGAGACAGAGACAGAGACAGAGACAGAGACAGAGACAGAGACAGAGACAGAGACAGAGACAGAGACAGAGACAGAGACAGAGACAGAGACAGAGACAGAGACAGAGACAGAGACAGAGACAGAGACAGAGACAGAGACAGAGACAGAGACAGAGACAGAGACAGAGACAGAGACAGAGACAGAGACAGAGACAGAGACAGAGACAGAGACAGAGACAGAGACAGAGACAGAGACAGAGACAGAGACAGAGACAGAGACAGAGACAGAGACAGAGACAGAGACAGAGACAGAGACAGAGACAGAGACAGAGACAGAGACAGAGACAGAGACAGAGACAGAGACAGAGACAGAGACAGAGACAGAGACAGAGACAGAGACAGAGACAGAGACAGAGACAGAGACAGAGACAGAGACAGAGACAGAGACAGAGACAGAGACAGAGACAGAGACAGAGACAGAGACAGAGACAGAGACAGAGACAGAGACAGAGACAGAGACAGAGACAGAGACAGAGACAGAGACAGAGACAGAGACAGAGACAGAGACAGAGACAGAGACAGAGACAGAGACAGAGACAGAGACAGAGACAGAGACAGAGACAGAGACAGAGACAGAGACAGAGACAGAGACAGAGACAGAGACAGAGACAGAGACAGAGACAGAGACAGAGACAGAGACAGAGACAGAGACAGAGACAGAGACAGAGACAGAGACAGAGACAGAGACAGAGACAGAGACAGAGACAGAGGGCCGGAGGTAGATAGTGGGAGAAATAGAGACATATGTAGTGTCCTCTCTCTCTCTCTCTCTCTCTCTCTCTCTCTCTCTGTCTCTCTGTCTCTCTCTAGTTACTCTTTTAAACTTTGTAATGCCCCACATTCCTCCAACCTCTTATCACCAATCCTATCAGTTCCACTACTCCCCCCTAAAAACTTTTTTTCCGCACGAAGAAAAAAAAAATTCGCCCACCCTGTGGTTTTCTTGTTGTCGCTGCGTGTGTGTCCCGCAACAGGAACAGCTTAATCCAATTAGCGCCACCCGTGGCCTGTTTCTTCTTTCTTTTAAGGCGTTGCCACAAATGTTTCCTGCAGATTTTGCATGGAAAATGTGAAAATCTTTGCTATTCCTGTCTCACAATATTGGAAACTTATGAAAATGCAAAATTCTTTTTTCGAAAACTGAAAAATATCGATTTTTATGGGAGTTTCGAGGTTTTGAAGGGGCCGCCGCGCCGGCCGCGTCGCGTGGGGCACGCGGCGCGGGCGCGCCCTCAATTTTAATCGATTGTGCGAATTTGCATATTTGTGGTTAAAATGTTTGTAAAATAATGTATTTTTCAAACTATTTTGAAGCCAAATTCAACTTAATCGGTTATTTCAACCCCCTGAAAATCGATTTTCAAAGGAAAATTTACCCGTTTTTCCGTTGGGGGCGTGGCCGTTCGCCTAAGGAATGCGCAATCACACGGTGTTCGATCGATGACATCGAAATCACAACAGCCGTATCACTTTTACCCCCGCGCGCTGACCCACACCACGGGGGCTGCTGCCACGCCCATCGATTGACCACGCCCACTTTTCCGCGCGCCCCGGCCCCCGTCCGTCCGGTCGTCTCTCCACACCATGTGGTGTTTACGCGGAGAATACGAAGACAAAATGTAAGAAATTAGTTATTAAAGCCTTTAGAAAACCCCAGTTCCCTGCTGAAAAAGTGAAAAATTTGAATTCAGCTGGGAGATAACTGATAAAAGTACACGTTTATGGCTGTTTTTCAGACACTTGGCGACGCTTATCGAATTCTTGCGGATGAAAAACAGAGAAAATGACCAGATTCCAATGTTTCTTGCGCAAAACGGCAACAAATATGGGCTAAAAGCTCATAAATCAGCGAAATTTCAGACGAATTCGTTTTAAAGTTTTATTTTAATTTTGGAAACTGTTTAAAATGTAATTTTTAATGCCAAACTTTAATTTCAATTC
>OZ059902.1:23156837-23161837 GCA_964057215.1 Oscheius myriophilus
AGTAGTAAAGTGAGTGAATGAGTGAGTGAGTGAGTGAGTGAGTGAGTGAGTGAGTGAGTGAGTGAGTGAGTGAGTGAGTGAGTGAGTGAGTGAGTGAGTGAGTGAGTGAGTGAGTGAGTGAGTGAGTGAGTGAGTGAGTGAGTGAGTGAGTGAGTGAGTGAGTGAGTGAGTGAGTGAGTGAGTGAGTGAGTGAGTGAGTGAGTGAGTGAGTGAGTGAGTGAGTGAGTGAGTGAGTGAGTGAGTGAGTGAGTGAGTGGGTGTGTGTGTGTGAGTGAGTGAGTGTGAGTGTGAGTGTGAGTGTGAGTGTGAGTGTGAGTGTGAGTGAGTGGGTGTGTGTGAGTGAGTGAGTGAGTGTGAGTGAGTGAGTGAGTGAGTGAGTGAGTGAGTGAGTGAGTGAGTGAGTGAGTGAGTGAGTGAGTGAGTGTGTGTGTGTGTGTGAGTGAGTGAGTGAGTGAGTGAGTGAGTGAGTGAGTGAGTGAGTGAGTAGGTGAGTGAGTGTGTGTGTGAGTGAGTGGGTGTGTGTGTGTGAGTGAGTGTGAGTGTGAGTGTGAGTGTGAGTGTGAGTGTGAGTGTGAGTGTGAGTGTGAGTGTGAGTGTGAGTGTGAGTGTGAGTGTGAGTGTGAGTGTGAGTGTGAGTGTGAGTGTGAGTGTGAGTGTGAGTGTGAGTGTGAGTGTGAGTGTGAGTGTGAGTGTGAGTGTGAGTGTGAGTGTGAGTGTGAGTGTGAGTGTGAGTGTGAGTGTGAGTGTGAGTGTGAGTGTGAGTGTGAGTGTGAGTGTGAGTGTGAGTGTGAGTGTGAGTGTGAGTGTGAGTGTGAGTGTGAGTGTGAGTGTGAGTGTGAGTGTGAGTGTGAGTGTGAGTGTGAGTGTGAGTGAAAGTGTGAGTGAGCGAGTTAATGAGTGAGAGTACGTGAGGTAATGAGTAACTGAGGCAATTAATGAGTGAGTAATTAAGTAAGACTTTCGAACATCCTCAATTTTCAGAGACGTCCTCGAAGAAGAGATCCACGCCCGAAAACGCGTGGTTTGCAACAAAATGAGCGAGTGCCAGAGGTCAATCGATGGAGCAGTTACCCAAATCCACAGGGTAATTACCCCTAATTAAGCCCAATAACCCATTTTTAGGTCACAGCTCCTCAACACTGGCGCGTGGCCCATGTCCTCCAAGGAAATTTGAATTCCCTCCGCGACGCGGCAATTACCGTAACCGAGTCGCTAGAACACTTTGTCGACAGCACGGGACGGATATCAATCGATAGAACAAATCCGAAATCAGCCGAATTTTCGCGCCTTCTCCAGCCTTTAATGGACAGTCGGAGGTTGCTTTCCGGGCTGAAGAAGTCTCTTGATCAAGGGGGTTGGACAGTAGCCACCCTTTCCCGGGATCGGGAACAAACGCGCTCCATGGACAATCTCGAGCAGTTCGTCTCAGTAGCTGGGCAAGTACCAGCCGACTGTCGCCTTCTCCTCCAATGGGTCCATGTCTTGGTCCCGTCTTCTACAGTAATCTTCCTGTCACCGATCTCGAAGCCTCAAAGCAACGGAACAGCTCGGCCTGTGCCCATTGAGAGACCACACCAGTTTTTGCTACCGAACCAGAGCCAAGAGGAGAAGCGGCTTTCGTCGTCGTCGACTTCGTCTAACGCGGCTTCTTTGGACACACCCCCGTCGTCGATTCTGATCACAAAGCCAAACCTGGACAAGCCCAGAGGGAGAGTGACTTTTGCGGATGAGGTTAGTAGAGATCAAGCATGGCAACGGGCCGGCCCGGCCCGGCCCGGGCCGGCCCGACTCAACCGAAAATTTATGCCTTTTTTCAATGTAAAAATCAAAGAAAACGAAAAAAAAAATTTTCGGGCCGGCCCGCTTCAAAATTTTTCTCGGCCCTGCCCGGCCCGGGCCGGCCCCAAATTTTGCCATGCTTGGTAGAGATAGAGAATGAGAGAGGTTTGAAGACTGAGGCGTCAGAAGAGCGACTCAAAGACGCGAACATTAGTAAAAAAAAAAAAGGGCTTTAGAGACCGAGGAATTTTGAGAGTTTTGTGGTTTTGAGGAAAACTGAGACATACTGAGAGCATGACAAACTGAAACTGGGGATAGAAACGGTAGTGAGGAACTGAGAGATTGAGTGAGTGAGGCATTTGAAAAGTACATGAGAGGTAGATGTTTTGAGGAACTGAACAAATCAGTTAGTGAGGGATTGAGGGGTTTGAAGGCATGAAACACTTGTGAGAGTGAGGCGGGAATGAAGGACTGGGGTGGTGAGGAACTGAGGAAGTGAGACCATGAGAATCTGATAGACGCTGAGAAGCTGAGAGCGAAAAGGAATGAGTGACTGAGGCATGTGAGAATGATGAAAGACTGAGGGATTGAAGTACTGAGACGTTTGAGGTAAGTGAGGGATTGAGAGATTTGGAGACATTGAGGATTTGAGAGGGATTTTGAAAGGTATGGACAGGATTTGAGGAGACCTCGAGACTTAATATGAGAGGTGAACAAACTGAAGAGTTGAAGAAGTGAAAGAGTGAAGGACTGAGGCATTGAGAGAAAATGATGAGGATAGAGAGAGGGAAGGGAGAGAGATGCGATGAGAGAGACTTTTACCATAACTGAGTGAGATGTTAATAAACTCAAAGAGTGAGTGATTAATTGACGAAGACCGTGAAAGAGATGGAATGAAACCTCGAGGGCGTGTAAAGAAAATTGAGGGACTGAGCGAAAGAACTGAAGGAATAATTGAGACATTTCGAAATTGAGACCGTAGATATAAAATAGGAGAGTGAGGGAGTGAGTTTCCGAGGTAACCTCAAACTGGAACTGAGGGAAAGTGGGACACTGAGATATTTCGGAACTCAGAGTGTGAAAAGGAGACAGGAAGTGAGGAAATTGATGAGTGGGAAACTGAGAGACTTAGGAGATTTAAAGTTAACTGATCTCATTACAGGCTGGAGACCGCACCTCAACCAGCTCTTCCGGAGACAACAGCTCTCTCGAGTACGCCTCAATCCAGAAGCCATCAAGACCTCTTGAGGATACTCGAATTCTGGAGGAAGATGACTTAGAATCAGTAGTGAGCGATCGAGACAGCTTATTCCAAGACTACGCCTACCTGGATGACGTGGTTCCAGGCCGATCCACAGCGCCTCCTCCCAGAGTTAACGACGAGGTTGGTTCTTTCAAGATCTTACCTTAGTCTTAAGGCCTTAAGAAAGTTTACGTCGTTAACCCATTTTCGTTCCAGGACCGCCAATTGGTCCGATTCTACGCTCCTCAGCTGGAACAACACACGGAAGCCCTCTCCGCAGCGATTGAGGAGTTCCTGGGCACGGTGGAGCAAAACCTCCCTCCCAGGGAGTTTGTCCAGAAGGGAAAATTGGTAAGCTCTTAAGGCCTTAGGGTACCCAACCGTTAAATTTAGATCATTCTGGCCGCCCACAAGCTTATTTATATTGGAGACAGTGTATCCCAATGTGTTAGGGATCGGTCTGTCAGTAGGGCACTGCGGGACTGTGCTGATCAGCTTTGCGAACTTCTGAAGGACTGCGTCAAGGCTACGAAGACGGCTGCTGATGAGGTTCGTTTAAGGCCTTAGGTAACCTTAAGGTTGTTTTCAACCCAAGCTATATCTTACCAAAAGACATCTTTACCTTACTCTACCTTTACGAATTAACTAACCCTTAAAGCCTTAAGCCCTAACTATAAAATACCTTAACGCATATGAACCTTGACTACCCCTTAACGCACTTACAATTAAGCCCTTACTTTCAGTTCCCCGAGATCAAAAGCATGCAAAGTATGGTCGACGCAATCATCGCCGTCTCCAAAGCCGCCCATCGCCTGAAACTGATGATCCGGGAGTGCTGCTGACAGCCGCTTTAGTTCCTGCCAGCCGGAAGATACTCAAAACGACCATTATATTGAATGAACCCCTTACGGTGTATTCCCCAGTCCGCACATTGATTTGCTCAGCCGAGATTCTCTTTACGAGTGCCTTTTTGTGACATGTAGAGAGAATCATTTGGATTTTTCGACTTTTCCATATGTAAATAGCTTTTATACGTGTCGAGACCAATGAAGATTCGATTTTTAATTAAACATACTAGTATATAACTTACAAAACCGCTTTTAAATAGTATTGATTGAAAACCGGCGCGCGGCGGCTCGCGACGCGGTTGCGTCGCGGCGGCCGCGCTTTTCCGCGATTCGGCAGTATTTCGCTTCATTCTTAAGCGATTTTTAATATTGAAATAGTAAATTGAAGCTTATAATTTAGAAAATATAGCGAAATACAGTTTATCGTTGTGAGACGAAGTCTATTTACTGAATTGTCGAAATAAGGCGAGAAAATTCGCCCTTGTACGTGGGTTGACGCGTTGTGTCTCCTTGTTGCCAGTACTTTTTCCAGTCATCTTCACTACTCACTCCGTGGTTGATCATGAGACACCCGTCCATACCGACTCCGTTTGCGGTCTAAATATAGAGGGTTTTAGAGAGAGAGAGAGAGAGAGAGAGAGAGAGAGAGAGAGAGAGAGAGAGAGAACTCACAATCATATCCGTATTGAGGTTGTCTCCAAAAATGATGGCCTTTCCAAGATTATAGTTGTTCGCAAGGTACTCGTTCATAGCTGTGCTCGGTTTTCCAAAAATTGTGGCATTCCTTCTGCTAAGAAGACGGAAAGCCTCCTTAAATTTACAAAAAAAATTGTAAATTTTACAAAATACATACAGAAATGCTGCCTCCATCAGCCATTGTCAAGTCATAGCGTCCGAAATACATTGTGTCCGTTGAGAGGATGTAGAATTTGACCTGAGAGGGTTTTCGGGAGGCAGATAGACAGGGAGACAGGGAGACAGAAAGACAGAAAGACAGGGAGACAGAGAGACAGAGAGACAGAGAGACAGAGAGACAGAGAGACAGAGAGACAGAGAGACAGAGAGACAGAGAGACAGAGAGACAGAGAGACAGAGAGACAGAGAGACAGAGAGACAGAGAGACAGAGAGA
>OZ059902.1:23166837-23249337 GCA_964057215.1 Oscheius myriophilus
CGGAAACCAATTTCAGATAAAAATCTTTGAAAAAATGACGATGGTGGAAGTAACAGCATTCTTAGAAAAGAATAAGCATCGAGAGGAAAATGTGTTCTCAACGAAAGAAATGGCTCAACTTGTACGGAAAATGAAATACAAACCAACACCTAGTTTTCTATTTTCGAAACCTGCTGAAAGACGAGGCCCATTTCGTTTTTACCCGCCAGCTAACTCCTAGCTCCCTAATTATGAATGATCAATAAACTGCTACAGTTATAATGATTAAAAACGACAACCATTAATGTTCTTGTATCGTGTTACTGTAGACACCCCTTGTCATGGTAGGGTCACTGTAGACACCCCCTTACACGATAGGGTTACAGTAGACACCCCCTTACACGATAGGGTTACTGTAGACACCCCTTGTCATGGTAGGGTTACTATAGACCCCCCCCTTACACGATAGGGTTACTGTAGACACCCCCTGTCACTGTAGGGTTACTGTAGACACCCCTTGTCATGGTAGTATTACTGTAGACACCCCCTTACACGATAGGGTTACTGTAGACACCCCCTGTCACTGTAGGGTTACTGTAGACACCCCTTGTCATGGTAGGGTTACTATAGACCCCCCCTTACACGATAGGGTTACTGTAGACACCCCCTGTCACTGTAGGATTACTGTAGACACCCCTTGTCATGGTAGGGTTACTGTAGACACTCCTTGTCACTGTAGGGTTACTGTAGACACCCTTGTCATGGTAGGGTTACTGTAGACAACCCTACTCACAATAGGGTTACTTTAGGTAATCCTGGTAACTGTGGTTGATACGCCCGTTCACTATGTTCACGAACTTTGTAGGATACAGTAAACACCCCTTTTAATTCAAGAGCGAATAGAATTTGCTGCTTTATTCCTTTTTATTCATTCGTCTATGCCTTAGACCTGCTGTTGGAGTTCACCGGCGAGTCGCTCCTCTGCGTCCTTAAATTTCGCTGTTGAATAGGAATTGGAGGAAAATTTACAGTAGTTCGAGTTGTGAGTAGCGCGGCGGAAGGGTCTCCTCCTTGGCCGTGTTCACAATCTCTGGCGCCTCTCGGATCACATTCTGAAAGAAGCGTTTTCTTCTCTCTCTCTCTCTCTCTCTCTCTCTCTATCTCTCTATCTCTCTCTCTTACGGAATAGTGAGGAGGACTGTCCGCATTCACCGCCACGTGTTCCTGACCCGCCTGCCTCGCAATGATCGCATTCTCCACCTGTCTCATCACCTCCTCCCTCATTCCTGCAATTCTCTGGCGCATCATATCGTTGTGGTCCTGAACAGAAAACTACCGTAACCCAGGAAATCGTATTACCTCCAGAGCTAAGTACTGCATAACCAGGGCACTGGCTGTAAAAACTATCAGCATAAAGTAAGTGGAGGCGATACTGTAGACGATCATCATGATACTGTCGAATTGGGGGTTTCTACGACTGACGATGTACCCTAAAGGATCATTTCAAGTAGGAATGCAAAAAAGCAAGTTTCGACCACGGCAGGATTCGAATCTACAATCTTCTGCTCCGTAGGCAGACGCGGTCACTTTTATACGGCGGTCAATTAGTACTCACAATGATCAGGGATGACCTGCACCCCGTGGGTGAGGGAAAAGAGCCCTCCACTGTAGATGATGAAGCGTCCAGCTTCGATGAAGGCGAGAACGATCATGGGATAGAGGAGTCTGGCCGCCATGGAAGCCATGGCCATCATGGCGCAGATGATGGAGAAGCCGGAGCCAAGGGCGAAGATGAGGACCCAGCCGCTGGAAGTCTCTTCACGGGGACGCATCAACTGAGCCAGGATGAAGAGCCAGTAGATGAAGAGATGGACTTTGAGGGCCGTCTGAAGAGAGGGAGGTTAGAAAGAGAGAGAGAGAGAGAGAGAGAGAGAGATAGAGAGAGAGAGAAAGAGAGAGAGAGAGAGAGAGAGAGAGAGAGAGACGAACCTCACTGAAGACAGCGTCAACGAAGCTATCAAAACGACGTTTCAGCCGGGTGAAGCAGTTCTGGGGAGCTGGAGGGTCTTGAGGAGGCTGACCATCTTCCACAAGGCCGCGCATGGCAGAGGAAAAGTATGAAATGATCGCTTGCATGGGTTTCAGCGTTACGTTATCATTTTACGCTAAGTACGCGCTAACGTAATCCAATTTATGCTGCGTTAAAGTTAAATTAAGGACTGTGCTTCCAGCAAGGGCCTTCGACCGCACAGAGATCTGCCGCGGCGGTAGGTTACCATACTGCTGCAGACGGCCGACATAAATAAAGGCGTCTACCGTATTCAGCTGATAAAGTAATTTTTAATGTGGAATATATTGAACCGTTGAAGAGACCACCTAGAAAACCGGTGGAAGTAACCTCAGGCCGCCTAGAATTCTTCTTGGCGGCCTAAAAAAGCCGTTCTCTCTGGCACAACCGTTGCTTAGGCGCCTTCAACTGCTACGTTTGCGTTAGTTATAAGTGAGATATCTTCACGTGCCGGCCGCTCTGAAGATCTGTTTTTAGCCTAAGGCCGTCGGGGCCAATTGGTCGTCTCCTACAACAGCACACGCTAAAATTTGCCCTATTGATACAGTGGGCGGACTTATAGCAAACGTGGACACCTAACATATTTGCTTCTGAAGGCCACACTGTTACATCTAAGGCTTCAACTGTTGTTCTTTTCAACTTACGGCAGTTCAACTCACTCACACACACACACACACACACACACACACACACTGCGGCCGCTAT
The DNA here is from genome assembly GCA_964057215.1 of Oscheius myriophilus. Taxonomy (NCBI): domain Eukaryota; kingdom Metazoa; phylum Nematoda; class Chromadorea; order Rhabditida; family Rhabditidae; genus Oscheius; species Oscheius myriophilus. Next base: position 23,169,590 of record OZ059902.1, read on the forward strand.
CGACGACGGCCTTCGACAGACAAAAAAGGCGGCCTGCGGCCGCTATCGATGACGGCCTTCGGTCGATAGTGAAGGCGGCCTGCGGCCGCTATCGATGATGGCCTTCGGCCGATAAAAAAAGCTGGCCTTCGGCCGACAAAAAAGGCGGCCTGCGGCCGCTATCGATGACGGCCTTCGGTCGATAGTAAAGGCGGCCTGCGGCCGCTATCGATGATGGCCTTCGGCCGATAAAAAAAGCTGGCCTTCGGCCGACAAAAAATGCGACCTGCGGCCGCTCATAGAGAGTGTAGCAGCAGTATTCAAAGAATACTGATAAAAAGGGAACAATATTTGTGTGAAAAAGCGATTCGCAATAGAAGGGGTGGTTTGGAAAAGGCTGGATAAAAAGAGAACAAAATGTTTGATCTGCTTTAAAATAAATTCTTGAACATCGAACAAGAAAAGGTTTCAAAATATATTATTTTAAATTGACAGCTATTTTGTCAGAAACAAAAATAACCAAACCACCTCAGCCTTCACTGAAATTATGTGATTTAAATTTCACGAACTTTTACTAAGAACTTTTGAAAAATATACTTTGTAGAAGGACAGTGTTGAATCCTGAAATGGCTGTCCAGATTAAAAAAATGGCCGCTGCCTAGGTTTAGAAAAGTCCTGGCAAAGTGAATTGTGTTGTGTAACTTTCTTGATGAACACAAAATTTCACGGTTGGCCAACTATCGCATCATATGGGTCAATATTTATTACCAATCTCTATAACCTCTCTGTACAAATATCATTAAAGGTTCTAGGTCGAAGGGAAAAAGGCTGAGGTGGTTTGGTTATTTTTGTTTCTGACAAAATGGCTGTCAAATTAAAATAATATATTTTGAAAGCGATTTCTTGTTCGATGTTCAAGAATTTATTGTAAAGCAGATGAAACATTTTGTTCTCTTTTTATCCAGCCTTTTCCAAACCACCCCTTCTATTGCGAATCGCTTTTTCACACAAATATTGTTCCCTTTTTATCAGTATTCTTTGAATACTGTTGCTACACTCTCTATGAGCGGCCGCAGGCCGCATTTTTTGTCGGCCGAAGGCCATCATCGATAGCGGCCGCAGGCCGCCTTTTTTGTCGGCCGAAGGCCAGCTTTTTTTATCGGCCGAAGGCCATCATCGATAGCGGCCGCAGGCCGCCTTTTTTGTCTGTCGAAGGCCATCATCGATAGCGGCCGCAGGCCGCCTTTTTTGTCTATCGAAGGCCGTCGTCGATAGCGGCCGCAGGCCGCCTTTTTGTCGGCCGAAGGCCATCATCGTTAGCGGCCGCAGGCCGCCTTTTTTGTCTGTCGAAGACCGTCCTTTTTTTTAGCCGCCATTGACTTTTTTATCGGACGTAGGGAGGGAGGACGGGAGAGAGATAAAGCGCAAATTTGGATGTATTGTTTTCTTGCACGCGAAGTTCGATGTCAGTTTGTGGTTTGCCTTATTATTTTGAAGAATAAAACTCTAAAACTTCTTCTTTTTAATTGATCTAGTAAAGCAAAAAAAAGTGGCTGCATAAGGATCCGAACCCGGGATCACCCGCGTACAAGCCCGGCCTGTACACCGCTGAGCTACAAGAGTCACACTGGTGTCCTCGTGCGGCGCCCTTTTTGACAATATGCTGCACTGCTATCTTTCCAAAGAAAAGTGACGTCATTTCAACAAAACGGAAATCCGCCATTTTTGTCTGAATACTTACTCTAGATCAACTTTGCGTGTACTTTTCGATGGACAAATCTATTTTGAAAAATATTAATGTTTGCGTCCGTGGTGCCTGAAAGTCCCTTTTTAGACCGTCTTTTTAGGGTACTGTAAGAAAACCTGTTGATGAAACTGGCTCAAAGTCTACGCCCACCGAACTGCAACAGGTTCCGACCTGTAACCAAAATTTCAGGTTGATCGGTCAACCCGTTCTCAAGTTCTGCGACGATATCATACATATGGGAGACATCGCCACTTTTCGGGTCTTGCAGCAGAATGTCCCAATTATAAAATTAAAAATTTTGAGATTGTCAAACAAGTTTCCGGGGCAGTTTTTGATGCTGAAAACGATGCTTTTGTCAGAATTGAAAAATATTGATTTTGAAGGAAACTGTGGGACATTTAGTTTTTAGTGACCCCGCAGTAATTAGGCGAGGAACCAAACCACCGCGCAGCGCTTCGCGCTGCGCGCAAATGACCGCTGGCTTGGGATTTAGCGTTACGTTAGCTTTTTACGCTAAGCATTTAAGCTAATGCGCGACAAAATGACGGAATTTAGTGCGTTTTTCGACTTCTAGTGACCTTCGGCCGCAAAGTGATCTGCCGCGGCGGCAGATCAGGCGAGAGAGTGTGCAATTAGCGGAGACGAAGAGAAAAGATAGCTTTTTCAATTTTTATTGCAGTCATTAAAAAAGTAATTTAAAAGTGTTTTTTAAGTTCGAAATGTTTCCGCCTCCATTGCCAATCCCCTTTACCGGAGAAATTTTGAAAACAGCCGGTTAACCTATTTTTCATTCATCTGGAGTTCATTTTGGTGCTATAAATAGAAGAAAAATACAATAGCATATTAAAATACATAAATACTTCCATATTCTTCCAATTCATCGGTTTTGTATTCAAGTGAGTGTCTGCCCGGTGTTTAGTGGCGCCTGTGCACTCGGCCGAGACTGGCCCCGCCCACTACGGAGGCAGTTGAAAAACGAAATGTCTTTTTTGTAGATGAAATTACAAAACTTAAAATATTATCTGTTTAAAAACTTTTAAATTAATAAAATCGAAATTCCCAAATATAATTTTAGCTCTGTGGTCTCTTATTGAAACGTGACTTTTTTATTATTTTACGCTAATTATAATCAATTAGAGTGTGTTTTTTGTAGTCAATTATAAAACAATGTCTCCCAAAACAAGTTTTTCTGAATATATTTTGAAGTTTTACGAAGCTCGCCTTCGTACTGAAGCCCATTTGGCTACTTGGGATCAAAACAATAATAGCTTGGATACTTCCGCTGGGAAGACTTCTGACCACTTTTGATGACAATTAACTCATTTTTGCCCCTTTTAATTCACTTGCTTTAAAGTTTGGATTAGTTTTCATTGTCCCGAGAGATCATCGAATCATACTTAAAGAGTCATAAAGTACTTCCTGTGGCTATCAGTCTGCCCCAAATATCGCTCATGAAAATATTTTAATCACTTCTGGCGTATTTGGACACTCTGTTTTAGAAACTTGGCCCCTAAAAGATGCTTTTTAGACGCGCAACCGATTTGGTACGGGTGTATGCGTCACAGAGGGGAATCGTCAATTTCTGACTCTTGATTCTGATCTTGTCTGCTCCCCTTAGCCTCATCGCTTTCATTACTGCCCACTTCCGAGAAAAAAGACTTTTCTGCAATTTTTTGACGGAAAATGAATTCAATGACCTGGAGCAGGAGGTGCATGAGGAAATAAAGTGCATCATTTGAATTATCTAACAAAATGAACCCGATGTTTTATCAAAGTTCAAAAACTACTGTGCCTGAGGCACTCCTACACTTTTTGTTTAAATCTTAGAATTAAACCTTAGAATCCTACATCTCATGGCAGAAATAGCTTTCTCACATTATTGAAGGGCTTCACCTCGTTTCAGCTAATGTAATATCATCAGCCCTTTTTCTGAAACCGACAACCTTTAATGTTTGACAAACGACATCTGAAAGCCCTTTCTATCGTTGTCATACTACGAAAACTTCCGCGTGTACTTCGGAAAACAGTCTGGGTTGTGTGTGTGTGTGTGTGTGTGTGTGTGTGTGTGTGTGTGTGTGTGTGTGTGTGTGTGTGTGTGTGTGTGTGTGTGTGTGTGTGTGTGTGTGTGTGTGTGTGTGTGTGTGTGTGTGTGTGTGTGTGTGTGTGTGTGTGTGTGTGTGTGTGTGTGTGTGTGTGTGTGTGTGTGTGTGTGTGTGTGTGTGTGTGTGTGTGTGTGTGTGTGTGTGTGTGTGTGTGTGTGTGTGTGTGTGTGTGTGTGTGTGTGTGTGTGTGTGTGTGTGTGTGTGTGTGTGTGTGTGTGTGTGTGTGTGTGTGTGTGGCGTAACTCCTGGTTTATAGCTATTATCAATTTCATCTATTTAAAGATCTGCAGTAGCTAGCGAAACAACATCGAGCAAGCCGATGTTATTTACATTCTTCGGTTCGGTGGTCTCATAAATCGGACGGAATGAAACTGAAAAGCCCTTTCTATCGTTGTCATACTACGAAAACTTCCGCGTGTACTTCGGAAAGCCAAAGCCCCGCTGCGCGGGTCTTCGACTTCTGGGTTCGGCGGCCTTCGGCCGCCTCACACTGTGATGGCAACCTTCGGCTGTTCATGTAGGCGGCCTACGGCCGCTTAGGTTCGCAGCCTTCGGCTGCTCATATAGGCGGTCTTTGGCCGCTTATGCATACAGCCTGTGGCCGCTTTGTTCTACCCATTTCAATGAAACCATGGTCGTTTGGGGGGAATGAAGGGGTGTACCTTTCCGCATAAAACGTTGCGCTGCTAACGGACAGAATGACAACCCTCTAATGTTATAAAGGACTAGGAGTTCTGACCCGCCTACGGCGGGTCATCACTCCTGGAACGTGTGGAATGGGCACATTTTGGGCTTTCGTTTAATACTAAACATGATTTGGTTTTTGGGGGTGTGTTAAGAAATGGGTGTGGGTGCGCATGTGTGGGAAATGTGTTAAGAAATGGGTGTGGGTGCGAATGTTTGGGAAAGGTGTTAAGAAATGGGTGTGGGTGCGCATCTGTGGTAAAAGTGTTAAGAAATGGGTGTGGGTGCGCATCTGTGGTAAAAGTGTTAAGAAATGGGTGTAGATGCGCATGTTTGGGAAAGGTGTTAAGAAATGTGTGTGGGTGCGCATGTTTGGGAAAGGTGTTAAGAAATAGGTGTGGGTGCGCATGTTTGGGAAAGGTGTTAAGAAATGGGTGTGGGTGCGCATCTGTGGTAAAAGTGTTAAGAAATGGGTGTGGGTGCGCATCTGTGGTAAAAGTGTTAAGAAATGGGTGTGGGTGCGCATCTGTGGTAAAAGTGTTAAGAAATGGGTGTAGATGCGCATGTTTGGGAAAGGTGTTAAGAAATGTGTGTGGGTGCGCATGTTTGGGAAAGGTGTTAAGAAATGGGTGTGGGTGCGCATCTGCGGGAAAGGTGTTAAGAAATGGGTGTGGGTGCGCATGTTTGGGAAAGGTGTTAAGAAATGGGTGTGGGTGGGCATGTTTGGGAAAGGTGTTAAGAAATGGGTGTGGGTGCGCATGTGTGGGAAAAGTGTTAAGAAATGGGTATGGGTGCGCATGTTTGGAAAAATTGTTGAGAAATGGGTGTGGGTTCGTATGTGTGAGAAAGGTGTTAAGAAATGGGTGTGGGTGCGCATGTGTGGGAAAAGTGTTAAGAAATGAGTGTGGGTGCGCATGTTTGGGAAAAGTGTTAAGGCATGGGTGTGGGTGCGCATGTGTGGGAAAAGTGTTAAGAAAGGGACTGGGTGCGCATGTTTGGGAAAAGTGTTAAGAAATGGGTGTGGGTGCGCATGTTTGGGAAAATTGTTAAGAAATGGGTGTGAGTGCGCATGTTTGGGAAAAGTGTTAAGGCATGGGTGTGGGTGCGCATGTGTGGGAAAAGTGTTAAGAAATGAGTGTGGGTGCGCATGTTTTGGAAAAGTGTTAAGAAAGGGACTGGGTGCGCATGTTTGGGAAAGGTGTTAAGAAATGGGTGTGGGTGCGCATCTGTGGTAACAATGTTAAGAAATGGGTGTGGGTGCGCATCTGTGGTAACAATGTTAAGAAATGGGTGTGGGTTCGCATGTGTGGGAAAAGTGTTAAGAAATGGGTGTGAGTGCGCATGTGTGGGAAAAGTGTTAAAAATGGGACTGGGTACGCATGTGTGGGAAAAGGGGTAAGAAATGGGTGTGGGTGCGCATTTGTGGGGGAAAGTGGTAAGAAATGAGTGTGGGGGCGTATGTTTGGGAAAAGTGTTAAGAAATGGCTATGGGTGCGCATGTTTGGGAAAACTGTTAAGAAACTGTGAGAATGACTCAACCGCACATCCCCTCCCTCCCAATGGAAATAACCACCCTTCATTCATTTACGCTAATTCCACCCCCACCCGTCCACCCGTAGTCAACCGAAGGAACGACCGGTCCCGGTGGAAATGAACGACTCTGTCACTCTGAAGCCTCTAATTTCTCGCTGCATTTCCGTCACTTCTCCGTGACGTGCGAAAGCGCTATGCGAGAGAGTGAGAGAATAAGAGAAACTCAGAACAGCGGGGGTACTCTGGCGTCGGACAGACAGACACACAGACACACAGAGACCAATCCTCGATTGTAAAAGTAAGGATCTAATGTTATAAAGGATAACTATTTTTAGCAGTCAATTATTTGATGTCAATCAGATATGATTCCCCCATTGCTCAAAGATTTTTGAAAACGCAAATTTACACAATTTTAGAGAAAATTGCTCTGTATATTCCATATAATGTCAAAATTTGGGGCCAAACTTCCAGGTGATTCAAATGTTTTCCAAATCACATTTCTCGTGTTCAAAGTGTGCTCAACGATCGCGGAATGCAATCGTCCGCTTAATGCCATTTCATGACAAATAAAATTCTTTTCCAACTTTGTCAATTGGAAAACGTCCCTTCAATCAAAGAAAGTCGGCATTCATCATTCGAAAGAAATCCGTCCTTGGAGAAGGTGTTTAGTCAACAACTCCTCGATCACCTCTATCATTTTTCAGCCTCTGCCTCAGTCTCAGTCTCCATATGTCTCTGTCTCTCTGACTCTCTGTCTATCTGCCTCTCTGTCTCTCTGTCTCTCTGTCTCTCTGTCTCTCTGCCTCTCTGTCTTTCTGCCTCTCTGTCTCTCTGTCTCTCTGTCTCTCTGTCTCTCTGTCTCTCTGTCTCTCTGTCTCTCTGTCTCTCTGCCTCTCTGTCTCTCTGCCTCTCTCTCTCTCTCTCTCTCTCTCTCTCTCTCTCTCTCACTCTCTTTCATTTCTTCAGTGCTCTTTGCTGGCATTCAATTTTCAACAATGACCCTTGGGGAATGAAATTCATAATTGTCTCATCTTTTGTCGATCAGTCATCATTTCCACACCACGAAACGCCTACTTTTATTTTTCTTAGACACCATAAAACGAGAATTTGTATCGAAACCCATCAAAACCACACTTAATTCACTTGCTGCTGTTTTCCTCTGCGAGTTTCGGCTGTTGTGGTCCGGCCATCCCTTTGCTCATTGTCTCGGCTGATTATTTCATTTCCATTTCTCGGTCTGGTCTGTCCAAAACAAAAAAACCAAACACCGTGAACTTTAAAATGGGCTCTTTTCACTCACTCACTCACTCACTCACTCACTCACTCACTCACTCACTCACTCACTCACTCACTCACTCACTCACTCACTCACTCACTCACTCACTCACTCACTCACTCACTCACTCACTCACTCACTCACTCACTTACTCACTTACTCATTCCTCTATCTCTACCTCTATCTCTATGTCTCTTTCAAATCTCTCTTTCAGGCGATGCTGGCTCTATTCCTCCTATGCTTTCTCCTCTTTTCCACAGCCACCGTGGTCATCTGTGATGAAGACTACCTAGCCTTATACCCGAATTTCAAATTTAACGGGTAAGAAAACCCTAAATTGAAATATATGGTTCAGGCTGGCATACAGGAATGGAAAGAGGCTCCGACTTGGATGGAGGGATCGTCTCCGCCTCAGTGGGATTAACTATCCGTGACCGAAGCCAATATCGCTCTCGATCTCTTTAATAAACTATTTAAGCTAAGGCCTTAGAGTAAAGTCATTTATTAAGGTTGGTCGATTATCGGACTGACGATGAGATCCGTTTAATTCCTGAAGTTGTTTAATGCTGGCGGTAACGGCGGTATCCTCCGGCAGCGGGGGCAGTGGGGTAGGTGTCGACGTGGACGGGGGCGGGAGCGGGGGCAGGCTCGGCCACGGGGTAGGCCTTAAATTACCTTAAATTAAGGCTTTAGGGTAAGAAAACTTACGGGAGCAGCCACGGGGGCGGGGGCGACGACGGGCTCGGCGATGGGAGCGGGGGCGACGGGGGCAACGGGGTAGGCCTGTAAGAGAGAAGGTTAGAGAGAGAGAGAGAGAGAGAGAGAGAGAGAGACAGAGACAGAGACAGAGACAGAGACATAGAGAGAGACAGAGAGAGACAGAGAAACAAAAAAACAGAGAAACAAAAAAACAGAGAGACAGAGAGACAGAGAGACAGGGAGACAGAGAGACAGAGAGACAGAGAGACAGAGAGACAAAGATACATAGAGAGATCAACTCACAGGGGCGGCTACGGGAGCGGGAGCCTCATAGACGGGAGCGACGGGAGCGGGGGCGGGAGCCTCGTAGACGGGGGCGGGAGGAGGAGCGGCGTAGGACTGGACGGGAGCGGGAGCGGGGTACTGAGGCTGAGGAGCCACGTACTGAGGCTGAGGAGCGGGGTACTGGGGCTGAGGAGCGTACTGAGGCTGGGGAGCGTACTGAGGAGCGGGCTGGGCGTATCCGGCTCCGGCTCCGGCGCCTCCGCAACCACCTCCGCATCCACCGCAGGGAGGAGGAGGAGCTCCGCAGCCACCAGACACGGGGAAGAGGTTAGGCAGAAGGTTGAAGAGGTTGAATCCGCCTCCGCCTCCGCAAGGAGGGGGAGCTCCGCAGGGAGGAGGGGGAGGAGCACTGAAAATAGGTCAATCAAGCGGTTTTAGCAGATCTGTGTCTGCTCCCTCTCTATTTACAATGCTATCTCGGTGACCCACTGTTCCTACGCAGATAGTAATTAGAGAGTGCGCAGAAACAACCCATAGCCTGAGGCGTTTTTGTGACACCCTGCCATTAAGCTCGAATTGTATTGTCATTGCACAAGTACACTTACTTGGTATACTGTAAAGATGCGGTATACTGTAGCTATGCGTTCTCAGTTACAGTAACCCAAACATATCTGTACTTACAGTTTTTATTCTATACTGTAACACAGTGCTGTTACCGTACCACTACAGTAAACCAAAACTGTCGGGTTACTGTAGCTTAGCTTCAACAGTGCTGACCGAATACTGTAAATACCCAGATTACTGTAACTTTTCATTCTGTAGGTATTTCGCTACTGTGACACGTTACAGTGTCCTAAAAAAGTAAACTACAGTAATCAGCTACAGTATAGCTACGGTGGCAAAAAGTACTCTATGGAGTTACCGTAACCAGCCAGAGTACTGTATATGTTTTCGTACCGTAATGATAACTATACGGTATCTCAGTCAAAACACTGTAGCAAGAGATTTTTTCTGACCGTAAGGATAGTGCTACAGTATGAAAAGAAAGTATCATATACTGCAATAAGAAATACAGTAATCCAACTTTAAGCTACAGTAATCCCTTAAATACAGTAACCTTTAAGTCAATACCGTAACCAGTCAGACTACAGTAGCTTTGACGTCAACCTTCGATAATACGGTTGAAAGTAAGCTACACCTTTTAGCTACAGTAACCCTCAAATACCGTGACCCAATACCGTAACCAGACAGATTACTGTAGCTTTGAGGGTAAGCCTTTGAAGAAAAAAAACGTTAAAATCTGAGCTACAGTAACCCTAGAATACAATAAACTTTGAGTAAATACCGTAAATGGCCAGATTACTGTAGCTTTGAGGGTGGACCGCAAACATTGAAAACAAAGCTACGGTACTACAACTTAAAGTTACAGTAAGCCTTGAAAACAGTATCCCTTAAATCATACCGTAACCTGCCAGTTTACTGTAGATTTGAGGTAGATCTTTCGATGATACTGTGAACAGTAAGATACAGTACTCCAAATCGAAGCTACAGTAACCCATGGGTACCCTGCGTTAATACCGTAAAATATTGAAAACTGAACTACAGTACTCCAAATTTAAGCTACCGTAAGCAATGAACAAGGTACTCACCCGCAGCCTCCTCCGCATCCTCCGAGTCCTCCGAAGAGGAAGGCGTTGGCGGCGCTGACGCAGGCGAAGACGATGAGGGAGCGCATCTCGAAGTGTGCTGGGTGACCTGTCTAGAGTCCCGTTTGTTGGCGAAAGCTCCCTTTTATACAGCTATTCGCTCACTATACTGTCCTTGGAGGGCGGGACGAGGAGGCGGCGAGAGAGCAGGCGAAACGAAGAGACGCCCGGGGGCGGCGCTAGAAAAACGCAACTTTTCACCTTGCGAGCTAAGGGAATTCATTAAAAGGTCGGAGAGATAGCTGTCGTTGACAGCAGAGAGATGGTGGCACCGGGGGCGCAAACGGTGGCAGACCGGGGAAGGAAAAAAACACAGACGGGCGCTGACGTCACGAGAAGCTGCAGAAGGAGACGGAGGTCAGCGGTCACACATGGGAAGGACGAGTTTTTTGCACTCGGTGCAGAGAAATTTGACGTTTTCTCTTTTGTTTTAGCTTTTTTGAGGCAAAATTTAGTTGTGAGGAGACCCCTCCGCCTCAACGCCTCCTTCATCTCACTGTGCTCCTCTTTGGAGCGTTTTCCTGTCTTTGTCTCTCGTATTCTTTATTTATATCGCTCCATCTGTTTTAACCTCTTTATCTCTATATTTTGCCTCTATATGTGAATTTCTCTCTTTCTCTTTCTCTCTCTCTCTCTCTCTCTCTCTCTCTCTCTCTCTCTCTCTCTCTCTCTCTCTCTCTGTCTGTCTGTCTGTTTCTCTGTTACTCTCTCTCCCCACTCACTCACTCATTCCCTCTGTTTATCTCTCTCTTTCTATATTTATTTTTCTCAATTCTCTCTTTCACAATTATATTCAAAGATACCGTAATCATATGGATTTTGCTACAGTAACCGGTTAAAGTAAACGGGTAGTTGAATATTACTGTAGATTACGGTAGGTTACGGTAGTGGAAAATTACTGTAGCTACATTATGAAATAGAACTACAGTATACCCAATACAACTGCTTTAGGTTACCTTAGTTTACCTTGAAAATGATAGTTAATTGCTTTCCTGGGGTGTACTGTGCCTGGTTACGGTAGTTTATTTTTTGCAAAACGTTCAGCATACGGTAGTTGTATACTGTAACATTAAATCTACCGAAAAGGGTTGTCGTAAATTACTGTATCTGATCAAGCACTAGGTGTGTTGCATAAAAATACAGTAATCCTTGTGTTACTGTAGGCTCAAAGTTCACCTGTAGTAAAAATCACCCTACCCCCACCTTAAAACCTTATCTGATACTATGAGGACGATTCCTGCCTATTCATCTTGCAGTGTTCGTCGATTCGAGACCCCGGAAGAACGCCGAGAGGGTTATCTCCGTCGCCAACACCGTCGCCAGCTCCAGGAGACGCCGCCCGAGCGCACGACCCCGCCGATCGATCGATCAGACGCCGACCTCACGCTGTCCGCGGCTGACCTCACGACACCAGCGGCTGACCTCCCGCTGTCTGCCCAGAACGCCGAGTCCCAGGATCCCGACCTTTCTGCGCTCGAACAAGCTAGGTGCGACCCCGCTGTAGTTGCCGAGTCATCGGATTCTCATGAGGAACCTCCCTACGTAGAACCCCCTTATGTAGACCCCAAAAACCCCCTCGCCGAGCGCATTTGTTATCTCTTTAGTACCATCGATGGTAAACCTGAGGCCATTAGCATGTATAAAGCCCTCTCTGAGACCCATCAGCGGTTTGTACATAGGTTCGCTAGGAACAAGTATCGCATGAATCTGCCAAAGCCTTATGAGGGACCCCCGCTGTCCCGCCAACCCCCGCCACAGCCCTCCTTCTCCTTTAAATCGCTTTCTAAGTTTTTCTCATAGTTCCATTGTTCATAAAGTGTCAGCACGTTGCTAGCCAGCGTAATAAATATTATTATTAGTATAATGTAGCTTTTTACTGTAGTTTGCACTATATGTATACCAACTACAGTCTATTACAGTATCAGGCCACGGTATTGTGGAAAATTACTGTTATCGCCACAGAATATGGACTCTCTCTCTCTCTCTCTCTCTCTCTGTCTGTCTGTCTCTCTCTTGATTCATAAAACTAACAGTTCCCATCAGTTCCAGGTCCATCGACTTTTTGCATCAAGCGCTGCAAACTCCAAAACCCATTTCCCAATTTACTACTCCTTTCTCTCTTTCTCTTTCCCATGTTTCTTTGAAGATCGCCTCGAGAATCGAGAGTTTAATGTCCTTAATGTCCTGCTATTGAAACCCCCGCGCCCCATTACGTTTCTCGTACAGTTGTGGCACCGCAAGGTCAAGTTTAGGTGTGGGAGGCGAGAGTGGACGAAATCACACAGCGTGGCGTCATTTTCGGTCAAGTTTCACTCACTCACGCACTCACCCCCTTACTCACTCACTCACTTTCTCACTCACTCACTCTCTCTCTCTCTCTCTTACTCACTCATCTCTCTGTCTCTGTCTTCCTCTTTCTATTGTTTGTTTGCAGGTGTTTGCAACCTTTGTTGTTGCATCCATTTCCGATCAGAAAATCGCGTCGCAAAACAGAAAATGTCTGGTCATCGGGAGTGTACAGTGGTGTCCACTCCCACTCTCTGTGATTGAAAGGGCGAAAGTCGAGACCGGAAGGCGTGTTACGTAATCGCTCGATCTGGGCAGATCGCCGTTTGAAACGGGCGAAATGCGAGAGAGATGCCGCCCCTGCAGAGAGGCTCTCAGTTTCGGTTTCAATTCGAAGGACGAGACGGGAAATGGAGAAAAAAGAAATCGCCGGGGAGATGGCTTCCGTTCAGCTAACTGGGGTGTGATGATGGATGGTGTTAAGCTTTCCGTGCTTTGTGTTGAAAATGAACTGTGACGTGGGGATTTTGAAGGACGATGGAAGGTTAATTGCAAAAGAATACGGAGAGGCAGAGATAGAGACAAGGACAGAGAGAGAGAGAGAGAGAGAGAGAGAGAGAGAGAGAGAGAGAGGGAGAGAGAGAGAGAGGGAGAGAGAGAGAGAGATGGGAAAGAGAGAGAGACAGACAGATAGAGACAGAGAAAAAATGAATTTTGCTTTCAGGACTTCGAAATTCAAGCGGCCGTGGAAGCAGTGACTTTCGTGATGAACGTCGTCTTCAACCAGACGAACACCAAGGCCTTCTGTTGCAATCCGGATTTAGTCATCTGTAAATTTTTAGAGACCTAGAGAGAGAAAGAGAGATAGATAGAAACAGAAAGAGAGAGGGAGAGATTTCCTTTTTCCCGAATGAGTGAGTGAGTGAGTGAGTAATTGAGAGAGTGGACGAGTGAGTGAGAGAGAGAGAGAGAGAAAGAGTGAGAGAGTGAGAGAGACCTTCCTACGGTTATGTTAAGTTACGTGGAAGTACTGCAGCATCGTGGCCCTCTCCGACCTCTGGGGAATTCGCCAAGTGATTCTCACCTACCTCGACGCCTTCCTCTTGGGAGCTGAGTGCCTGGATCGGGACGGCCAGTGCCCAGAGCCCTCCACTCCATCATGGCTTTCCACTTCGGACTGCCCCTTCTCAAGGTATAAAAAATCCCACACGCGAGTAATTTAAATTCAGAGATACGTGACCCCGGGACAGAACGGAGTGGTGACCGCCAAGCATGGCAAAATTTGGGGCCGGGCCGGGTCGAGAAAAATTTTGAAGCGGGCCGGCCCGGGTCGGCCCAAAAATTTTTTTTTCGTTTTTTTTGATTTTTACATTGAAAAAAGGCATAAATTTTCGGTTGAGTCGGGCCGGCCCGGGCCGGGCCGGGCCAGGTAGGGCCGGGCCGTGAAAAATTTTGGAGCGGGCCGGCCCGTTGCCATGCTTGGTGACCGCTCTTCGCAGCCTGCGGAACTTCGGCGCCGACCTGCAGATCGCTCACGAAGACTGGGTGCGCCTTTACTCTCCGGAATAAGTAGAAAATTTCCCACGATTTATGGAAAATAAATTAGCCATTCTTTGATTTGTGTTCAAATTGTCACATTGCGTTTTATTGGGGGTGAGGGGGGGGGAGAGTTGCTGGAGGCACGTCCCTATTGACATCTGGCTGGTACTTATGCAGAAACTTGACTGTCTGTATCGAGTGCCCTTACTGACACCAACCAGGAACATACCCATATCCGCTCACCTGGGTAGGTGTTGTATACTCTTATTGACAGTTGGCTGCGAGGAACATACCCGTATTGTCAACTAGCTGGAAGATTTGCATATCGCACAGGCCTCCTTAGGCTTAACTTAATTTGCATATCGCACAGAAACGTACACTCGGTGAAACCAGGCAGGCAGGATCATGACTTTTTAGACACAAGTGGGCCGCCCACTATGGGTGCTTTCAGTGTGTCCAGTGTTTAACAAAGCCTGTGAAAAATTCTCGAGATCGTTACCGACCTCCGCGGAGGTCCCCTCGAGATTTGCTGAGAAGTGTGTTCACCGTTTCTTTTGCCGTTCTCCACATGCTTGTGTGCTGCGCACAAAGTTTCCATCATGAATAATTTGAATTTGACGATTTTGTACTGTAGCGACTGGGGACCCAACGCCTCACGGTGGGACAAACGAGAGAGGAAGCCGGAGGCGACCGCTCGCGTGCGGCATGGAAGATTGCGATTGGAGCACTTTTATCGACATGGTCGCTTCCACAAGTATTGAGACTTAGAAAAAAGTATATTTCCTATAAAAAAATACACAAAAGTTTAGAAAAAAAATTCATTAGTCTAAAAAATTTAACAACCTTGGAAGGAACAAACATAACAAACTGACAACAAACAAACGCCTTGAAAGGCACCAACAACGGCGGATGGAATGTGACAAACATACAACTAAAAATGGCATGTGATGCACATATCCCAAGATATCCGAACGTTAGTTTTGGGCATTATCGGGACCGTTCATCGGGGGCATAGGCTTGGCAAGGAGAGATCTAAAAACTTATAGTGAGAACAATTAAATAAAAATTTGTAAAGGGAGTAAAAAAACCAACCTGTACACGAGCGCGGTAGCGCCGTCGAGCTTGTCTGTTTCTTCTGCGCTGCCTGAGTGCGGCCTTTTCCCCAATATTGTTCAATAGGGTCCCGTTTGAAGCGCTTAGAGTCTCTTGGAAGCTGTGGGTCTGGTGGCATTTTCCCATTCATTCGAATATCCTGCAAAATTCAATAAAACGAGCAGTCACCTCCGGATTAGCAGAAGTAGCTGAAGGAGTAGTAGTTGAGGATGTAGCTGCAGATGGCGTAGTTATTGAACTATCCGTCGGGCAGATTGAGGCAATAACCTGAAATAAAACTAAATATTAAAGAAGGAAGCCGACAAAAACAAGAAAACAAATGTTGAAACACGGTGGGATTTCGCGGAAGTGGGGGATGGACCCGGCCCTCATCGAAGAAATCCGTACTCGGTACGGTAATTCCTTCAAAATACATTGGATACACCCCCATACACCTGATTATGGGGTTATATCCAGCGCCTTGATCAGATGTATGGGGGTGTATCCGATGTATTTTGGAGGAATTACCGTACCAAGTACGGATTTCTTGGATGAGGGCCGGGTCCGTCGGTCGGTTCTACCTTCGCTCCGCCGCCTAGCTGAATCCGGCCCCAGAACCTCGTCAAGGAGGGACCGTCATCGACACTACTCCCTGTTGCTGTGAGGTATCGACTATAGAAGCTTCTGCTCGACGTCTACCTACACAAGAAGGCACTGGGATCCGCCGGCAGAGCAACAACACCCCGCTCAAGATCTGCTCTCTAGATCCAGCCGTGATTCGGGAATAAATTTGTATTTGTATTTGTATTTGTATGTCATAAAATATCAACCGGGAAAAAAGGTAAAAACAATAAAAAAGAGAAAAAATTTAGGCCACGAAGGAGTTTTAAATCTTAGTTGCCAAATGCGACTACAGTATTAGATTCGCGTCGGGACCAGGCGCGTCGCGGTTCTGGGGCGCGTCGCGGTCTCCTCCGCCTGGGACAGGTCGGCCACCGCCGCGTTTGGTACGGATCGTCCCATCGTGGCCTTCGCTACGAGGCCCGCCTTCCCAGAAGCACCAATTTTTCCCGACTCTAGTTCTCTGCAATTTTGGACAAAAAAATAGAGGGAATTCCGGAGGCTATTTTCCTGAACAACATAAAAGTTTCTTCTGTGAGATATGAAGTTTTATGTGTATTTTTTATAGGATGATAGTAGGAATTCACAAAATAGCCTCCGAAAGTTCAAAACATCAGCTATTGATTCAACTTTAAAACACAGGAAGATATTGCTTGAGTCGAAAAAGTCGCTTGAATCGGAAAAATTCAATTGCTGTCCGATGTTTAACAGCCTGTTATTTTCAAAGTGCCAACGGTTTCCATTGGGCGGCGAGCTGTGCTGGACCATCACCTCATTGACAGCCGGCTGCCAGATACATACCTCTACCGCCACCTGGCTGGCAAGAGCCTTATTGAGACCTGGCTCCCAGTAACACACCCGCATTGACACCGGGGCTTGCAGAAGTGCACCTTTACTCACATCTAGCCGCTAGGATCATGTTCCTATTGACAACTGGCTGGCAGGAACTTGTCCTTACTGACATCTTTCTAGAAGGAACGCGCCTCAATTGGCAATAGGCTGGATGGTCACTGCCTTCAAACTTCTCATATTCATCAAGTACGACAACCTCGGTCCTTTACTAACAATAAACCGTAACAACAACCACTGGGCAAACATATACAACACGAAAACAAATGACCACCAGATTTTTATCTGTTCGGGTTGTAGATCCTCTTCTTGACACGGGTGATTCTCCAGGCATTCGCGTCCTGGTACTTGTCGAACAGAGGGTCGATCTTCTGGTTCCTCTTGAACGCCGACAGCTTCGTGGCGTCTCCGAATTTGAAGAACGACGGCGCGTACTCCACGAGCCACTTGGCGTCGATGGCGGTGACCTGGAATTTTCGCATTACGGTAAGAAATTGAATGGGTTACGGTAGGAATTTCAAAATTGGGTTACGGTAGGAAAGAATAAGGTACCTCTCTCATGTACTCCTTTGTGGTCATGACGAGTTCGTGGTAGACCACCCACTCGGGCTGGTGCTGGAAGAGGGCCGACGACGGGTGGATGTAGACGTTCTGACCGTCGACAAGGGTACGGTAGCCTTCCTGGAACGACAAGGATTACTGTAACGTGGCAAAATGGCATAAAAATAGCAATGGAGCGACTTATGTTAAAAATTCGTGGCTAACTGAATAAAAATTAAAGGGTGGGGCTGACATGGTCCCGCCGCGAAAGCCAAATGTCAGTCTGACATAAAGCCAGTTTTATTGACAGCCGGCTATGTTAATATTTTTCTGTTTCCTTAGTGTCTGTTCCGAAATGTCGCTGTTTTTATGAGATCCATCGCTTGGATTCACAGCAAAAAAAAAACCACAGTATACTACAGCTGGGAAAAGCACAGTATACTACAGCACATTATAAATAGGGAATTTTTGAAAATGGGCCAGAAAGTAAGCAAATGAGCTATTTTTTCAAGAAAATAAACGAATATCGGGGAAATCTTAATGAAAACGGCTCGTTTAATTGTGAAATTTCCCTTAAAAGATCTGGCACTTGAGGGAAAATTTCACAGAAAATAGGGGGAATTCTACAGAAAGATCGCCAGCTTCTAACTACAACAATTTTAGCAAAAAACTGTGCAGCAATCGCCAATTGCAGCGGAAAACCGTGCGCTGATTGCTAGTTTCAACCATAGGTGGACGTGAAGCTATGTAATTTGGCGTTAGGTTGAAAATGGTAACAGAAAATTGAAGGGAACTTACGTTGTCTCAGAGGCACAATTTGGGAAGACATAACGTGTCGAGCTCCCCAAATGCCCCCTGCCCAGCCATGGTTTCAACAACAAAAAAACGCAATTATCGAGCGGTTCCACCGAAAAGCGTGCTGTACTCGGCATTTTTTTTTAACCAAAATGATACCTGAGGGTCCCTCTTCGCGGCGTTTCTGAAGAATCCAGAGCAGATGGCCTTCTGCACTCGTTGAACTTCGCGTCCGCACGACACCATATCTAGACGATGGCGATCCATAATTCCCAGCAATTGCTTACGGATATCCTGAAAAATTTTGTATTTTTACAGCAATTATAACCAATTAGTCAAATTTTCCCGCAAAACTGATTAAATTCCCCACCTGTGACCTCTTGAGGGTGCGTCCTTGAATGAAATTCTCGTGGCACCATGGCTGACTGAAGTGGTGGTGTTTCCAGGAGTTGTAAACGGCGAGCAAAGTGAGATGGTCGCCTTCCGGCTGGTGGAACTTGGATTTCTTCTGATCAGCCTGCTCCTGTTTCTCCTTGGGACGGTAGAAGACGTTCTGCACGGAAAGCATCGAGACGATGGTCAGGACTTCTTCCGAACAGCCCAGGTCCACGGACATGATGAGGAGCTTGGAGAGAGAAGGCTCCAGCGGGAATTCGGCCATCTGGAAAAAGAGGGAGTTAGCCGCGTCACATATGAAGGGATTTCAGCCACGCCACATAGCATAGTTCTGACGAGACGGGCCGGCCCGGGCCCAGAAAAGTGTCATCCCGGCCTTGTTTCGCCCCGGTTTGTAATGTCAAACTAAAATGTCTCTAAATCATTATTTCAACTTACACAAATTTTTAAAACCTTCGAAACTCTTTCATAATACTTCTTTTTCATATCTGAACCAAATCGAAGTTAGCACAAATTAAGTGCCCCGACCGGGATCGAACCTTTGTCGCGTGGGTGACAGTATGACAAGGTAGTCCGAGTAGACGGGCCGAAGCGGGTCGGGCCGAGGTTTTTTTTTAAAGTCAGACAGGCCCGGCCCGTGAGAACCGCAGAACAAAATTAACTGACCCCCAGCCTGTCCAATTGGTAATTTGGGGCACATAAAACACAACTGGAATTTTGTTAAACCCCTTCCCTTTTCCGGAATTGGGACAAAAAATCCGAAAACGTCCCGCCACTGAAAGCGCTGACAATTTGCCAAAACCGTGCACCACGCCACAATCAATAATACTTCCAGCGTAGAAAAGGAAAATCGACTAGCAGCGTCCCAATTATTTTTTTAAGCAGAATTACAATAAAATAGGTAATTTCGTTTTATCTGCGCAATAATACGATCGATTTTTGGCGCATTCACAATGAAATGAGCCGTGTCACAAGAGAAACGGGCGTTCTTAGCCGCGTTATACACCAATCGATTTCAGCCGCGCCAGAAAAAAGAAATTCTATTGTATCCGTGCCACAAAAAAATCGATTAACCTATTCTTATTCTATCCGCGCCACGAAAGATCTATTTCAGTCGTGTAACAAGAAAATCCATTTCAGCCGCCTCATAACCAAATCAATTTTAGTTGTGCCACAAAAAGCCGATTTCAATCCGTCATACAAAAAAGTATCACCCAGCCATATGAACAAAACCGATTTTAGCTACTTCACACTGTAAAAAAAATCACTGAACGCCATCAAAATCAATTCTACTCACCCTCCTTCCGAGCCTCGTCAGCAGACCGTCATTATCCAGTGCAGACAGCGTGTGCAGTTGGTTCAACGCCGTGATCATTGCATCCAGGGGCGGCGCGTCCATGAAATCGAAGTCGATGAGATTGTTAATGCCCATGGCTTTGAGCTGGAGCAGCGTAGAAGCCAGGTTGGTTCTCTGGATCTCGGGCACGGGGGTGGCCAACATTTCATCTCTGAAAATACGCTATTAAAAATGCTGTTTTCGAACACAAAAAACATTATTTTAAAATGACGATAAATTTCGTTAGATTTATTAGTACGATGTGCCCTATTGTCACAATTGACATAGCATAATCAGGAATACACTAACCCTTTTCTTTTAAAAAAAAAAGTTGAAAAAGTAGCTCTACCACAAACTAATACAGAACTACTGTAGCGCAATTTGATCAAAATACGTATAAATTCATAAATTGATACTTATAACAGCTGCTCCATTTCGAATTCTGTGACCAATTTTAATTTTTTTTCGATGCGGCAGATGCTATGATTGAACCACCCGTTTGGTTAAAAAAGCGGAGTGAAAAAAAAAAGTTTTTGGTAGGATTTCCGCACGGTTTTCGTAATATCTGCCGATTGTCGCACGATTTTCGCTAGAATCCGCCGGTTGCCGCAAGGTTTTTGTAAGAAAAAAAGCTGCCGATTGCCGCGCGGTTCTCAATTAAATATGCCCATTGCCACAGGATTTTCTATTAAACCTGCCGGTCGTCGCAGGGTTTTCTTTAGAATTTGCAAATTCTTGCAGGGATTTCTGATAGAAACTGCCAATCACCGCACGGTTTCACAAAAATTTACATTTCTTTGCCGCACGGTTCTCATTTGAATCTGCCGTTTACCGCATGGTTTTTGGTAAAATTATTTCCGAATGCAGCACGGCTTACGACCGATAGCACGCTATTACTCTACGGTTTTCGGTATACGCTTCTGATCGCCGCACAATTTGGCGAAAATCGCCGAATGCTGCCCAGTTTTTCCCCATTCCTCACCTGTAAGCCCTCTCCGTGTAAAGTCTGTAGCACTTTCCAGGTCCCGTCCTTCCGGCTCGTCCCGCCCTCTGTTTAGCAGCCGCCTGACTGATCGGTGTAACCACGAGTGAGTCCATTCCACTCTTCGGATTGTAGATCTTCTGTTTCACAAAGCCCGGGTCCACCACGTAGAATATGCCGTCGATGGTCAGGGATGTCTCGGCGATGTTGGTGGCAATGACGACCTTTCTTTTGCCGGGAGGTGCCGGTTCGAAGATCCTCGTCTGCATTTCGGAGGGCAGGGCTCCGTAGACTGGGAGAATGATGAGTTCGGGCACACCACTGCCCAGAGACTTCATCCGTTCGTAGAGCATCTCGCAAGAAGTGTCGATTTCTTCCTGAAACGAGGAAAGGTTAATTAGAAAGAAGGGTGGGAATTCAGTTAAGCCCCACGCAAATCAGCCCCCCAACCACTCATTCGGTTTGAGTCTCCCAAAAACTCGCTAGGGTGGGCTTCACTACATATTCCAAAAACTGAGTAAATATAAAATAAAAAAAACAACAAACCTGTCCTGTGAGGAAAACGAGAACGTCTCCAGGAGGCTCGGTGAGGTGGATCTGCATCACGGTGATGTTGGCCGCGTCAAGGTAGTCTGTCTCAGGCTCTCTTGTGTACAGAATTTCAACGGGGAACGTTCTTCCGGGGATCGTGAAGATCGGAGCGCCGAAGAAGTACTCGGAGAATTTGACGGCATCCAGGGTGGCACTAAAATTTAGAAATTTCGATGAAAAACGTGGAACTGAGCAGATTTTAGTATAAAACTACATCCGATACACGATTTATTTTAGCCAAAAATGGCTACTGGCGCACGGTTTGCTACATACCTAGTAATGATGAGCTTCAGATCGGGGCGTTTCTTGGCCGCGTCCTTGAGCAATCCGAAGAGAACGTCCGTGCTGATGGTCCTCTCGTGAGCCTCGTCCAACATGATCAGGGAGTAGGAGGAGAGATCCGGGTCGATGAGACACTCTCGCAGGAGCATACCATCAGTCATGTACTTGATGATGGTGTCTGGACTAAAACAAATGGATTGAATTAGTTGTATTTCCTCATTCTAGCTATATGTCTGCATTATTTTCTCAAACCGCATGCCTGCATTTCTAAAGTTTGTCTTTTACTCCAATTGCTTATCTGTCTCTCACGGTAAGTACAAAGCGCAAGTCGACCGCAGTTGGCTGCGTCTGCTGAAACTCAGCGAAATAGCATATCACAGGAGAGCGCAGACACGCGATAGAGCATGAGGACCATAGATGAACAAGCGCCCGCAGATTCGGTAGAGGGGGTCGCGCCTAGCCTAATTTTCTATTTGGGGGACTCGCGCCACGCGTCTTATTTGTATTGTGGGAGTCGCGCAAAACGGACCCCACAGGTAGCTTGTTCATGTATGATGAGGACAGCAGAGCGTTAGACGGCGCCGGTTCTGCGTCTTGCTTGAAAGCGTGCTATTTCGCCGCCGCCTGGCATGCATCGAGTATCGCGTGCGGCTGGAAGATGGTCTCCATTTTTTGCTACTAGCGCATTTCAATTGAGCGTAGTTAGCGTGCTCTATCCATCTGGATATCTTCGACTCTAACTGTATCTCTCACATCCTCTGCGTCTCTAGCCACATGCATGTTTGTCTACGTCTCCGACGTATTGCCTGCGTTTAAGCAAGTGTCTTCGTGTCAGTAACCGAATATCTGTGTTTTCAATGGCATGAAATAGTCGTACCTAACCCATATGCGTCTCTAACTGTCTATCTGTCTATATTAATGAGTGAGTGTATCTTCCTGTATATCCGTTGGTCTGTATGGGCATCTTTCTCACTGTATTTATTTGTCTGTCCGCCCGCCTATATGTATGTCTGTCTGTCTGCGTAGGCCTGTATATCTGCGTATCTGACTTCTGAATATGTCTCTAAACGCCTGCGTCTCTAACCGCATGTCTGCGTCCCTTACAGCCTGTCTGAATATCTGCATCTAGCCGTATCTGACTGTATACTCATAGCCAAGCCTGCTTCGGCCAAAAGCGGCCACGCCCCTTTCGAAGCGCACTATTTGAATGTACTAATGGACTATTCAAATATCAACATCAGAACAAAATCACTCATACCTGGTACAATCCTCAAAACGGATAGTGTAGCCGACCTCCTGTCCCAGCTTGGCTCCAAACTCTTCCGCCACACGCTTAGCCACCGACATGGCAGCCACACGACGGGGCTGCGTACAACCGACCTTCTTTCCCCTGCGGGCGAACCCAGCCTCCACTGCGTACTGAGTCATCTGGGTGGTCTTTCCGGATCCCGTCTCTCCGATGACGACGAGGATTTGGTTGTCAGCCATGGCCTGAAATGAAGAGGGTTAGAGAGAGAGAGAGAGAGAGAGAGAGACATACCTGCATGAGTGCCTTCTTCAATCCGAAAATCGGGAGCGACTCCCTCTGTTCCTTCATCGGCAGATTCGTCCTCTTTCCATAGGTTACAGTACCTCCCTTGGTCACGTGCTTCATCCACTCAGGTTGGTCCTTTAAATGAATAAAAATGAGTTACAGTGCCCTCATTGCCGTACCTTGTTTTTCTGGAACATTCGCTCTTCCTCTTTGACGCCTGGGGCATCCCTGGACATGGGGTCCAGATGACGAGAACCGCCGGAATGGCCACGCTGTTCCTGTTGCTCCTTCTCGCGCTGGGCTTGGATCTTGGTCTCTTTTCGTTCCTTCGACAGGGCTCCCTAAAGACTTTTATTAGAAAATTTCGATTACCGCATGGGTTTTGGTCAAATATGCCGATTGCCGCACGGTTTTCGGTTGTATCTGCCATTTGTCGCACAGTTTTCGGTAGAAACAACCGATTACCGCACAGTTTTCGATTGAAAGAACCGAGTGCCGCACGGTTTCCAGTAGAAATTGCCGATTTCAGAACGTTTTTCCACACACCTGCATAAGAGCGGCCTGAGCCATGGATCCGTCGGGGTTCTTCACGACCTTCACAGCCTCAATGTCTTGATTACCCTTTCCGTAGCCAGCCAAGAAGTCCGGTTCATCCTCCACCAGCTCAATTTCGATATCCTCGCCGTCGGATTCTTCTGAAACAAAAAAAATATAGAAAAAAGGTACTACAGAAGTCGTGCCAGACAGTTGGCTAAAATGGTGCAAGGTTGAGGAAGAGAATCCATCGAGGAAATACGGGCTAGCCCGGATTCCGTCCCTAGCCAGCCGGCTGGTTCCTACTCTTCTTCATGCCAGCTAGGTGATTTTCACAATCGGCGGAACATTCGGTCTCACTGCCATTTTGGAGCATTTTTATAGTCAACGCAATAATGATTGAAGTCACCCAGCTGGCTGCAGTCATTCCGGGCTGGCCCGTTAACAAACTAAAAAAAGACAAAAATTCGCACCGTCGTAGTTCTTGAGTACGCCGTGTTCGTCGTCGAAATCTGGTTCGTCCATGGCGGTCATGACACCAGCACCTCGCATCTGGTGCAGTTCCCAGCGTTCCGGAGTGGAGATGCGTACGCGGTTCTTCTTGACCGAGCTGTAAAGTGGAGGGTTAGAGAGAGAGAGAGAGAGAGAGAGAGAGAGAGAGAGAGAGAGAGAGAGAAGAGGCAGAGAGAAGAGGCAGAGACATACCTGGTGCTGGGAGCATTGTCCTGAGTCTCCCCTCGTTCGGGGTTCATCCAGGGGTCGGCTGCACGCGGAGCCACGCCCACAGCATCCGGCGGAAGTGAGGATTCCCTCTTGTTCAGGTCTTCTCCGGTCTGCTGGTCGACTTCCTTCATCGAGAGAGACGTCTTTCCGCCGTCCATCTTGATCACCTAAATAGGAGGATTAGAGAGAGAGACAAAGAGACAGAGAGAGAGAGAGAGAGAGAGAGAGAGAGAGAGAACATACCTTCACTTTGACCTTCTCTCCCCGCCTCAGCACATCCGCCACAGCTTGAATCCTTTCGTTCTTGATTTGAGAAATGTGGCAAAGACCCTCGGCCTTGGTGCGGAAACCTTCCAACTGAAAACAAAATCTTAGTTTATTTAGAACACGGTAGAGTAAAGTGGGCGTGGCTTAATTGTATAAATGATGTCGTTAAAGGACCCGTCAGGGGCCTTTTCTGATTGGAAATGGAATATATGCTAATAGAGCCATTTCAATTGAAATGATTTTTCCGAACACCGCTCCAGACAACGACCGTGCGCAAAATGCTTGCCAAGTCTTCATTAGCATGCAAATATGAAAAGGCCCCTGACGAGCCCTTTAAGTTGCAAGGCTGACAACCAACCAATAAAAGCAAATTTTATTGCAAAAAAAATGTTTTTCAGGTTATTTTTTCACTATATAAGGTAACCTGGCAAGAAGGCGCGCTAGGCGGAAACAAGCTCCGCAAATTTGGCCACGCCCACCTGGCTTGTTGGAGGGGCGGGACACTGTGGGCGTGGGGCGGTAGGAAACGTAGTTTACACTCAAAAGTCGGTATTCTCACGGGCCGAATCGGGCCATTTGAAAAATTTTGGTCGCGCCGGCCCGTTTACCCTGGACCACCCAGTCAGATTGCTATCCACATGACCAGGGTTCGATTCCGGTCGGTGACATTCTTTTTTGTACAACTAATATTGACTATACATACCCGGGCCTACCGGGCCGGCCCGTCCCAAAAATCTGGAAGAGAAAGAGAACCGCGGCAAAAGTAACGCTACGTGACATTTATAAAAGCATATTGATGCCAAACGGTCGGGGTTCTCAAATGACGGGCCGGCCCGCCGGGCCGAAGGATTTTTAGGGGCGGCCCGGCCCGGCAGGCCGGGTATGAGAAATTAAATTTTAATTTTTGTATACATCGGTACAATAATTTTTTAAACTGTTTTAAATTACTTAATAATGTTTGTTACTAACATTTAAGTCAATATTAGTTGTACAAAAAAGAATGTCACCGACCGGGATCAAACCCTGGCCGTGTGGGTGGCAATCTGACTGGGTGGTCCAGGATAAAAGGGGCCAACCGGGCCGACCAAAACTTTCCAAATGGCCCGGCCCGTGAGAACCCCGCAAACGGTCCAAGCCAGTTCGGCAGATTTGGCTGCTTACAATCCTGATATACCTCGTGCAAAACTCTAGAACAACAGCGAAACATTGGCACGATATAATGTAGTTTTGGCAGTAAAAATACCCATTTTTCAACTGGCGCGCCTTGACGAAAACCGGCTCCGCCGAGTTTATAAACCAAAAATGTCAATTTTTGCGCCTGTATTACCTGAATGAACGCTCCAAACGGCTGAATGCTGTTGACGCGACCGTCGTAGATTCCTCCCATTTCCGGAACCTCGGGCAGCTGTCTCTCGCGACGACCGCGGTCCCTGCTACGGTCACGGCCTCCACGACGACTGCGATCACGGCTGGTAGATCTGAAATTACGCTGTGACTGAAGAATTCCATTCGGGACCCGATGACAAATATATTCAGCGAGTATTTTAAAATACGAGATTTTCGCAGTATTAAACCCACAAAACGTGAATTCACACAAACCTCGAGCGTCTCCTGTCCCTGGAGCGATCCCTGCGCGAGTGGCGACGATCCCTGTCCCGGCTGCGGCTTCTACTGCGATTTCTCTTCCTAAATACTAAATTTTACTGCTAAACAATGGACAAAACTACCGTTCCCTGCTGCGACTTCTGGAACGGCTCCGCTTGCGGCTGGTACTGGCGGTGGCTGCGGAGGTTTTGGCATCCTCTTTCTAAAAATTTCGAATTATAATAGCAAAAATAGAAATTTAACAGTAAAATATAAAAATGTAAAAATGAACATACCTCCTCCTTCCACTTGGGCATGAGCGCGTCCAGCTGGTCCATGAGACTGTCCGAAGAGGGTTCGGAGGCGTTGGGCATAGCCAGGGCGGGTAGACGGGCCTGAAAACACGGAAAATATAGGAAAAACTTATTTTTCGACAGTTTTTAACCAGTTTTTTAACCGGGACAACCGACCTTCAAACCATAGGGTCATCCTGATTCAGGCCTTTAAAAGTACCCGGCCGTGAAAAACGTTTCGGACAGTTTTAGGCCTTTAAAATCAGCGTATGGATACCCATTGCGTGGCGAGACCGGAGAAAAATCGAACTTTACGGTGGTCTTAGAAAATAGGATTTTCTGGCAGTTTGGCCTGGGCTTTAAAATACTGATTATGGCACCTTTAAGGGACTATGTGTTAATTATTAAATTTAAATTAAAAAGTACAAAACGAACCTTGATTTCTTCCTTAGCATCGGAGATCAGCGTAATTTTATGAGAGTCTCTCGTGGGCGAGGCCTTGTTTCCCTTCTTCTTCGGTTTTGGCATCATATGCTGAATAAGACGGAGGAGATTCGCGACGAGAGAATCATCGAACTAAACAAAACGGTTTTTATAGAAGAAATTGGCGGAAAATACCTGGTCGCCTAGGCCTTCCGTGGCCAGGGCCTTTTTGAACTTGTCGAAGGTCTTGTTGGTTGTGGCGAGGTGGATGATAAATTCGGCGACTTCCTTGTTTTCGCCCAGATTGTCGAAGTGGTTGTCAAGTTCGGAGGCGACTTTGGAAACGAGCGAGAGGCGTTCTAGCTCATCCATGCCTGAAATTACAAAAATGTACGCATGAAACAACGAATAAATCGAAATTGAATTTTTAGAAAACAAAATACAACAAAAATTAAAGAAAAACCCGGAAACAAGCAATGAAACAACGATTTCGAAAAAATATCCACATTCGAAAATTAATCCGAACACAAACAAGACCGAACAAACTAGTTGTACGCTGTTTACAAGCCAAAAAATTTGAGCCAACGACACTACGCAATTACGTATTCGCCGCGGGACTCTTTTCGTCAACCCTACAGTAAACCCGTTTTCAGCCGCCGTCGCCGCATTTCCTAAATTTTCGGCTTCTTTTTTGCTTGTTTTTGACGAATTTTGCGTATTTTTAATAATATTTTTAATGTAAAAGTGGAAAAACTAACACTGGAACTATTATTCTGATCGATTTCTACGTATTTGAGGTGATTTTGTTGCTAATTGACGTTTTTTCGGACAAAAATGGAGTTTTAACAGGTTTGGACAGGTGCAGCGTGTTTTTAAATGGTTTACGTTGTTTTTCACAGTTTTTAACGTTGCTGGGATGCGCAACATACTAAAAAAACACCCCGAAATTCGTTGTTCGAGAAATTTCAATTTATTTCATATTCATTGTCCGGGCATTTAATTTTATTTCTATAATTTTCCCGATTCTTTTGTGGGTCCCATGTTTTCTGTTACGCTCTTGTTATATTGCTTGAATTTGTTCATTTTGTTTTAATTATTCACATTTTTAGTTTGGGTCAAAATGGTTGCCAGCCGTGTCCGTACCAAGACCGTCAAGAAGGCCTCCAAGGTCATCATCGAGAAGTACTACACTCGCATGACCAATGACTTCCACACCAACAAGAGGATCTGCGACGAGATCGCCGTCATCGGAAGCAAGAAGCTCCGCAACCGTATTGCCGGGTGAGTAATTTTATTATTCTTAGTATTTTCTTTTCAATTGAGCTTATGGGCCGAATTTTATCAGCTTGCTGTCCGTGTACCTCAAATAAACCTTTCGATTTCAGATACATCACCCACTTGATGAAGCGCATTGAGCGCGGACCCGTCCGCGGTATCTCCATCAAGCTTCAGGAGGAGGAGCGCGAGAGGAGGGACAACTACATGCCCGACATCTCCGCCGTCGATGCCTCCGTGCTCGGAGTGCTCAAGGTCGACCAGTCCGTCAAGAACATGCTCGACTCTCTCGTAAGTACTTTTATGACCCCTTTTGCGTCCACCGACGTTCTTTATTTTCTTTCGTTTTTTTTATCTTTGCCTTTTCAGAACGTCAACCTCCCCAACGTTGTTCTGGACGAGGCCTCCAAGGGACCCAAGAGGAACTAAGTTGTTTGTTGTTAACTTTCGCGTTTCATACTGTTTTCGTTAAACTAATGAAATGTGGAGTTGTTTATACATCAAATGTTATCATGTAGTACGCGGGGTTGTTCGAAACGTCCATCTCCAGATAGTGGTCCCGACTCGTCTCATCTTCTAAGTTGCCGGTGGATTCGAAACCACTGTCGTATTCGTAGTCTTCTTCGATAGATTCAATCAGCTCTGAAATTCAGATTGGTCGTTAACTCTTGCTAGCTCTACCTATCAAATTGTCGGCGTGATCTCCGCGTTCTATAATATGGGTGGGGAATACTTTTTCACTATTCTCTAACATGAACAGCACGGCCCTAGTTGCTCGCAAAAACGATGTTTGCGAGTTGCAAGCAGGAAAGATTATCGGTGTGAAGATCACCAAGGTATCTGAAAATTTGCAATTTTCTTTTTTGTTTCTTACCTATGAGGGACTGCTGCTTCCTCCCAGATCGGAGTATGAGTGACATTAACGACTTGGAAACCCAGTAGGCTAAATGGGCCGTATCTATTTCGAGGGCATCAATCAAGCTGGAACCTATTAAGCTTTGTTTTTTGTTCGTTCAAACCCTGAAAGGTACAAGTGGGCCAGTTCTTCACTATTTGTAGGGTTAAAGCAAAGTAACTCCTCTGTCGGAAAAACCGGCGGCAACTGGGTGAGAGCTTCCTAAATCCAATTCTTTTCTTGAATTACATCCTCGCGTACTTTTAGCACGGAAAATATGACATTGGGGTGGGCTGTTGAGATGTCACTGTAGGAAAGTTTGTTCCTCGTTAACTTGGATAGCAGTGCTGTGACTTCTGTAGTTTGATCGTAATTATGTTTGAGAAGGCTTGCTACCTGGAGTTTGTTGGTACCGCAACCCTAGCTGAAGTCCCTCACTGTCAACTGGAGCATCACACAAAGAAGCGAGGAAGTACTGAAATATAATTTTGGCCTATCGGATACAGAAAAAAAAACTAATATTACACTATCAATTTCATTTTAGTGTTCAAATGGGTACCTGAAAGTGTCCCGATGTGGACTGCATTGCGGGCGTGGGAATGGCGGTTAGCGGAAGAGCGAAGTGCTCGTAAAGGGTGGTGATTAAGGAGAGGATCACGCCCAGACCACCCCTATCATCGGAGAGACAAAAAGGGGCTTCGCACGAGGGAGGGAGGA
Source organism: Oscheius myriophilus (assembly GCA_964057215.1). Lineage (NCBI taxonomy): Eukaryota > Metazoa > Nematoda > Chromadorea > Rhabditida > Rhabditidae > Oscheius > Oscheius myriophilus. Next base: position 23,199,155 of record OZ059902.1, read on the forward strand.
ATTGTTCACGCTGTAGTCTCTCACTTACTCTCTATGTATTTCTCCTCTATCTCTCTACCTCACACCCACTTCACTGTTTCATTCTCTCTGCCTCCTCTCATATATATTCCCTCTCACTCTTTCCCGCCTCAGACTCACATGTGCATCTCTCTGTCTCTTTTCTCTCTCAGTGCTACGTATCTCTCACATGTGCACTCTTTCACTCTCCCTCTCACTAAGTACCTCTTCTCATTGTCTCTCTGCCTTCACCTTCCTCTCATCTCTTTCTCTCTCTCTCTCTCTCTCTCTCTCTCTCTCTCTCTCTCTTTGAAACCCTTTCCCTCTCTAATGGGAAGTCTTCATGTATGCGTCAACCCCTCAGCACGGCCTTGACTGTGCGAAATGCAAACAGCAAGTGACGTAAGTGACCGATCTACAAGATTTATGGCAATGCCTTTGTTTCAAAACTTACTCGAAATGCTTGAATGCTATCATTTAAAGTTGAAGCGCCCTAGAAACACTCATTCACTCAATTACTGAACCACTTGCTCCTCCGCTCATTCTTTCACTTCTGAAATCCATTGCCTTCAAAATATACATCAAATACAAGATTACAACGACCGTACTCCAAATGCAAAGGTATTTGTCCTTCGCAATATGTAAATCGGCCACGAATCACTGCACTTTTGCGGAACGCCCGGGGCGAAACGTCCATTTTGAGAGGGAAACTAATCGGTTTCAGCTTCTTTCGGCCACTTCAAGGCCACCCGGCGAAAACACATGTTTCCGGTTGTTTTTGATATGGGAGGGAAGTGAGATTGAGAGAGAAAGAGAGAGCGAGAGTGAGAGAGAGAGGGAGGTAGAGATAGAGTAAGCGGCACCGAGAGAGACAGAGAAAGAGAGGGGTAGTGAGAGAGCTACGGAAACGGATGACAGAGAGAGGGAGGCAGAGAAAGAAAAAGGGAGACATCAACAAACATACAGAGATAGAGAGAGATATATAGATAGAGAGAGATAGAGAGAGATAACATACAGACAGACAGGCAGAGAGAGAGAGAGAGAGAGAGTTAGGAAAGAGAGAGAGAGAGGGGAGGGAAACTAGTTACCTCTGCGGTTGAATTCAGTAAACACCCCAAAGTGCTCATAAAAGTCGAGTGAGTTTTCCCGTTGTGACCTCGTGCACCTGTAGCCTTTACCACCACGGACACCCGGTTCTGTTGTCAGCAAAGCGCCATAACAGGAGATGGGGTCGTGCGGAATTCCACAATGGACAGAGACATGCAATCTCGAAAGAGATTCCTGCTGGGAGGTCATTTTTAAGAAGGAAGAAGAGGTGGGAGGGGTTCAAAGTTGAAATGAGTGATGCACAGACAGAGAGAGAGAGAGAGAGAGAGAGAGAGAGAGAGAGAGAGAGAGAGGAAGAGTAAGAGTGAGATAAGGTTGGACAGTAGTTCCCTTCCTCCCATGGGATATGTCAGCTGTTCCTGAAAGCCACCGAGAGGGAAAGCCCAAATAAACAGGGCGGCGGTGGCAAACCCGTAGCAAATCGGTAAGTAATCCAGCTTATATTGGCTGCATTCGACTAATGATCATGGTCTCGTTGGGGCTTTGTTTTTTCCCTCCTTGGCGTGGATCTTGGCTGTGGCATGACAGTCACGGTCCTCCCCAGGGCGGAGAAAAGCAAAGTTGCTGGCGAGATCCAAACAAGAGAGCAAATGACACATAAAGTCAGAGAGAGAGAGAGAGAGCGAGAGAGCGAAAGAGAGAGAGAGGTAGAGAGAGAGAGAGAGAGAGCGAGAGAGAGAGAGAGAACATTTACCTGAAAAGCTGTGAGTTGGTCGAACTTCTCGGCTTTTCTTGCACTTCGATACACACTTTTCTTTGCTTTCAATTGGGTTCCTCCAGTGTTCACCTTCCAACAGGAGTAGTCAATGTCGCTCTTCTGGCCCTGAATAAAACATATACTCTGTATCTCGTATATCTCAGTCAGTTTGTCCCTCCACTTCTCTCTCTCTCTCTCTCTCTCTCTCTCTCTCTCTCTCTCTCTGATTACCTGCGACCTTTCAGTTCCTAAATTAATTTAATTTCTGCCGCCACCCTAAAAAGTATGACAAGCAATAGAAATTTTTTGATTTTAGGAATATTCACGACAAATGACGAGCCGGGCCGAATGATTATTTTTGGACGGCCCGGGTATGAAAAATAAAATGTTATATTTTTGATAAATCGGTACAATAATTTTTTAACTACTTTAATCAGCTTAATAATGTTTGTTACTAACATGTAGGTCAATATTAATTATACAAAAAAGAATGTCCCGACCGGGATCGAACCCTGGTCGTGTGGGTGACAACCTGACTGGGTGGTCCATGGTAAACGGGCCGTACAGGGCCGGGCCGACCAAAATTTTCCAAATGGACCGTGAGAACCCCGACTGAGCTTACTCTTCACCTAAATGTTTCCCGAATCCTACCTCGATCTCTCATATTTGTCTCTGTTTGTGTTTTTGTACCTCATTTTCTCTTTGCATTTCCCTCTACTTGTGTAGGCGTTGTCTGTTTTTCTTGTTATCTCTATTCATCTTTCTACCATTTGTCTCAGTACATCTAGTTCTGTGACTTATTAGCTTTCCGCATCTCTGGTTTTGCCGCTTATTGTCTTTGTTTCTCTGCATGTCTCTCTCTATCGCTATGCATGTCTCACTCCTCTCTCTCTCCAACTTACCTTAGGTCTCATCGCTCGACGGGTCGTTGACGCCGGGAATGGCGCGGGTGGCCCCGCCCCTTCTCCCACCCTACAGGCAGATTAGGGACCGGAAGGCGGCGCCACTCAAGAGAGCCACGCGCGACAAGAAGCCTTCAAACGCGTGCCGCGCCGGGCGTGACTCAGTTTTTTTCTTAAAGGACTGCGACACCCAGCTTCGAAAGAGAGTTGAAATATTTTGTTGTTCAGGTAGAGGAAGGACGGTCAGAGGCGCAATCAACCTGTCCAAACGGATCAGAACTCTGCCACTCGGCGCTGGAAATGACCCCCGGGGCCGGAATGTTGACTTTTGGTCCCCATATTTGTTAGGGACGTACCCGAACAAGCCCCCCCCCCCCAAAAGACACGCTATGCAAATGAAGTAAATTCATTGCAAACAAAGCCCGCCGGCAAACACGGACGGATGATTTATATCCAAGACGAACACAGGCAGAGCGCTCCCTTTGAAGGAGATCTGATAGGGGAAAACCGAAAGAAGGAGCGGGGATAACAAGGGGTGGTGAAGCGAGGTGGAGAGGAGAGGAGGAAGGGCTTAGAATCCGTGCACTTTGCAGTTGTCCTCCTTCACGATGCCGACCTGGAAAGGGGGAAATTTAAAAAAGAAATTAAGAAAATTCATAACGAAAATTTTACCACAATCAAACAATTTTCGTCACAAAACCCATATTTCAAAGCTTCCAAGTGGGGCTACTTTCAGCTTGCCCGATTTTTACCATTAACATTATAAAAGCAAGAGCTCCACTGCATCACTCACATCTTCACACTAAATTCTACAACAAACGCTCTAACTTTTCCCGCCCAATAATTTGAAATTTTAGAATTTACTACTGTAGCAGCTCGGGAAACCGGAGCCTTCGCAACCAGACCGAGCTTATCTTACGAACAAGTTCTTGGTCAATACCGTCATATCTGTCTTAGAAAAGCAATTTCTATTTTTACCAAAAAAAATTACAGAGAACTTATTTGTTTGAGAACACGGGTCTCGTAGCGAAAGCACCGGCTCCCGCGCCGTTAAAGCATAAAGTGCACAATGTTAAAATGTTGGGCACCGAATTTTCTCACTGAAAAATTCTGTATGCGCTGAATGCAACGTGGCAGCGTACTTTTCAAGAGCGGTCCTTGCTAAAAACGGTACGCGCTGAAAGCTCGAATTTTGAAAGGCCAGATTTTCGCACCACACTTCGTCGCACGACCCATTTTCTTCACAATAATATCTCGTTTTCACCCAGGGGTGCCAAACGGCCGTGGGACATTTCGAAACTATTCGAAATTGAACTTTTTGTATTTTTAAAACGACATTAAAGTGGTTAAAATTGGTGTTTTCCCTTATTTCTGATTTTTAAATATTCTCAATTATAGTTGTTTATACTTACTTAATTGAACCGCGAAAATGTAATTTTCGAAGAAAAAAAAGATTGCCCATCCAATTGGCTCAGGGTACTTTTATGACTAACGAAGAAGCCATATGTCGCTTAAAGGGAGAGGCCCACGTAAAATGAAGAGGAGGACCTGTCCATGCTAATCATAAAATTCTCTGCATTTCACAGTTGAAAATGACACTCTCTCGCCTACGTTACGCTATGGACAGGTCCATTTTCATTTTTGTGGGCCTCTGCCTTTAAGTTGAATTTAATCCTTTTAAATTGGATTTCTCGCGCCAAATGACGGCTTGCCGCACAAAATTGCCACCCCTGTTTTGAACAATAAATGAAGAGTCTCTACCTTAACGAGGAAATCTTTGATCTGCTGTCGCTGGTCTCCGGTGAACTGCATGACCTCTCCGTACTCGGGGTGCTCGACGATAGTACCGTTACAACTGTATTCCTGAAAATCACGATTTTAACAAAATACCCGGTTCGGTGCTTGAAAAAGTGCCAGGAAACTCAGGATAACTCCATTTTGGATGCCAGAAAACATAGAAAAGCAACACAAAGATTCATATCAGCACAATGAACAGTGAACAAAAAGACAATTATTTACACATGACGATAATATGATGATCCTGCCTACTAGAAGTGAGAAAATCGGCGTGGAACACCCTGGCACACACGGCGAAGCCCAAAGAAGTCAATTTCTCAGCCAGGAGGAAGTAGGTCTTCTCGTAGAGAATGATGTTGGTGGTTCCAGCATCAGGAGGGTTGGTCTGGAGCCAAGTGAGTGGGTTCTCGAAGAAGGCGTCGGCTTCTTCAATACGACCGGAGTGTTCCAGGTCGGGGGAACAGTCCAACTGACGCAATTCTCCCGTGTGGAAATAACTGAGGCCGGGGAGAGAGTAGCAGGGCATCAGAGCGAGAACAGAAGCATTTTGACTGTGCTCCAGCACGGCGTCGGCAGCTCGATAGGGTCCGACTTGGTGGCGAAGACCGGTGTAGCCAGCGATGAGGAGATTGGCGAAAATCATGGTGAAGTAGAAAACTCTTCTGATCTTCCACTGGCGCCGGTCGGCGAAAAAGGCTCCGGCGTAAAGGCAAAGCAACGGGATTATAGGGAGAAGGAAGCGCTGCTCCTTGTGAGGCAAAATGGAGTGGAACAGGGTGTAGAAGACGGAGGTGGAAAAGAGGAGCAACGGAGGCCTCAGAGGGGAGAAGAGGCCGAAGAAGATCGGGACCAACTGGAGAGTTAAGACCGAAGGGAGGCCTTGAGAGAGGTACCAATGCCAGGGATGGACTCCGAAGTGGGCACTGCCGCCTTGGAACACGTTGAACATGAGGAAGTTCCAAGAGGAGGAAGTGAGTCTCCCGAAGGCGAAGGAGTCGAGCGCCAAGGCGCCGGCCAGCACTGGCAGCATCGCAGGCAAGGCGGTGGTAAGGATGAGCTCAATGGGACGACGATGCCGGCGCAGGTGATCCACACTGAGGACGAGCCAGATGAGGGCAGCCGTGGGGCGGATGATGATCGTGACGAGACCCAGAGCCATGTAGGGAGCCACGCGTCCGCGGTAGAGAGCGCCTTCAAAGGGGTACCACGAGAGGGCGATCAGGGTGAGAGCGGTCTCCAGCGAGTTGGAGAGCGTGCGGGAGGCGCAGTAGTGCATGAACCAACAGGAGAGATAGCTGGTTTTGGCGAAGTGGGCTCCGTCCGCAGTGAGGAGAAGTCTATCGGCCAAGCGGAAGAAGGCCAGATCTCCCAGGGAGAAGATCAGGGCGTGGAGGACTCGCGGAGCCAAGGCGATAATGGGCTGTGAATCCAGACCCAGAAAGACCAATAATTGGTACAAAACGGCGATCAACGAGGGGTGGATCACTGAGCGGAGCGCGTGGGTCCATTCCCAGCTCAGATGGCCGGTAGAGAAGACGGCGCGATGGGCGACTTCGGAGGATTGGTAGACCTCGTCGGGGACGAACCACGAACGGACGAGGACGACGGAGAGCAGGCGGAACGCGGCCAGCCGCAGCCACAGACGAAGCGACATCACTGCAACAGGAGGCTCAGGGGACAGAAAATAGAGCCTCCCGCTGGGAGTTAGAGGACAAAGTTAGCGACAAGGACAGAGTGAAAGCCCAAAAATAAAGGAAAATATGCAAAACCAACCTTCTTGAGGTACCTGACGATCTTCTTCAGATCGTACTCGGGGGCAACTCCTTGAACGGTGGTGATGGTCTTCCTACCGGTACGCTGCTGGATACGAATGTGGCAGAATCCCTGGCGGGTACCCTCTTCGTCTTCGAGCTGCTCGAACGCGTCTAAAATGCCAAAATAAAGCTTTTAAACAAATAATATACAAAAATAGCTTTAAATAGTCCACAACGACTTCGAAACACCGAATTATCACAATTCCGCTTCAGAGATTTTCGGATATTGAAATCTAACACATTTTAAGCGTTCAACGTTGAAGCAGTCACAATAATTATCGATTTTGTCCCAAAAATTTACAATTTCATGGCAAAACAAGAAGAGCGTACGTTCTCAACTCCCCAACACGCTCTTTACAGAAATTTAAACTTTAAAAAAAAAACAAAAAAATGAGAATACTAATTATACTCACCCTTCGGCTTGTTTAGATTGGTGATATTCGCCATAAATCGCCTAGTGGGTTCCCTGAAAAGAAAACATATTAGAAAACAAACAAAAAATCGAAGAAATGCGACAAATTACCAAGAATAACAAAAAATATACCAGTACATGCAAGAATCAAGCTATTCGCAACAAAAAGCGGAATTTTAGGCTTTAAATATGAAACATAAAGCCCAGGCACGTTTTCCTTTTATCCTGGGCTATTTTTACACCAATTTGTATACATCAAACAGTAATAAGTAACGAAAATGACTATTTTTACTTTATCATGCATTTTAAGTAAAAAAATAAACAAAAATACAATACGGAAACAAGGAAAAATCAACGCCCTTGCATCACTGATTGAAAGCCATGGGAAATATAAACTACGATAATTCCAAATGACGCCCGTTAAACGCAGGACAGGGCCGACCGAGGAAGACCTTGCGGAGAGTGTGTTTGGGATATCCGCATACGAAATTTATTAATTGTAATAATAGGTAGATATTATTATGAAGGATGTTTTAAATTTAAATTAGTATTAAAACAGTTAGCAACGAGAATATCTAAGAGACATAAAGATAATACAGAAATAGGATCCGGGGTTCAGGAAATGTAGGAAGCTTGTGAGAGCCTGATGGAGTCTCTCTCTCTCCCTCTCTCTCTCTCTCTCTCTCTCTCTCTCTCTCTCTCTCTTTTCTCTCTCTTTTATTTTATCTCTTCAGTAGAGTAAGATGAAAATCATGGGCGTTTTGAAATTGACCGACTGCTAAACTCTGAGGGAGATAGAGATGGCCCAGAAGGCTGCCCATTAATTATCAAGCTTTTGAGTCCCTTTTCGTCCCATCTCGAGTGCCGTGCCAAAGCCACGTCCGCCTTGACCGAAATAGGAACCAGACTTCTATACGGTGCGCTGGTCCTTTTCCGGTTCAGTTGCCCACTTTTGGAAGCTTCCATTCGCGTGCCGTCCACAACCCTCTTCTATAGATATTATCACAGTAAATGTTAGTGCTCACAGTATTGAACTTCTCAATTGAAGCTTCATGTGAAGACTCCGCGCCTCATACACGGACCTGTACCTTCCATGAAATTCCAGTGGCTATAACATCGTGGATCCCGGATGATTTTATAGAATCGCACAGTATACTAAATTTACCGAAGTTTATTGAAATGAGTAGCTTGGAAAAAAGAGGAAGACTTAGATTCAAGTTTAGAAGTGAAGGTGGAAGAGCTATTGTAAATATTGAACACTATGAATAAACCTCAATTAATGTTTACACTCACACACTCACACACTCACACACTCACATACTCACACACTCACACGCTCACACACTCACACACTCACACACTCACACACTCACATTCTCACACACTCCTTTTAAGTTATAAAACTTCATTAAATCAGGCAAATTACAACAATAGCAGTGTCCTTTTTTTTCAAAAAGTCAAATCGGAGTGCTCCTCCACCGTCCTTGTTCTTGATTTCAATACATTTAGGTATATGTTTCAAACTGTGTGTGTTTCTGAATTTTTCCGAAATCTCCATTGGCTGTTTAATTTCTTCGAAAACGCATTTTTCTGCTGAATGGTATCTGAATTTCTCCGTCGCCTCAATAGAAAAGTTGAAGCGGTCTTCGGGGTACAATTCCCAACACTGAAACTACAGATTAAAGAAATTTAAGGCCTTTGTTACCTCAATTATGGCCGTAATTAGGTGACAAATCATAGAAAGTCGCATTCTGACAACCATTCTAGGGTATTTTTGACTTAGGAGACTGAGTTTGTGGGCGGTTACATGCCGATCCATCGCTTCATTAGGGTTATATTTAACCTCAAATTGAGGAATATCTGAATATCGATTTTTTTTTTGAAAAGTTTGGTGAGAAAAACCTACTTTTGAACTTTTTTGACTTCTCAGAAATGGCAAAAAGGTAGCCTTCCATTATTTTCCTTGAGCCGATTGGAGCAATCTCGTTGCAATTAATTTCGACTTTTGTAAAACGACAATCTGTTTCAGAAATTGCCATTTTCAAAATGTCTCTTACAATCTCAGGCAATTGATAGGTCTGAAAATTTATCATAAGGATTGTTTAAGTAAAGTTAAGGTTAAGGTCAAGGTTAAAGTTAAGATTAAGGTTAAAGTTAAGGTTAAGGTTAAAGTTAAGGTTAAGGTTAAGGTTAAGGTTAAGGTTAAGGTTAAGGTTAAGGTTAAGGTTAAGGTTAAGGTTAAGGTTAAGGTTAAGGTTAAAGTTAAAGTTAAAGTTAAGGTTAAGGTTAAGGTTAAGGTTAAGGTTAAGGTTAAGGTTAAGGTTAAGGTTAAGGTTAAGGTTAAGATTAAGGTTAGGGTTAAGGCTAAAATAGCGCTAAGGTTTAAAGGACTTACGGTGACTGAAAATTACTTACCACGACCAGCCGTACTTCCCCTTTCGAAAATATGAATTTGAAAAAGCTCAAGGGTTTGTAATATTTCCCTAAACATAAAATTATATTATAAAAATTATATTTAAACTTACGCTTGGATCTCTGGAAGAACAAATCGATAAAAGAACTGTTTTTAGAGAAAATAACTTCGCCTTCGCCTTGAATATCTTTTGAAATATCTTTATCAACCATTATTCCATGGGTAGTCAATTTCTTCCTTATTTGCAAATCAACAGTCATTTCATGCTGAAAATGATCAAATTAAAGATTTATTTTGGAGACTCACCAAAGCTCCCCTGAAAACAAAATCCTCATCATCGAGCTCTGGTTGTGGTTCGAATAGATAACCTTCTCTCAATTGCATAGTTATTAGAGGGCGGGGAAGAATTTGACGATTTTGTGTAATAAATGTTTTGAAATTGGAGTTGATTCTTTCCAAACGGACTACGTCCTCTCCAGGCAGGTACTGAAAGATTTTCAGCACCATTTCTTTTGGCAGAGTGTTCATGTCTAAAAAGTGATATTAAATTTTATAAATGATTTTTGGGTAGAGAATTAGTGTTACGGTTATGATTAAGGTTAGGGTTAAAGCTAAGGTTTAGGTTAGTGTTAGTGTTAGGGTTTGTATTATGGGTTATGTTTAGTTTTCGCAACCTCGGTCCGAAAACTGAACAATTTAGGCTTGGTTTGTGTTAGGGTTGGGGTTTTGGTTAAAGTTAGGGTTAGATTAAGGATTAGTTTTAGGACTATAATTATAGTTAAGGGTTAGTGTTAGTATAAAGGGTTAGGGATATTAGTGTTAAGGTCACCGTTAGGGTAACAAGGGTTAGTGTTAGCGTTAGTATTTGAGTTTGGGTAATGCGAATTAAAGTTAGAGTGACGTTAAAGTTAAGGCTATGGTTAAGGCTAAGGTTTCATTAAGGCGGTGGGTATAGGCAAGGTTAGCGTTCGTTAAGGTGATCTTCATGCGTGTCTAATGAAAGGCTTAGAACTCAGGATAGACGCTACGGTGCGGGTCAGAGTCTGGCAAATAATTAGGGTAAACCTAAAATAAAGATGAAGAATTGGGTTAGGGTAAGACTGTAACTTAAGACAGGTTGGACTGAAGTTAGAGTACGTAGAGCATGGCTAAAGTTAACTCAAATTAAGGGATAAAAGTTAATGTTATAGTTAGTGTCAGTGTTAGAGGGGCTACGGTTTCTGCTAGTGTTACAATTAGGTAAAGTTAAAGGAAATATGCAAGTGACTCTAACGTAAGGGTAAGGGAAAGGATTCAGAATAAGACAGGACCTTGGTTCTTGGTAAAGATAGGGTTCGGATTAGGCTGCGGTCAGAATTAAGGTAACACTAAGGTAAAATCATGAATGATAGTTGAGGTAAGACAGGCGCTAAAACGTAAGGATAACGTTATGTGAAGAGCTAAGTCAAAGTTAGTGATGAAGCTAGTCCATACTCGTCGCCCAACGACCTTTCTCGCAAATCTTTGACATTAGCATAACTTTGAGTAAGAAATAATTGACAATTATGCAAAAATGTGAATATGTAGCTATGTCTTTATTCATTTTGATTAGCTTAGATTCGCAGGTCATCGAAATTTCCAAATAGGTCCGTGGGCGAGGAGTATACGATTAAGGTTAAAATTATCATATGGGCAGGGGTGAGATAAAATTGGGTGCATATAAGAAAAATGTTCGGGTAACAATTTAATGAAATGTGTAAGACTTCCCTTGGCGGGGTGTTCATGTCTTTAAATGATAAGAAATGAAACAAAGCGAAAGGGAGATTTTCATCAGAAAAAGCGATTGGTGGTTGAAAAAGCGACATGTTCACCTTCAAAGCCCCCATCTGAAAGCGAACGCGCAGAATCCTTTCCTGCCACAATGACAACATCTCTCTCTCTCTCTCTCTCTCTCTCTCTCTCTCTCTCTCTCTCTTTCGCTTCGTCACGCCACCGTCCGCTACGTGACCCTCCACCTTCGCCTTCCTCCCCTCCCTCCCCTCATTTCTCCTCCTGTCCTCCCCCTGGACGGCCTCCTCCTCTCCCCTCCATGCCCTGTAAGCACAAGGAGGCGCGTCGTCGCGAGCGCCAACAAATGTAGCTTCCACTACCAAATTCTATCAAATTGAGTCTTCAGAATCCGCCGTGAACTCCGCGATGTGGTCGGTTCGTTGAGCATCGAGTCGATGACCTACACTGCGAAGAGCGAAGAGCCGGAGGAGCTGTGGCTGAACGACTACCTCCAGGAGGAGCCTCAGAAGAGTGCTTCTGACTTCACAACCCATTGGCAGAGGAACGCCTACAAGCCCCACAAGTATGGGTTAGTCCTTTAAACTACAACTATCGATTGATTTAGTGGGTCGGTTGTTCATTTGGTCGATTCTGAGCTCCAGTTCCACCACTGCGAGAAACACGGAATGGTCCCGCTGTCGTCCGCTGTGGCTCCTCCTGTGGCCCAATCGTCTCAGGAAAGCAACGGAAGTTCTTACTACGGCAGGAGTGGTTATTACGGAGGTGGAGGAGGTGCCCAGGTGGACTTTACCGAGTACTTGGCGAAATTTTGGGAGATTCTGAAGAAAGGAGTGGAATTGGCCAATGAGTACCCGGTTAGTCTCGCAAGCAAAAAATTTCGACCACGGCAGGATTTGAACTTACAATCTTCTGCTCCGTAGGCAGACGCGTTATCCATTGCGCCACGCGGCCACTGCTGCGCTGTCTTCGCGCCTTCCTTAGGAGCATTCGCCGCGGCTGACATAATGAATTGAAGCTGTACTTTCAGACTGCCTCCTCCATCATCTTCGGTCTGCTCTTCCTCTGGTGGATGTCCTACCAACTCGATGTCTGGCTCTCCTACTTGGCTGCGACCCTCGTCCGTCTCTTCCGTCCGGCCGCCCATTGGTGGTCCGTCTACCTCGAGCAGTTCGCCATCCGTCTCCGCTCTTTTGCCACCACCAGCGATGATCTTGTTGAGGTAGATTTACACAGAAATACTCGAAAAGTGGAAATTCAGAGCTTCTATTGCGACTTTTCGCGGTCCTGGTGCAGAAGGTTCGAGATGATGTGCGACGTCCGCTGCTCTTTCATGGACAAGGCGATTCAGAGGATGAGGAGTCATTCCTAAGAGGAGGAAGAGACTTTTTGAAGGAAAAGACAACGATACTGTCGAAAAATAAACCTTCCCTGGTTGTATACGATGCAAAAGATAATTTACTGCTCCAAGTGGCTGCGTTGTGGGGTATTAGAGCGGGCGCGGCAGTGCTGCACACATGGCCGCGTGGCGCAATGGATAACGCGTCTGCCTACGGAGCAGAAGATTGTAGGTTCGAATCCTGCCGTGGTCGAAATGTTTTGCTTGGCACTGTCATGCTTATCTGCTTACTCGCACGCATAAAAGCGAATTAGAGGCTTCTGTTGATGTGTGCGCGCTTGCCTGAATGTGTGCGTGGCCACAGCACCACAGCTGACGACTCTAAGCGGCCACATCACTGATGTGGTCGCTTTGAGTCGTCAGCTGTGGTGTTGTGGCCACGCACACATTCAGGAAAACGCGCACACATCAACAAGGGTGGCTGAGGGCCGGCCCGGGCCGGCCCGGTCTCCAAAAAATCTCGGCCCGGCCCGGCCCGGCCCGGCCTCAGTTTCAGCCACCCTTGCACATAACTATTTGATGCCGGCTAGCACTATATGGATACGGATGCCTTAGACCACTCGGCCACGGCGGCTCTGGAGCCGGGACTATAGAATACGTTGCTCCGCATTCGCTAATTATACCAAGCGTTAGGTTGAAAATGCAAGTACGCAGTCGCTTTTCTCTGAAATTAATCAGTGCGATTTGAAGATGGTTTGGTGCCCGAAATGCCTCTGAAGACAGGCTCGCTGCGAACTATCCCCGAGAGTGAACGCGTGGCGCAAGGGTAAGCGGCTGGGCTCATAAGCTGAAGGTCCATTGTTCGAATCCAAGCTTTGCAATATTTTTGCTTTTTATGATTTTGATAGCGTTGAACAGTTTGTAGACAAACAAGCTAAAGTCCATCCAACCTTAACGATTTTCTTTCAGATGTGGGCCAAGGGCCAGAAGAAAATCAAGAAGTGGCTGATGAAAATCGAACAGAAGATGGAGAGGCTTTTGTTCGGTGTAAGAGGCTGGGTGGTTCAGAAAAGTGAGGCCAACATCTACAACCTCACCAGAAATGATGGAGGACAGATTTCTGTGACGAAGAAGGTTGGAAACAGCAGCTTCAATCTGATCATCGAAGCGATCTAAGTAGACTTCGTTGAAAATTAAATAAAGAACTAAACAACTTTTTTTGTTTTCTTGCAATTTACTTGACTTCGAAAGAAGACCACGAGAAACGGTTTTACGTTTATGCATAGCTTGTATTCTCCAGAAAATCTTTCTGAAACGCAGCTAAAGGGGGTTGAAGAGTTAAGGGTGACAGCCACAGCAGCAAGCTGTGGCCGCGTGGCGCAATGGATAACGCGTCTGCCTACGGAGCAGAAGATTGCAGGTTCGAATCCTGCCGTGGTCAAAACTTTTTGCTTCTGTTGTTTTGGGCAATCTTCTATTTCTCAATGAAAAAAAAGCGATTTCTCAAAATAAAAGCTCTCCTCCCGCCTTAAAATGCCTTCCAAAGAGGGGTTCCGCCCCCATCGCTGGCATGTGGCGGCAGTTATGAAGGGGAGTCAGCTGTGGCCGTCCCCGCCCTCCGCGCCGGCCGCCGGCCACACTCCTGATTTATGTGTGCTTGTTGAAACAATTATCACCCATTTAGCACTGGATTTACAATAATTTACATTAAAAATCAATTTAAATCATTATTTTAGCGCATGGATGGCATTCTACCCAATAGCCCTTCCAATTATACTATCAGCCATAACTTTGGACATACGGCTTACTCAATTAAAGGTGAGATTTAAATAATTACAGCTAATTACCTTAATGTATCGATTTTCTGCTATAATGGCGCGCATTTGCCATTTGGCGCGTGGTTTTCAGCAAATAGTGCACGGTTTTCGCACACAATTTGCAAAAATCAATTAATTTTTCCAACTTCTAGGGTAATGTGCTTACTTTGGTATCCCCTTCTCGAAACATCACAATTTCTGTTAATGGAAACACTCTCCTGGCGGATACCGTACCCATCGCTCATCTACAGGTAGTTTTCTTGTTTAATTGTACTTTAAATTGATTTATTTTAGTTTAAAAAATGTTTTAAAAACAAAATAGTAGGTCTACAAGTGTTGCAAGAAAGTTTGGCCACGAGGGGATCCGAACCCGGGAGCTAAAGTTTCGCACCGGCGCGTTCGCACTCGGCCATTGCACCAAAAGAGAAAAAAGCGTAAAATTGCAATTTTAGTGCTTTCAAATGCAAAATCTGCCATAAAACTGCATAATATACGCAATTTCCACTCCATTTGAGCCCTTTCCAGCTCATTAACCCACAATGAACGACATCTTGAGAGAACTTACTCCCCTAAGAACAATAAAACAAAGTTTCTGGTCAGAATTTGTTGAAATATTGACAGTTTTGTAATCTTTGGGCTGAAAAATTACAAAAACATGCTTTTTTGAACAGAAAATAGTTGTTCTCTTGGGAAAAGTAGATTTTTTCGACTAAAGGAAGTGCATGATGAAAGGTAATCATTTTTTCTCTCAAAAAGCCCTAGTTCTCAAAAATAGTGACACTTTGCATTTTACGCGCCGCTTCCTCTCGAGGGAATCGGTGATTGTCACCAACCAAAAGAGCGCCAAATTGAATGTCACCAATTCGGCGAAGCGATATGCGGCTGGCAATAGAGCGAAAATGCAAAACAGTAAACAACTCACGAAATTGGGATTCCCTAGTGGTTTAGGGTAAAAGCAAATTTTTCAGCGCCCGGGATGTGTGGGTGAGAGACAAAAGCCTTAACTACTAGGCTACAAAGGTATTTTAAGTTATCCATCACTGACGCGTTCTTAAGCCCACATTGGGGTTATTGTACACTCGTTAATTGGCATTTTAAGTCTAGTTGTCACCAAAATTTCCACTAAACTAAAGAAAATCAATTAGCGATCGATTTCAGGCAAAAGAATCGCTAGCACTATCGATTGAGTGCCTTTCCGAGACATCTCTTCATTTCTCAACAGCGAACAACAATGCTCTGATCCATTCTCCCTCGGTCTGCTCTAAACTTTACGGTTCGTTGGAAAGTTTTCCCCTTCAGCTTTACATTACGTTGGGAAATATTTGCGCGGGGTTGGCAGTCAGTCGCTGACTGCGCGCCGCGATGCGCGAAATGCGGCCCACGCACGTTTTTTTGTTTTCAATTAAAAAGCGGACTTTCGCCTTCAAAATGAGGATTTCTATATTTTTTTCTCTCAAAAAAATAGTCGATTTCCCGCACTCTGGCGCTAAAAGTGCCAAAACCTATGCGCGGCGCCAATAGAGGGCTTAACTTCGTGTAAACTCAACGTTCCTTGCAAAGCCTACTACACAAACATTTCGTTTCTGTGGGAAATTTGATGGTTGAAGGGGTTTTACCCAGAAATTCTAAATTTTAATGCAAAAAGCTAGCATTTTCTAGTGATTTCTGATTTCCAGGGATCCAAATCAACGAATCTGCACTGCACGGCTGCTTGTCAAACGTGTTCCATGCTTCAAAACTTGTCGTCAACACGATTTGCGGGTGAGTGGATGATAAATCACGAGGTTATGATAACAAAAACCATGGCTGAGGTAGTAAAAGAGGGTTAAGACTCATAAGGCGCCTTCAAGAAAGCGGCAAGCTGGCTCCATGGCGCACTGCCAAGTCACCAAGTTTTGCCACCCACACGACCAAGGTTCGATTCCCCTAGAAGACATTTCTTTTGCTTTTTGTCTTAAAACTCGCATACGAACCTTTATTGACTCTTACAAGTTAAATTTCAGCTTTTCCTTGAAATTTGGTCAATTTCACCCACCTCCCCGGGTCCCTTGTCTCCTCCTCGTTCCCATAAATCCATGCTAATGTTCCGCGTTCTACGCGTTGTTCCCGGCTGTAAAACCACTTCTTTTCGGGGCTTTTTGTGTTATGAGGAACGCTGTCGTCGCTTCCGCACATGAATATGTTAGCTATTCATCAGGGGGTGACAAGGAGCGCATCCCAAAAGGTATTTGGCTGGATTCGGGGAATTTAATGGTGGGCGGGAGTAAATATAGAGATTCCTTTGTTTTTTCTGACCAAATTCCGTAAAGAACAGTGAAAGATTTGCGCAAAAAGCTATTAAGCCGAGTTTCACTCATTTTCTCGCTTGCAGTCGCATATGAGACAGGCGCAACAGCACATTGAAGAGTGTGTTTGTGGCGCAATGACAAAGTTTTTGCTTGAGACACAAAAGGTCGTTGGTTCAAATCCTGCCCGGGGCCATTCCTTTTTGTCAAAGCTACAAAGCTCCACTTTCATCATTTCCTGCGCAAATCTCTCTTTTACAACCGAGTGTAAGCGTAAGTTTTACCCTTTCGCCCCGCGTTATTTGCCCGCGTTTTGACACCTGGCCCTCATTATGAACTGGCGGCATACGGGCCTGCCATAGATTACAACACACACAGAGTGAGAGGGCAGCGCTGATGACAGATGCAACAATCTGGGGTCGAGAGAGGGAATGATGGAGAATGGGGTTTGAGAGAGAGAGAGAGAGAGAGAGAGAGAGAGAGAGAGAGAGAGAGAGAGAGAGAGAGAGAGAGAGAGAGAGAGAGAGAGGAAGAAAGAAAGAGAGATAGTGAGAGAGAGAAGCCTCTCTCACACACACACACACACACACACACACACACACACCCACCCACCCACACACACACACACACACACACACGCACACACACACACACACACACACACACACACACACACACACACACACACACACACACACATACACACACACACACACACACATTCATTGCTAGTATCCTTCTGATCGTTAAAAACCACCACTTCTTTTGCGTAACGTTCAATTTATGCTTCTAACAAGACGAATACAACCGAAAAGTAGCTGTTTGATGAAAACGCGGTTATTTTAACCAATTTCGACAAAATAATCATGACCAGCGTGTTTTAAAACCTATGGATCGATATACATATTGGTCTATTTCCGAGACTTCAGGAAAGTGGGCGGAGCCTATTGGCCCGCGCGCCTAATCGCGCGCCTAATCGCGCGCCATTGCAAAAAATCAATAACGAATGACATTTTCGAGCATATACTCAACTTTTATATATTTTCAGTGATTCCGGCTCCCGCACCTCAACAGCTCAACCCTCCGCAGGAACCCTTCAACCAATCTACGTCGCGGAGCCGTTAGAAGTGGAAAAGTCAATAATATCGATTGATTTGTAAACATTTTCAGGTCAATGAAGGCGGATCGATGCCTCTGCAATGGAAAAATGTATATATCCTTCCGGAACATACGAGATTGAACATTTCAAACAAGGATATTCACTTTTCGGTGGGTGCGGCGGCCACCAGAGTTATTTTGTGACTCGCACCCGTACGAAATCGGCAGTTAAGCTAATTGTGGCGCACTATACATGAAATTGTACGAAACCGCCAACTATATGTTTTTATCAATGAAAAACGATTTTTCATCAAAATATCTGCATTTTTAGGTTGTCGACGGTCCCCAGCACGGCCAGCTTCTCCTCGACGGCCAACCCTGCAGCGCTTTTAACTATGCCCAACTCTTGGCTAGGAGTGTTCTTTACCGCCATGATGGAAGTGAAACTGGCCAGGATTCCTTCGATTTCCAGGTGTGTTCAGTTTACTTTGCGAAGCTTCTGAAGCCGAGGAGACATAATTCATGGTGACCAGGTAGAAGCACATTTATCTTTGGGCGTTTGTTGTGGCGGCGCCTGGCTGACCAGCTGACTGCGCGGGAAACACAAAACCTCGCGGTGGCGTTTTAGAAGAGGGAGAGAGGTGGTGGCGGCGTCCCGACGCGAAATGTAATTTGACCACAGTTTTGGCAAAAAATGCAAATTGTGCGGTTTCAGCACCAAACTTTTGATAAAACTGCCGCGCGCCCGTTGTTTTCATGCAAAAAGTCGAGAAATTTAAAAGAAAAATCTTAAATACCTTTTTCTGCATCATTTTACACTGCAACTTCTATTGAGCGCAGTTCTACAAAAAAAAAAGAAATTGAAAATCCCGTTCAAAATAGACAAATTTAACCTAAAAGTAGCTTTAGGCCTATACTGAGTTAAATTTTACTGATTTTGAACAAGAATTCGTAATCAGTGTGGTTCGAAGCCTATGGATCGATATACATGTTGACCGGTTTCCGGAGTTTTGAAAAAGTGGGCGGAGCCTATCGATTAGCGCGCCGGATAGCGCGCAAGTGGGCAAAGTTGGACATTATGGGTTTATCAATTTACGCCGTTTTAGAATTATTCCAGATCACTGTACAAAATTGAACTTTTGTAGTATTTAAACACAGAAAAGGTATAAAAACGCATTTGTCGCAAGGGTTTCCGAACAAAACTGTCATTTTTCAGCTCGAGATGAACAGCAAGCTAGTGACTTTTCCATGGCTTGAAACTACCACTTACACTTTGAAAATTCGAATCAACCCAGTGAACGACGCTCCAGAACTGACCGAAGCTCATCAAGGACAGATAATCAAAATTTCATCCAGGGGAAGGTGGTTTTATAGAAAATTGGTAATATTGCATTTAAATTTCAGTCGAATCCTTAGTTCGGATCAATTGATTTTGGCGGATCCGGACGATGGGCCGGACAAAGTTCGGGTCCAAGTTGTGGAAGGGAAAGGGATTCATGTCAAAGTGAACAACCACTCGGCTAATGAGTTTACGCAGAGACAATTGATTAATAGACAGGTAAATAGAGAGATAGAGAGAGAGAGAGAGAGAGAGAGAGAGAGAGAGAGAGAGAGAGATACAGAGAGATATAGTCACCTTTAATTCCGCCAGAACGAAGAATCTCAACGGAAAAGTGGCCAAAAACGGTATTTTTAAACAATTTCAATAACAAATTCGTAATCAGCATGGTTTTAAACCTATGGTTCGAAACACATATAGACAGATCACTAGACATTTGGAAAAGGGGCGTGGCCTATCGATTAGCGCGCCGGATAGCGCCCCAGCGCAATTTTTGGTTATTTTTGAAAGCAATTGGTTATTTTGTGAATTTAAGTGAGCCAGATAGTTTTTTATGCCGTACAGATCTACTCACTAAAATTACCCCAACCCCGGCTTCCTCTTCAGAAGGGGCAAAACCAACCTGAAAAGTGTCTTTTGGTACGAAAAGGCAAATGTTGCTGAATTAGTGGAAAAAATCGTAATCAGCGTAGTTTAAAACCTATAGCTCGGTATACATATTGGCATGCTGCCCGATTTTTGGGCAAAGTGGGCGGAGTCTATCGATTGGTGCGCCGGCTGGCGCGCCACTGCAAAGTTTGACTAAAAATGGACCATTTTGTTTTATAAATTTAATGAAAAAATGCGTTAAAACTGCTTCAATACCTTATGATTTCGAAGTGAGAGTGGAAGAGAGAGAGAGAGAGAGAGAGAGAGAGAGAGAGAGAGAGAGAGATCCTATTCATCTCTTTCAGGTCTCAATCGTAGACGAGGGAGTCTTCGAAAAAGGCCACCTCCGTCTGGTAGCAAGAGATGCTGACAGCCGCTCTCAAGTCCTCACTATTCATACAATAAGCACTCCGATCGAAGTTCGTCTCAAGACCAACACTGGAGTTCGCCTACTTCACCACACGGCTGTCACAATCCCATCTGAGTAAGTTTTAGACCTTTAAATCTTAGTTTTAGACCTTTAAATCTTAGTTTAGACCTTTAAAAGTACATAAACTCTTTACAGTAACCTCACTTTCACCGCCTCCGTGCCAGACCTCCCACTTTTCTACTCGGTGGTCGGCCTCCCAGAACACGGAGTGGTCGAATGCTCCCCGGACCAAGGACATTTCGCAGTTTGTAGCAGATTCTCACAGAAACAGGTACGCCGTGTAATCTTATCAAAACCACCATTTTCAGGTTGACGACAGGTTGGTTCGTTTCAGACATACGAGCAGCCAGCACCCGACGCAGGATGTTTTCAGTTTCCAGGTTGAAATCGGTTTTTTTTAAATATGAAAAGTTATTTTTCAGGTTCTTTCTGGAGAATTTGTGTCTATGGTTCACAATTTTCGTGTTTCCTTCATTCCGATGAATGTTAAGGTGGGCGTGGCTTAATTTTTACTGTTAGCTTAACAGCTGAGTTAGGGGTTAAGGTTAAGGTTAAGGTTAAGGTTAAGGTTAAGTTTAAGGTGAAGGTTAAGGTTAAGGTTAAGGTTAAGGTTAAGGTTAAGGTTAAGGTTAAGATTTTCAGATTTTCAGGTCTTCACTCGTGAAGTTTTCATGCTAAACGGCTCAGAAACCGGTTTTCTCAGCAGAAGTCATCTCTTCGCGTGGACTTTTCCTAAGAGCTACTCTCCTGAAAACTTAATCTACCATGTCGAAGAACCACCCAAGTTCGGCATGCTCTCTCGCCGTGTTGGGACGAAAAATCGTCGAATCGGAGTTTCTTCGAACTTCACCCAAAAGGTAGTTTTACGATTCAGCTTCAATATCGTAAGTATTTTAGGACATTGATGACGGGCTGATCCAGTATAAGTTACACTTTATGCAATTCTCCATCGTGAACGATTTCTTCCTATTTCGAGTGGTTTTGCCGGCTGTTTCTTCGGAATCTCAGCGATTTGAGGTATAGAAAACACTTTTTTCAACTAAACTTGTAGGAATGTGTGTTAGTATTGATTGACCGCAAAACGTTGCACTGGCGCGCCATCCGGCGCGTCAATCAATAGGCTCCGCCCACTTTTCCCGGTGCGCGGCAGCCTACGGTTATTTATATCGCTTCATATATTTTCAATAAGTCTGATCACGATTTTTCAATTAGTTTTGGCCGAAAATATTTGGTTTTCAAGAAAAATAACTTTTAGGTTGTCTTCGTCCCGTCGGAAGCGTCAATTCAACTGGTAAATCGAACGGTTGTAGTTGAAGAAGGACAACTGGCTGCGGTAATTAATGTTTTGCTTCAAAGTTACAGAAAATTTTAGGTTTCTTCTGATTTCTTATCTCTATCAACTCCCGATGACAAGCATTTCGTGTTTACTGTTACAATTCCGCCAAGTCATGGATCGCTCTTGCTGAAAGTGAGTTTTTCAAAATTTTGTTTTCAATTTTACATATAAAAAGAGCACTTTGAATTATTTAAAGCAAAATTTTGCACTGGGGCGCTATCCGGCGCGCCAATCAATAAGCTCCGCCCACTTCAAAAACTGGCAACCTCGCACTCTGTATATCGAACTATAAGTTTTAAAACATGCTGAATACGATTGTTTGCTTTAAATTTGCAAAAACTATATACCTTGTTTCCAAAAAAAGTTACTTTTAGGTTGCAATTGTTCCTTTTCAGGTAAATGGCGGAGGGAAAATGACAATTGGTCGAAGTCAAAACTTCACAACGAAGCATATTTCAGACGGAAAGTGAGGCTTTTCTAGAATTTTTACGTGAACTCTTTCTTTCAGACTTTTCTACTCTCACTCTGGCTCAGAAACACGCTCAGATAGGACCTACCTCACAGCAGAGTCTGCCTTCCGCTCAGATCGCCGTATCCCTCTTTGGCTATCATTTTCAGTGATCCTTGCAAATGATAATGCACCTAGGCTTGCTGGAGACAGGGTTGTTGAGGTTTGACAGAAAATGAAAGAGGTCTCAAACAGATTTCCAGATTGTCGAAAGAGGAGAGCGAATTCTGCATCCAAACTTATTGAACTGGGTGGATGATGATGTAGATGCGGCACCAATAACTTTTGATTTTCATCAAGCTGTGAAGGTGAGAGAGAGAGAGATAGAGTGTGAGTGTGAGTGTGAGTGTGAGTGTGAGTGTGAGTGTGAGTGTGAGTGTGAGTGTGAGTGTGAGTGTGAGTGTGAGTGTGAGTGTGAGTGTGAGTGTGAGTGTGAGTGTGAGTGTGAGTGTGAGTGTGAGTGTGAGTGTGAGTGTGAGTGTGAGTGTGAGTGTGAGTGTGAGTGTGAGTGTGAGTGTGAGTGTGAGTGTGAGTGTGAGTGTGAGTGTGAGTGTGAGTGTGAGTGTGAGTGTGAGTGTGAGTGTGAGTGTGAGTGTGAGTGTGAGTGTGAGTGTGAGTGTGAGTGTGAGTGTGAGTGTGAGTGTGAGTGTGAGTGTGAGTGTGAGTGTGAGTGTGAGTGTGAGTGTGAGTGTGAGTGTGAGTGTGAGTGTGAGTGTGAGTGTGAGTGTGAGTGTGAGTGTGAGTGTGAGTGTGAGTGTGAGTGTGAGTGTGAGTGTGAGTGTGAGTGTGAGTGTGAGTGTGAGTGTGAGTGTGAGTGTGAGTGTGAGTGTGAGTGTGAGTGTGAGTGTGAGTGTGAGTGTGAGTGTGAGTGTGAGTGTGAGTGTGAGTGTGAGTGTGAGTGTGAGTGTGAGTGTGAGTGTGAGTGTGAGTGTGAGTGTGAGTGTGAGTGTGAGTGTGAGTGTGAGTGTGAGTGTGAGTGTGAGTGTGAGTGTGAGTGTGAGTGTGAGTGTGAGTGTGAGTGTGAGTGTGAGTGTGAGTGTGAGTGTGAGTGTGAGTGTGAGTGTGAGTGTGAGTGTGAGTGTGAGTGTGAGTGTGAGTGTGAGTGTGAGTGTGAGTGTGAGTGTGAGTGTGAGTGTGAGTGTGAGTGTGAGTGTGAGTGTGAGTGTGAGTGTGAGTGTGAGTGTGAGTGTGAGTGTGAGTGTGAGTGTGAGTGTGAGTGTGAGTGTGAGTGTGAGTGTGAGTGTGAGTGTGAGTGTGAGTGTGAGTGTGAGTGTGAGTGTGAGTGTGAGTGTGAGTGTGAGTGTGAGTGTGAGTGTGAGTGTGAGTGTGAGTGTGAGTGTGAGTGTGAGTGTGAGTGTGAGTGTGAGTGTGAGTAAGGAAGAGAGTAAGTGAGACATTTCAGGATGCAGCTGTTCTCTCAACGGTCTCTCCTCACCGTCCCGCCACTCTCTTTACCTCAAATGACCTCAAAGAGGGAAAAATCATGATCCGCCATCTAGGCCATCGAAGCAACGTCTCAATACCGTAATCAACACCTAATTACTTAATTACCTAATCACATCAGGTATACTGTAAGCGACGGAAAACACTCAGTCGATGGAGTCATTCAACTCCTCGCTTCTGACCCGTTCGCCCGTGTTTCCTTCTCCTCCGTTGATTTTTGCTGCCTCCCAGGAGACACTCCCCTAATTGGTTAATTACCTTTGTTTTCTTAATTACCAACTAAATTTCAGTACTTTCTCTTCAAAACCTCTCTGTTGTCTCAAACTTGGACGTCAAATCGTCGGACATTCACTTTTCAACACTGGGTAGTGGATTTCTTCTCAGGACTAAGAATTCTTGGAAGCCCGTGCAACGCTTTAGTCAACAGGTAGTGAGGCCTTAAGTGCGTTAGATTAAGGCCTTATTTAGGACGTGGAGGACGGAATTGTTGCCTATAGGGTTCACGGAGTGGAAAGAGAAGAAATATCTGTTAGGGTTGGAGACAGGACCCTCACTGTTGATGTGAGTGGATTTGAGTCTCTTTTCTCTCTCTCTCTCTCTCTCTCTCTCTCTCTCTCTCTCTCTCTCTCTAAGAGACAGGATGTAACCTCGCATGTTCACTGTAAACTCGAAATGCGCCTTGATGGATAGCGTAACAGGCGCGAGATTGATGTTGTCGCCAATCTAATTGATGTGAACACGGAAACATTCAATGAAGGGACTTTTAAGCTGAAGGGATGTACAGAGAGCGAGCGAGCGAGCGAGCGAGCGAGCGAGAGAGAGAGAGAGAGAGAGAGAGAGAGAGAGAGAGATGTTTCAGAGGTGTTGAGGTCATACCAATATCTCTTACCTTATAGTTAGGGCCTTTCTCATTGGACCTCAGCTGCTTAGCTAGTCTCTTCCCGATTCTCCTAGCGCTGTGGTTTTTCACAGTCGCTGTGGCGTTGTGGCTTTCCCCCACTCGCTGTGGCATTCTCTCACTGGCTTTGGCCTTTTCCACACTGTTTGTGGCCTGTTCTCTCATAGCTGTGGGCCTTTCCCAGTCATTTTTCGGAGTGTCTATGGCCTTTTCCTCTACTGTTGTGGTGTTTTCAATGGGGTTTCTGGTCCCTCTAGCTTTTTATTGGCTTTTTTACCTGCTGTCGCCTTTCAAACAAGGTCTTTCAAACCTACCACGACCGCTATGGGGTTTCCACTTGGTTCTTCTCAAGCTATGGCCTTTCCCATCGATTTTCACTATATTTTATCGACTGTGAACTGTACATGATTAAAGCGCTGTTTTCATGACGCAGTCGGTTCTAATTAGAGAAAAAGTCCCATTTGTTTCCAATAAAAACCAAAAATTCCAATTGCGCGCCATCCGGACTCGCCAATCGATAGGCCCCGCCCACTTTCGCAATTGTCTGGAGGCCTGTCAATATGGATATGGATCCATAGGTTTTAAAACCCGCTGATTTCGTTTTTTTAATCGAAATTAGCAAAATACTCCTAGTTTTTAACAAAAAGTTGTTTTAGATTCATTTCTTAACGACTTCTTTCAGTTCGAAGTGTCCCGCCGATCTCTAGGCTCTACCCTGGAGCTTCGCAAGAGCCAATCTTTGAGCCTTCCCGTTTCTGGAGCCATTGTGGTGGACAGTCTTCATCTGGAGCAAGGGGATGGAGCAACAGCCGCAGACCAACTCTGGTTCTACATATTGAAACAGCCTCAAGAGGGATCCCTAGTCCTGGAAAAAGGTGGAATTGAAGATTTTCAATGAAGTTTCAGTTGCCAATTTAGAAAATTCGAAACCGCAATTGGCTGTTTCGAAATTCACCCAGAAGGATGTCGATCTTGGACTACTTCAGTATGTACATGGGGCAAGTGGGGCAGGGCGAGATGCCTTCGATTTCAATATTTCTTCACCACATGTGACAAAAGGACCTTATTCGCTGTACTTTGATATCTATGATCATCATGTAAGTTTTTGATTTTTGCGCTTGAGTTCACGCGCGCCAGAAAAAGCAATCGATAACTGAATCATTCATTCAATAATGCGCTCAATCAATCGATAACTCAATCATTTGTCTAATCAATCGATAAATGTTCACTCAACCAATTAAAGTCTCAGTACATCAATAGATAACTAGCTCACTCAGTCAATCAATAACTCATTCACTTATCCAATATTTTGGTTCACGCACTCGCGCGCACACGCTCAAGCTCAAGCGTTAGTTCACTAAAACAATCAATCGATAATTCACTAAATCAATAAAAAAACGCGCTCAAACAATCGATAGATCGATTGATCGCCTTCTTTCGCGCTCGACCAATCGATACAACTGATGAGAATCTATTGATTGAATGAGTCAGTTATAGATTGAGCGGTGAATCATTAACTGAATCAATTCAATATATAATTTGTTCAATAATCTACTCAATCGGTCATTAAACCGTTCAAACAATCAATAACTCACTGAACCGATCAAAAAATCAGTTGATGATAGGTCACTAAATATCGGGCAATCGGTAAGTCATTGATTGAATCGAATCCCTAATTACTTGAGTTGGAGATTGAGACAATTAATCAATAAGTACCTCATTCAACCGAAAAATTTACTCAATAGATCAATAAAGTTCCAATCAGTCGAGAACTCACGCACTACTTTCGTAATCAATCAATATCTTGTCCGACAAATTGATAACTCACTAAATCTATCGATTAGTCGCTCACTCACTCATTCACTTGCAGGTCCAACTCAGCACCGATACTTTCAATGTAGTCACCGGTACCTCCGCTGTGATTTCCACTTCAGTGGTAAATGTCAGCTCTTCTGATAGAGACGACTACATTCTGAAGGTAAATGACAAATTTAGCTGAAACATGTAGATTTTAAGGTAACTTCTCATCCCAACTATGGCTGGATCGTCAAGGACTCGTGGAACACTGCCAATATCTCCTCTATTGGTTTGTATCTCTCTCGTTATGCAGTTAATTTTGCTGAAATTTCACAAATTTAGTGTATAAATAATCTTGTTTTTTTCAATTAAACATTCAATTAGTGCGCTATCGTTGGTTTACAGCCAAACTTTGCACTGGCGCGCCATCCCGCGCGACAATCGACCGCCCACTTTTCCAACTGCCTGCAGCCTGTCGAAATGGATATCGATTCATAGGTTAAATACCACGCTGATTACTCTTTTGCACATGAAATTGACAGAATATGCGTTATTTGTACCCTAAAACCACTTTTTGCGCAGTTTTATCTTGTAAAAAGGCTAAGTGTGGGGTTAGGACAGTTGAAACGGCATGTGTCAAACGTAAATCATGATTATTGCGAGATTCTAGCATTTGTCTGATGTAAATCAATAATCGATTGATTCTAGCCTCCTTCTCCGGCGTTGATCTAAGAGAACGCCGTGTTGTTTACGTGTCAGATCGGGCGCAGGCCGCCTCGACAGACCATTTCCGCCTGGTGGCTTGTATTTCAAACACAACCTGTACTTCTGAAGCCACGGTTGATATCCAACTTACAAGGAGGAATGTACAAAGTACAGTCCATTCTGAAGATAATGGAATTTTTGCATTTTCAGGTCCCCAGTTGGTAAGAAATGAGATTCTTCGGGTGAATGGAGACAAGGCTGCCATTACGAATCTGCATTTGGACACGGAGGACCCCGACACACCCACTGATGCTGTCTTTTTCCTGATTTCGAGGCCTTCTGTGGGGCATGTGGCCCACGGGGATCAACTAAATGTGGCTATACATAACTTTTCTCAAAAGGATGTGGATGATAACCTTATAACTTTTGTGATGGCTTCGAGTGAGTTCAATTTGTTGTCTTTCTTATATTTTAAACATGAAAAGACACTTAAATTGGCGAAAAGGTGTACTCTGGTTGATATATATTTAAACTTTGCACTGGCGAGCCGTCCCGAACGCTAATCGATAAGCACCGCCCACTTTTCACTCCGAGTACATGTCAATATGTATACCGATTCATAAGTTTCAAACTATGCTGATTACGATTTTTCAACTGAAAGTGGCAAAATATGCCTAGTATTGAACCAAAAACCGCTTTTAGGTTGAATTTGACGACAAACTCAAGACAAACTTTGCGTTTGCGCGCTCTCCGGCGCGCCAATCGATACTCTCCGCCCACTTTTCCAAGTTTTCGACAACCTGTCAATTTGTATACATAGGTTTTAACGCACGCTAATTACGAGTTTTTTGTTAACATCGGCGAAATCGAGCTTATTTTCCCCAAAAAGCTGCTTTCGTTCGATTTAGTATTGTCTTTCCAGAAGCCTCAGGCAGTGGCGGTTTCTCCTTCCTTGTGTGGGACGGAGTTCACCAGCTTGGCCCTGAGTGGTTTTCCATCGAAAGCTCCGCCCCTTCTTCCGCCCTTCTCGAAGCGAATGCCCGCCTTCTAGCCGCCCCGGGAACAACTACCGTGATAGGAATCGATCTGCTTCGAGCAAACCTTCCAATGGTAATCGATTCAATCGATAATTGATTGATTGTGTTTTAGACCCGCCCGGAGGAAGTCCTTTTTTCCGTTATTACTCCTCCGAAGCACGGAAAACTTCAACTCAACGGTCAAGAAACGGATAAATTCAGCCAACAGGACGTAAGTATCTGCCGTAACCCCAAAATTGTGATAGTGTATACTGTAATTTTGTCTTTTAGATAAACAAGAAGCTCATTCGGTATTCTTCTGAAGGAAATCCACAGAAAGACTGGACACGGAAGGACCACTTTAACTTTGTAGTGTCGAGGAATGGGTCAAATAGGCCTGTTGATCAAGAGTTTAGGTAACTTTTACTTTCAGTTAACTTATGTTACAATAACAATTTTTTGCCCTAAAATACAAAAAGGTTGCGTTTTAACCTGGCTTATAGCCAAACTTTGCAGCTGCGCGCTACCCTGCGCGCCAATCGATAGGCCCCGCCCACTTTTCATTTCCCTTGTAACCAATCAATTTTATATGCATGTGTTTTAAACTGCGATGTTTCCGACTTGTCAAATCTGTACTGTATCATAATCAACAACCTTTAAATTAAGCAAACCCATTCGAATGAGTAGCAGTTAGTCAGAAATTAGGTGGGTTTTGCTGAATTGAACTGAAAACTCGAAATCGGCATGGTTTTAAACCTATAGAACAATATACATATCAACAGGTTGCCGGAGGTTTTGAAAAGTCGGCGGGGCCTATCGAGTGGCGCGCCGGATTGCGCACCAGTGCAAAGTTTGGCTATTTGGGAATATATGCATAATTAGGTTTAATTTGTCAGGTTCCGAATCTCTTCCACCTACGCCGTTGTTGATGATGGCAGTTTGGTGTCTTCTTCCCCACTTCTCGTTTCAAAAGGCAAGTTTGAAACAGATTGATTGAGACAGAGACTTTTCAGGCGGTTCCGGAGCTTTCAACGACACCCACATCAATTTACACGGTTTGATTGCTGCTGTGGAGAATGAGGTAGATCTCTCTCTCTCTCTCTCTCTCTCTCTCTCTCTCAAACCAATTTTTCAGGTTGTCCTCCTCGAACTAGGCAAAGGACCGCGTCACGGCGTGCTTGAATGGATAGACGGTGGCCGAGGTGTGATCAGTGCAAATGAGTTCCGACGTGGAATCACCGCTATTTACAAACACGACGTAATGTTTTCTATACTTTGAGTGAATTCTGGAAATTTCAGGGTGAAGACTCTTTTGACGACTCGGTCATGTTCTTCGTGTACCCCGTCAGCGAATCGGCTAAGAGGAGTAGTCGCTTAAGAGTTACGGTACCTATTCGGATTTCTACAACGAGGGACCCGTTAGTGCAGGTATTACGGCACACGCACACACACACACACACACACACGCACGCACGCACGCACACACGCACACACGCACACCCCACACTTACATTTTTAGGTTATTGCCTTCCCTCCTGTGGTCAATGTAGTGAGTGGAAGTTTCGCGCGCCTATCCACAGACACCTTCTACGCCTCTCATCCCCATGTGCCACCTCAGTCAGTGGTCTATGAGGTTAGTCTCTCTCTCCATCTCTCTTATACACACAATCTCTCAAATTCTCTCTTTTTTTCCAGGTAGTTCAACATGGCAAAACAGGGGCCTCCATCCGAGTCAATGGGAGACCAAAGCAGTTTTTCAGCCAAGAAGAGGTGGGTGGGGAAATGGCTTAATTTTGTCTTCCCTATTATGATCCTCAACCTTTTAAATATATATTTACGAAAATGTTTGCTAAAGCTTTAGGTCCCTGAGGAACACTCCAATAGTTTCAACTTACGAAATGTTCGTTAAACACGTCGAACAAAAACCCTTACGTTCCTTGAAGACTTAAAGAAAAGTTGTTAACTGACTTGTTCGTAAACCATGTCTGCTGTTTAACGCTCGCTGTTTACAAGCGCGCGCGGTGTGCAATCTTCCCATACGAAAAGTTGATATTACCTCGATTCTAGCAGAAAAACTTTCCAAAAATCGAATTTTCAGATAAACTCCGGAATCGTTGAACTAATCCACCAGCCTGTTTCTTCCTCCGCCACTCCCAACGACGTCGTAGTGTTTTCCGTGGAAGGCCACACGCGGGCCCTCCTCGTAAAAGTGCTCCCCCTCGATTTGGCGCTGGAAAATCACACGGCCATCGAATATCCCCAAGGAAAGACCTACGTGGTCCTTAATAGGTAATTATAGAACTTATTTACACTAATTACCCAAAACATTTAGGACCCACCTGGGCGCATTTTCCAACGGCAACCGCAGTCAGATAGTGTATTCCGTGGTGACGGGGCCGGAAAATGGGACATTTTACTGGGTGGCTGGAGAAAAGGAGGCCAAGGAGTTCACACAGGCGGATATTGATGAGGGAAGGGTATTGTATGCACAGCTGAATATGCACTCGTACAAGGTAATCTATAAAAATAATGAATTTTTGATTAAAACATGGATTTTTTGAATTGAAAGATTTTTTAGGATGCTTTTGAGTTCGTTTTGACGAATGAGGAGAAAGAAGCGGTTAGGAATCGATCGGAAATCAGGGTGAGTTGGGAAACAAATTCGAAAAGAACGGATAATTATTGATTTTGCGGCGACGCGTCCGCACCGCGACCGCAACGCGTCAGCTTTGCGATTTGAGCGCTCTTACTAGCTCTTTTCCCAATTTAAATGTTTAGTGTAAGTAAAAAATGTTGTGTTCAACGCTAAAATCAATAAAAGCTAGATATTAAAAAACCAAAAAGTAATTACAACCTCATAGCGCGCCAAAGTGTACCGTTTGCCATTGGGGGCGATTACAAAAACCACGCTCTAATTAGTTGGGAAAAAACTCAATTAAAAAATGTTTAAAACAACCACTAATTAAACAGAAAATAGCATTGGACCGTGGTTATCACAAATTCGCAAATTTAAAAACTGTTAAGGGAGGAAAACAACTTAAATCTGGAATTCAGTTGGTTTTACAATGAAAATGCGCTCCACTAAGTAAATTTAGTATTAGAGCGCGTTTACAGTCACTTGGAACACTTTATTCGAAAAATCGACGTTTTTAACCTTAACTTATTAAAAATAACGTTAAGGTTCGTCCTTTGGTCGAAGTCCAGCCAGTAATTGTCGAATCTGGAACTGCCACTCCTCTTACAGCCAGTCAACTCAACGCTTCTCTGCTTCAAGTGAATTTTCATTATTTTTGAAAACTAAATTTTCAATTTTCAGGGCTCAACACCACGTTTCCTGGTTGCTTCAACACCGAAATATGGTAGAATTACCATGGAACCTGCTGCCAAT
The DNA here is from genome assembly GCA_964057215.1 of Oscheius myriophilus. Classification (NCBI taxonomy): domain Eukaryota; kingdom Metazoa; phylum Nematoda; class Chromadorea; order Rhabditida; family Rhabditidae; genus Oscheius; species Oscheius myriophilus. Next base: position 23,230,108 of record OZ059902.1, read on the forward strand.
CAATCGGCTTTCTTTTTCACATTCCCGGATATTTTGAGAGGAAGGGTGTTCTACCAGGCATTTGATTCACCGAGAGAGGTAAAAATGGCAACTTTGCTTAGTTTTAACGTTATTTTTATGGCTATAACCTCATTTTAATGATTCTGGCGCGGCGCGACGCGACGCGTGTGATTGGAGCGCGAGAACCGCCGCGCAACCGCGCCACTTGGCATTAGAGCGCGTTTATATTAAAGTGTTGACCAGTTTTTTAAAACTGAAAACTATAAAGTTCTTTTTTAGATTTAGAATCTTAAAGTTTTCACATTTGATCGGTTTTGGCGCGATCGCCTTGCATTGGAGCGCGAATACCGCCGGCTAACCGGATCCCTTGACTCTAGAGCGCGTAAACTGGTCCTATAGCGATCATAACCTACAACTCGATTTTTAGATTCAATTTAGCATTTTTATAAAATTCCATGATAAAATGTGAAATTTAAGGTCACGGAGCACCTGGAACTCGAAATCCGGGCTGATAGCGTTCAACCAGCTAGACTCATTCTTCCAATTACCGTACTGCCTGACGATGGAGAGGTTGACGAAGTGCCTGAGCCTGGGCCTGGCTCTGAGACACAATTAGAAGTACCCAAAATGGCTCCAATTAGCGACCAAGCTCCAGTAAGTGAACAAACAAACATAGAAAATGCCATTTAGGTGACCATTCTGGTGATAATTTTGCTGCTGACTGTCGGTATTCTGATTTGCATGAATAGGAAGAAAAAGCAGAAGAAACCGGAAGAGGTGATGCCTCCGACGCCCACGAGACTACCTCCTTCGCCGAGGGGATCGTTGACTAATGAGAAACCGGATCTCTTGGGTAAGAGAGAGAGAGAGAGAGAGAGAGAGAGAGAGAGAGAGTACTGATATCCTTTCAATTACCCCAAACTCAGCCCCAACCCACTTCAGAAGGCTCAAAAACACCTGAAAGTAACATTTCGGTATTAACATGGGGCACGTTTCGCTAATTTCGAATGAAAATTCGTAATCAGCATGATAAAAAAATCTCTGGATTGATATACATATTGACGGGCCGCGAGGCAATTCAGAAAGTGGGCGGAGCCTATCGATTGGCGCGCCGGATGGCGCGTCACTGCAAAGTTTGTCGTAATGTAAACCAAAGTACTTTTTTGTGAAATTAGTTCTCGAATAACAAAGTCTGTTTATATTTTTGGAGAAACGTTGTTCTTGGAACACAAATTTCCGAAATTACAAATAGCAAAAATATCCTAAAAGTTGCATTAGATTGAGAAGTTGGCTTGTTTTGCAGATTTAAATTGAAAATTCGTAATCAGTATCGTTGAAAACCTATGAAAAAATTGAAAACCTATACATTTTGACTTACCGAAAGAAAGTTTTAAAAAAATGGGCGGGGCCTATAGATTGGCGCACCGGATGGCGCACCAGAACAAAGTTTGGTAATAAATCAACAAGAAGTGAACTATTTTGTATACCTTTTCAAAGTAGTTTTTCATGCAGCTCTATAAAAGAGAGAGACCGAGAGAGAGAAAGAGAGAGAGAGAGAGAGAGAGAGAGAGAGAGAGACCAAAATTAAAATTCCAGGTAGCACCGTTTTCGCCTCAGTTGGAAAACAGATGGAACCTCCCCGGCCAGCTCTGAAAACCTTCTCCACTCCCACTCCCTTGGCGAAGAAAAGGCCTCCGCCCTCATTAGACTACGCAGGTCTCACAGGAGAAACGCCTCCCTCAATGCCTCTTTTCAAACAAATCAACGCCAAACCAAAGGGCGCCACTCACTTCTGGGTCTGATCATTTCTGTGCATATCATTGTCTTTCTCTCCTTTCACAATACATCCAAAACCGGTTGTGTTCTATGAATTTTAATTGTATTGGTGCTTATTTACTAATGAAGATGTTTAAAAAAAGTTGGTTTTTATTACTGTTTCTAGGAATCTGCAGAAAAAATCGAGAACAATATCAAAATAATCTCTTTTTCAACTCCGGCTCTCCGTCCATGCGCGGCACAACCTACCTGCTCTATAAATGTAGAGCAGTAATTGCAATTTTATGAATTTGCTATATTTATACTTTTTAAAGTAATTTATTAATTTTAATGCTATTTTGTTCGTTGTTTTCAACAACAAAAACAGTAAACATCAAAGAAACTCAACTGAGAGAGAAATTGGATCTGTTGGCACGGTGGGTCACGTAGCGAAGACGCAGAATCCCAAACCGATACAGTAAACTTACCCGCCAAATTTTGAATTATTGGGACGCGTAACGTTTCGGTTTCGACCGTTCTAGAATTCTGTTTTCTTTTTTTTTTCATTTTCCCCTGGTTTCTTCTAGAAGTTTCTTCTAGAAGAAACCAGGGGAAAATTCTTAGAATTCACTTTTAGTTCCATTTTCAGGGTCCCTAGGACTACGTAGATCTTACATACTTTCGGATACAGGTGAATTTAACAATTTTGCGTAACTTTTCATGTGTTTAGGCTCCAAGCAATGGATGATCACAATTACGACGACTTTTCCGACGTTAGCTTCAGGTAAGAAAAGAGAAAAGATGGTTCACCATGCACTTGAATTTGATAATGATTCGTGCCAAACGGGGGGATGCCGCTATGTGCCAAAATTGCCCTTAAATCTAGGCTTGAATGCGAATTTTCTTTTTAAAATTGTAATTTGCAGGTCCCGCGAGTTGCCTCCAAGGCCGCCGCCTCGTGAAACCAGCTGTACTGTTACCGAGGATGTCAAAGTTCAGATCTTCAAAGTCATCGTGACCGGCATGGTTGTGTTGAAGGTGTGTTTGGCGTTGTTTAAACGGGCTGGCCCGGCCTTCAATGTAGGGGCATTTAGTAATCCTAGCTTTCCAGCTGCTGTTGCTCGTCGTTCTGGCTATAGCGACCGTGAAATTCTGGGGCGACGAGTGCGGCGCCTGTTTCATGGCCGTAAAAATCCTCCCGACCTTCGTGGTCGTCCTTCCTCTGGCTCTCCTGGCCATTCGTTTCGACAAATACCTCCTGATTCTGCCGTATCTCCTGGTACAGGTTAGTTTTCGCTTTGATACCCAAGTGGAGCAATGGATGCCGGTAGCTAAAGTAGCCGCCGACTGTACATAGAAAAACATGAACCGTGAGTTTCGGTTGAGGGGGTCGCGCACAGCTTTGGGTGGGCTCGCGCAACTTTTGAAACGTGGAGGGGGGGGGGTGCTAAAAAGGACCCCTCCCAGCTAACTTGTTCATATGTGCGACCGTAGAAGAACCCCAGATTGTGTAGAGAATACTTTTGATTTGAGTAAATGCCAGGGACCATGAGCGGGAATTCAAATTTTCCCCTGTACGAGACAGACGGCTGGCTGGCTGAGGGATTACGGTCGCTCGATGTTATGCTGTCGGCATGGAAAAGGTGATTGTTGTAAATCTATTTTGCCTTTTTTGTCGTCACTTCTTTTTGGTTTTTCATTAAGAATATAAAATCGAAGTCGTAAATTTAACGAAATATACCACAAAAAGCGAAACAATTGAAGGTCCTTTTTTTAATCAAAGAACCCTAGTTTATAATTTCAGTATTCCGTATGTTTACGTTTTCTTTCCATCCTTTCAAAGCATTTGTGCTCTTTTCAAGACAAATGCAACGTTAAAACTCTTCAAACTCTAGTAATATCGTGATTTCGTTCGAGTTTTATCATAAAATGAATTTATTTCTCGATTTTTCACTTTATACCACTTTTATTTGCTGTATTAGACTTGTTTAAATCGTGAAATAAAGAAACAGCCACCCGTTTTGGCGATTTGAATTGCTTTTGAGCAGCGCGGCGGCTCGGCTGTCGTGAGTCGGCGGCTTGTCCCGATTTCTCACAATTTCGAAATGTTTGTTTTTGAGGCAAATCCCTTGTTTCAGATCGTCTGCTGTTTGTTGCTCATCGTAGCCTCCTATGTCTTCCTCAGCTCTATCAATGAATTCGGTGAGAACCCCGAAGTTTCTACTAAATTGGGCTATTTTTCAGGATTATTTGTTGGGTTTCTTCTGCAGGTCATCGGAGCCTACTGCATCTGTTTTGGCTACACTTACGCCCTAATTCGTCTGGTCGTGTATAAACGCCATACCCTGGTAATTGATTTTGAATCTGATTGTAGTTATCTTGTTTTCAGAATCCGTGCAAGAAGAGGGAAGGGACCTATCGCCAGGTCACGATCCGATCGTTTGTGGACCAGCAGGATGCCCCGAAGCCGATCTACCCTCAAGCCTCCGTCTAGAGGCCCTTTTGATCTCGTTATTCACAATTGCAACACGTACACTATTCTCACTTTGTTAATCCGCAATGCTGGCATGTTTTCTGTTGATCCTCGTTGTTATGAAAGTTTTTGAGGCAGTAATGTGCTTTTGTCAAGAGCTATGAGGTGTTTTATACCCTTAAATACCTCTTTGCTGGGGGTTATTTTTCCAAATGCCAGATGGGTAATTGGTACGAAATCCCTGGCAAACCCAAGCTACCAATTGGAAAGGCCGTCGAAGTGGACGCGAAATGCCTTAAGGAGATCACGTTTGGAAACTGTATTGAGTGAATTTGGTTTCTCTCTCTCTCTCTCTCTCTCTCTCTCTCTCTCTCTCTCTCTCTCTCTCTTTCTTCAGTTCTCTTATTCGCCAACAATTCACCGCTTTCATTTTAATTCGCCTTTTGTGCAATTCACTGCAAGAAGTCGGAAAGTACCCGCAACCCCCGAGGGCCGTACCGAGACAATTCTGGGAACGGGCCGGCCAGCCAAAAAAGGTTTCTAGCATCGAATTGGATCATAAGGTTTGGGTCGGGGCCGGGCCGTGAAAAATTTTGTTCTTACTGGTTTCGCGCAATAGTTTTGTCCATATTGGTTTCGAATTCCCGAATTTGGTGTTATCGTCGAAACACACACGTCAATGCGCGAGAATTTCAATTTTTTAAAGATGTTGGTGTAGAAACACGTGATCTCGCCCTGACAAACGGTCACTCGACGAGGTCGTTCTTTTTCTCAGTCTCTCGCCTTCTTCTTTGATCTCTCTCTCTCCAATCCCATCGTTTCCACTCCATACTTGGGCAACATACCACTGGTGTCAATTTTGCGACAGACCCTCCTATTATAAAAAGTTTCCAATTTGCTTTTTTGCTTTTTTTTCAAATTTGCGACGGACCCCCCCCCCCTTCAACAAATTTGTCGAAAACTTAAAATTGATATGGCCCTACCACCGCTTATAGCTGAGCTTGATAATCTATGTTCCACTCTTTTACAATTCGCTAAGAGGAAGCCCTTTACTTAAATTACCTTGTCTTATACCTAGGATAAATTAATAATTATCTGAATTAGCATAAAGTCCCAACATGTCGCGTAAACAGCATGCTTTCCCCGTCGCCACACTGTTGTTGCGGCGTCGGTCTAAAGTACACCGCCGGGGTCCGAAGTACTCTGGGCTCGTTTTCTTTCTTTATATCACCGCACAGAGATCGGTGCGGTGTTTTGACCACTCTAAAGGCCAGTTAAACGAATATTTTGTATTTAATATTACATTTACAATCCCTAATTTTACTTTAAATTGTTTTAGAAGCGAGAACACATTCAAAGAGCTGTATTTTTTCATTTTCTTTTCGATTTTGTCTTTTTCGTGTCTCAAAATGCGATGTTTAAACTGAGTTTTAATGTTGAATGTCTTCAGATGTTCTCACTGGCGTCGCTGACCCGCTCCGGCCTCCAGAATTCTTACAAAAGTGCCAGGTTTGTATTTATTTTTTATTATTTTTTACTTTCAGTTGTCTTTTTGTTTAATTTCGTTGTTTAGACAGTTCTCTTCTGCCTTCGAAAAGGCCCAGAAGGACCTGAAGACGCTCAAGGAGGAGCCCGACAATGAGGCCAAGCTGAAGATCTACGCCCTTTTCAAGCAGGTTTGTGCTCTTTTGTTTATTTTTACATTAATTTTTGTATAATATCACAACTAACTGCATTGCAAAAGGCGTAAAATTCTTGGAAAGAATGGAGAAATTGGCAAAAGTTTCTTAAAAATTGTCAGTTTTTGAAGCTTTGAGGCCTTTCTTTTCCGAAACCTGCTCATCTTAGTGCAGTCATGGCGGCTAGATCGGTGGAAACACTGTGATACTGTAAATATTATACAGAAATACCGTAAAATGTGCGAATTTAGCAGACTAGAACTTGGAATGGGCCCCAGCCCGGGTTAATGGGGCCTGTTTTAAAGGACTAGAACTCGAAAATGGTCGTCCTAAAACGAATTTCGACCCACTTTAGGGTTGAATGCCATTATTACAATTACAGTTGGTCCCACAACGACAAAATTTCAGGCCTCCACCGGAGATGTCACTGGCAGCCGCCCCGGAATGATGGACTTTGTCGGCCGTGCCAAGTACGACGCCTGGGCCAAGAACAAGGGCCTCAGTCAGGTTGGTGTTTATTTCTTTGACCATACATGAACAAGCTGTTCATGGGGTCAGTTTTGCGCGACCCCCACAATATTCATGAAATTTCTGGCGCGAGTCCCCTAAGTTATAAATTTGCCTTGGCGCGACTCCCTCAACCGGATCTACGGGGGCTTGTTCACCTATGCCTTTGACCTACGGCGGTACCGTAACCTTGCTATAAATGAGACCTTTAAACTAGTACAGTACCGTAATCTTGTATTAAATTAGACCTTTAAACCCTCTTTTCCAGGACGACGCCAAGAAGGCCTACGTGGACCTGGTCAACTCGATGGTCGGAGCCGAAGCCGCCGCCCCCGCTCCGTCGACGGTTGAGGGACTGAAGCCCGTGAATGGCCTTGATGTAAGCTTATTTACATTTTGTGTACCATAGGTGGGCCGATCAGCTGGTTACTGTCGGTGTTTAGTGTTGTTTTTGACCTATACAACTTTACATTTCCAGGTGAGCGTGGATGGCAAGGTGTTCAAGATCAAGCTCAACCGTCCGTCCAAGTTCAACGCCATCACTTTCGACATGTACCAGGGAATGATCAACGCCTTGAACGCATCCAGCAAGGACACCTCCACCTCCATCACCGTTTTCTCCGGTTCGTTGGAATCCCTTGGAGTAAATGTGCTCTATTTACAGCCGCCGGTAACTACTACTGCTCCGGAAACGATTTGAACAACTTCGCCAAGGCTGCCACTGCCGGCAAGGCGGAGATCAAGGAGATGGCTGAGACTGCCGGACAGGTCATGGAGGAGTACGTGCAGGTGAGGGTGGAAATAGCGAGATTAAGCCGAAAATCGTGCGAACATCGGCAATTTTAACCGAATACCGTTTTTTTCTGCGATTAAGAAAAGCAAGTGGCAGTTATCAGTCTCTATGAAAAATCGGCAGTTTCTACCAAAAACTATGAGGTTTGTGCAGTTTCGCGTGGAAACCGTGCAGCATTCGGCATTTTTTTGCAGAATAGCGTGCAATAAACAGCATGTTGTACAGAAAAGCATGCTGAAATCAGCTGTTAGCATCGAAAATAATGCAGAAAATTGTGTGGAATAGTCAATTTCCATAGGAAACCGTGTAGTAACCTGTTTTTTTTTTATAGAAAACCGGGTAGCAGACAATTTTAAGCGAAAACAGCGTGGAAGTCGATATTTTCTACTAAAAACCGGACAAAAATCGCCAGTTTCTTGTGTAAATTGTGCTGAAATCTTCATTTTCGGCAGAAAACCGCTCCGTATATAGTAGTTTCCTTAGAAAACCGTGCGACAATTGCCAGTTTCAACCGATAATCGTGCGGCAATCGGCAATTTCTACGGAACGCCGTGCGACAATCGGCAGTTTATATTGGAAATTGTGCATGATTCGGCGGCTTTCTTCATAAACCCATGCGACCATTGGAATTTGTTTTTAAAAGAAACTGCGGAAACGAAGTTCTGCCCCAAAACCGTCCGGCAATCGGCAATTTTTACGGAAACCCCTGCGCCACCCGCCATTTTCTATAAGACAGCGTGCAGTATTTTGCATTCTTTAATGGAAACCGTGCGCCAATCAGCACTTTTTATTGTAAACCGCGCGGAACCGAGTTGTTGTCGAAATCTACGTCAAACCTGTGCAAATCCAAATTTTTGTTTTAATAAAATTCCATGTTTCAGGCCTACATCGACCACGAGAAGCCTCTGATCGCCGTGATCAACGGCCCTGCCATCGGAATCTCCGTCACTGTGCTCGGTCTTTTCGACTACGTTCTGGCCTCCGACAAAGCCACCTTCCACACGCCCTTCGCCACCCTCAGCCAGTCTCCCGAAGGCGCCTCCAGCTACAGTTTTCCTCTGATGATGGGACAGCTCAGAGCCACCGACGTGTTGCTGTTCGGAAAGAAGCTCACCGCCCACGAGGCCCTGGAGTACGGCCTTGTTTCCAAGGTATTTTGTGTTTTTTTGGACAAAAAGTAGGGGATTTCAGGTGGTTCCCCATGATGAGTTGGAATCGGCGGCGGAGAAGATCATGGCGGCGTATTCGAGCCTGCCGCCCGAGGGACTTCGTGTGAACAAGCAGTTGCTGAGGAATATCCACAAGGAGGGACTCACCAAGGCTAACAAGGTGAGGCTTCTCTCACTCACTTCTTTTCCGGCAAACAAACCGATTCACCAAATTTCTTGTATAGTTCGTGCCAAAATTACTTCGGAACAACGTGCCAATGTTTTGATGTTGCACCTAGTAAAGCGTGCAATATGAGATACTCAGACCGCGTACGCAGCCAAATTGGCCGAAATATTTGGCGAAGATAGCTGTACTTTTGCTGATTTACAACCAAAAGATTTCCTAGCATGCTAATCGGAGTATCAATTGATAGTTTCCTATAGGTTATGGGGTTCGCAAGTAGTAAAAAGTTGCACTGGTGACTACGATCTCTGTCTCTGAACACTGATGCCCTGTTATTTGCGACTTGCCCTTTCGGAACCACATAAACACATCGAACATCGGAACAGTGTCCTAGCGTTCTCCTATAAGTTTGAATCGGGGTCAGGCGATTTCTATGTTTTTCGGGGGCATTGCTTGACCAGGGGCGACGGGCTCATGTAAATAGTAGGCGCCAGGATTGCTTTAACTCCGAATCAGTTTTGTTAAGGTTTCGGCCGAAACAATCATTTTCTTAGTGTTGAGAGACCTGTAAAAACGAAATCATATTTCAGGTGGAGCACGCTACGATCGTCGATCGCTGGCAGTCGAAGGAGTGCGCCCAGGCCATCGCCGCCTTCATGGCCAGGTCCGCCAAGAAGTAAACAACGTTTGTAAAAAAAGAGTAGACGGATTACGAGTATTGAGAAATATCTGTACACTTATAAATATGTATTTTCTGGTGTGGCTTTCATATCTAATATCAAAGGAACGTATTTGTGTTTCGAGAGTTACACATTCTTCTTTTGCATTTCGCATACCAGCATATGAAAAGCGTTCTGAAAGAAACGGGTGCACTCCGTCCATACAGGACTGGTTGGATGGTTCTGTGGTGCTATACGCCCGTTAAAAAAAAGTTAAAATGGGAAAGGTCGTACCATACCTGGGCAACCACCCACCGCGGGGTCCATTTTGCGACAGCCCCTCTCAATTATCGAAAATATGCGAGGGCCTCCTTCTTTAACAAATTTGCCAAAAACATAAAATTGCAACGCCCACTACCGCCGCTTTCGGCGGAGCTTGACAATGTATGGGTCGTACTCTTGGAAAATGTGGAATCCAAACTAATTTCTTTCCTATTTTGAATAATTATGGTCATTGACTTGTTATTACACCACGTTCAGATACCCTTGCGGCAGAATAGCTACGACGTTTTTCAAAAAAATATTCAAAAATTTTTTTTGTTGAAAACTTGGAAAAAATTTCAAAACTCGAAAACATGTAGAACTGAACAAGCAAAAAAAAATAAGGCATACCGGGATTCGATCTAGCTAGCTCCAGGGCGACAGACCGGCGCCCTCACCACTCGGCCACTGCTCAGTTTGCCGTCGCAGCCGCTATAGTATACGGCCGCGGCGCCCAGCACGCTAAAACCTCAATTTTGAAATGCGATTTTCCCTAATATGGTGAACGCACAGCAAAATTGGACTTCTATCCCTTAATACCCATGGAATAGGCTATACATATTTGTGGGTCTCGTTTGATTTGACCACCCAGACCCAAACGACTACCCATGTTAACGTTTGACGGAACACTACCAAAAAACGACATGGGCACTTCGCCAACTGCCAGAGCTAAATGTTATAGGTTGCATGTTGTCCCGCCACCAACAGCACTTTTTGAGGTGTTTCGGGCCACATCTCTGCGGATGAACCTGAAAAAATTTGGCCGTCTCAGACGGGCCCAAAAAAATTTAGGTTGCAGGTCGACCCAAATTACCATGGTTCATGATCTTCTTATTCACGGTGTCTCGAGCGGCAGTAGCCAGCGTCCTTGGCAAAGTGCCAGGTAGGAGGTCGAATTTTTCTGGTCCCGATAAGATAGTACCAGAATTCAGCTGTTGACACCGGCAAGTGTCTCTACTCACGGCCTTTCCAAATAGGAACTCGGGTCACTCAAAAACAGAACTGGAACTTTGCCAAACCCCGCCCCATTTTCTATATTTGGACAATTAGTCCCGCCACGAAAAGAGCTGATAAACATACGGTTACTTGCAAAAAACCGCGCATTCGATAGTCTTGGCGCTTTGCCAATGCTTTCGATGCGGGACACATTTGGAATGGGCCCGTTAGCAAAGTGCCAACGGCTGATTTTGCGGTCGTTGGAGTTTCTTCAAAAATTCAGGATGGAAAGGCCGTGTACTGCTGCAAGTAGAAATACGGGATTCGTCACTTGTGTGCTTGTATAGAAAGAAAATGTAGACGAATACAAAGTTCATATGTGTGAAGGAACACAGTAACAAAACAACATGAAGTAATAGTTACAGAGGCTAGACAGATAAAACTGAGGGGCGAGATGGGAATCTCATCGGCTCAGATCGCGCCGTGCGTCGATTTAATATATAGGCAAATATTATAGGAAACGGTGAAAAGGTGAATAAAAAAAGAGTGGAGAGAATGCGAAATGATGGGCGAACGGCCACTGCGGGGCACATTCGAAAGCGGGTGGAATCCCGCACCGGGCATTAATCGAGGGATTGAGAGAAGTGGTGGGAAATTGATGAAAAAGAGAGGTAGAGCGTAGATTACACTATGTGACAGGCAAAGGATTTGAAGAATCCTAGGGCTTCGAAGGGCTCAGATGAGCGAAGACGGGCAGCCTGTTCTGCTTCTTGGAGGTCACGACGTCGCTGTCGTTGAAGAGATTCTCGAGGATCTCGCTGAAATGAAAACGTTAGGATTGTGACAAAGTGGACGAACATCATAGGTGGACGTGAGGTGCTTGCGGTACCTACGTAATTCGCCGATTGGTTGGAAATGTTAACAAAAAATTAATAAGGGGGGGGGGGCTTACGTTGCCTCAGAGGCAGTATTGGGGGGGGGGGGGGATTTCCGCATCGAGCCCCCAAACGATTCTTGTCCAGCCATGACGGACATATGTAGAGTGAAAACAAAAAATAATCGAACAGTCCAAAATAAGGCATTTTTGTTTTGCCGTGCCGACGATACTCGGCCAAGTCAACCCGAATCACATGCAGTTTCGCACGATTTTCATGTCTTTTAATAAACCCATGGCAAATATCAGCGTGAGGAAAGGGAGCGCCGTGAGTAGAGAATTCGGTTGAAAATATTGTGGCGGAACCGCGGTCCATATTCCCAAATGTTTTTTGAAGTCCAGTTTAAATACGTTTTACGTTTATAAAAATTAGCTGTTCAATACGCGAACAATGTGGTTTAAGACTTCGGTTTCAGGAATCCCTAGAGCTCGAAAGAAAACGTTCAGCTCTGCGTTAAATTAAGATCCGCGCAATATTTTAGTTATTAAAGTCAACAAAGCGCCGAAATTGTAGTGAATCACAAATACTACACGTCCAGCTATGTCTCTTTTATGAACAAACTGTAACGTTTGAATTTTTCAAATTTCAAATGCTAGATTAAACCCATTTCAAATGAAAATTGTGGCGAATATAAGTCGTTTTCACCCTATTACTTTTGTCGCAGTTCTCTTTGAAAAGCTTATTATCAAAAAAGCTAAATTTCAAAATTTCTAATAAGCTCTGTCGGGCGGTTCGCAGATTAAACGACGTTTTCTCCGGTGAAAGTGGCAATTTCAAATTCACCGCTAAACGCGAAAGATATTCCCGCCTTTTTTTCGTCCACCTGTGTCAACGCTCTATAGACAAAAAGTGTCACAATTACGTTTGCATCTTTAAAAGCGACGCCCAAAAATGCCACTTTGCGTTTTTCTTGAACAAAAACGTTTCTAACGCAAACTCCCGCCATAGCGTCACATGCCCCGTGTTGCCGTGATTCATCAGGCGAACACAAAGATTTCTCGCGATGCATCATACACACGGTCATTCGAGTTACAACGGCAGTTGGGTCTTGTGGTCTCGCTCGATAGGGGCATTCTACTTAAGAGATGATGACTTGCTAGTTATCATCATGTCTAGGCGTGATGTTGTTCGATATTCCTGAAACTCACTGCTTCTTGTCGAAAGGCGAGAAGTCGCCGTGGGCGGGAGATCGCGCCCGAATGAAGAGCTTCGGGTCCATGAAACCAGCGGTGAACGGCGCTAAACGACCACAATAAGACGATTGTTTACACGAGATCACTCTTTTTCTGCCAGCCCCCGAGAGAATAAGACAGCGAAATAGGGATAACCAGATAAAACATTTCATTCCACTAATAATACATCGATTAGAACATTTAAAATCACAGGTGCAAGTCTCTCAATTTCTCTCGAGGGCTCGGTCATGTGCGGAGTTCCTTGCACTCACCGCGGTCGCCGGATTCGCTGCCAACCGGAGAGTCCGCGCCGCCGGACTCGCAACCGCTGTCCGCACTCGCCGACTGCGAAGCCACTTGCTTTCCAACAACTACGGGACCCTGGACAACCATCGGGTAATCTGCAATAGTGAAATTAGTCACGAATACGAGAGAAACTGACAGTAGGAGGGCGTGTACAGCTGCTGCCAGTTGAGGTTGCCGGACATGTGCATGGGAGCCTGGACGAAGGAGTACTCGGCGGGGCCGTTGTGGTCGTACTCGCTGAAATTGAACATATCAGATTTTCAAAGAATTTGACGAGGCGGCCAAAACTATCAAGAAAATACCCAAAATATGCGGCAGAAATCAGAACTATAAACTCACTCGTGGATGAAGTGGCAGCGGGATCCGTAGTTGCAGACCCCGTGGCAGAGGAAGGACTGGCAGGGCTCCGTCTTGTACTTTGGGTGGCGCGAGATGTTGCGCAGATCGGCAGCCCCATGGGCATATTGGCACCTGGAAAGATGGTTTTAGTTTTATAGCACAATTTCACAGCTTTGAAATTGAAAAACTCGAGTGGTCCTAAATCCATCGCTACAAATTAATAGTTCAAAAGACCACAAAGCCCAGATTCGTAGCCCCTTGCTCACAATGACAAAAACAGTACTAACCGATCTCCGTAGCCGCACTTGCCGTTGGTCTGCTGCCACGACCGACACAGTTCGGTCTTGTATAGCTTGTGGTTGATGCGCGCGCCGTCCCCGCGTCTGATGAAGTGGTGCATCTCTAAAAAACAAAAGAAATTGAAGATTTACGGAAATGACGAGAAAATAAGTCAAATACTAATAAGAACAGCTGAAATCAAGACGATGAAAGCGACTGGCACAACATTACAAGCATTTGAGAGGAGGGGGTATTTTAGACAGTATTCAGGTTGCAAAAAGTGGAAAATATGTAGTTGTTACCCTTGTTACAGATCACATTTAAAAAAATAAAAAAACTAAAAATGTCGCATTGGTTTGAAAAAGGTTGATAAAGACGTTGTTTGTTTTCAATTGAAATAACTTCAATTCCAAAGCTAAATAATAGTTTTCCAAAGCTAAATAATAGTTTTCCAAAGCTAAATAATAGTTTAATCGGCAAAAAATCCATATAATTTTTAGTTATCATAGAACGCAATTCTTTATAATGCAGCCAAACACAGAAATTACAATTATGCGAGTAAAATGTGCACAAAAAACGTTTTTTAAGCTAAAAATTCATGCCAGCGAAAATCACAAAAAAGGGTGCAAATATCAATATGTTTTAATACTTGAACAATTTTACAGTGTTAAAACAACATTTTTACAATAAGTGTAAGCATTTTTATCGAAAATGAAACAAAAATGTGCAGATAAACGGGCGGCGATCAACAAACAGCGCGATCGGGGGGTGACCGCCCGTCGCCTAAATTAAAGGACTGTTGCGAGTGAATCCCACAACGCCAGTGTTCTGAGCGGGAATTTAAATTAGACTTGTAAGAAAATCAATTTTTTTCTATTTTTCTTGTAAAATTTATGCGAAATGAAAGACATTCAATGTCTCGGCGGTGAAAATCAATAGTCAGAATTGCGAAAGAGCCTCTCATAGCTGATGAAACAGAGTTGTTTGTAGGAAACGACGGTCGGGCATTGTTTTGAGAAAATCTGGCGGAGACGGTTCGCATAATGTCACGAGGTGTTATTGCAAGCATGTTTTCGAAATGAGGAGGGGTTGTCGCAACGCGGCGCGGTGAGTCAGAAGGGCGCGAGGAAAAAAGCGGCGGCGAGCGATTCGAAGAACAAAGGAACCGCGGTTTGGCGTGGCGAAAAAATGGTGTTGCATAGGAATCGGGCGGAGAAACGGACACGTAACTCTCTTTGTAGACTAGACAATTATGGGGATGGGATTAAAGAACAATTGGAAGGTGAGTGAGTGAGTGAGTGAGTGAGTGAGTGAGTGAGTGAGTGAGTGAGTGAGTGAGTGAGTGAGTGAGTGAGTGAGTGAGTGAGTGAGTGAGTGAGTGAGTGAGTGAGTGAGTGAGTGAGTGAGTGAGTGAGTGAGTGAGTGAGTGAGTGAGTGAGTGAGTGAGTGAGTGAGTGAGTGAGTGAGTGAGTGAGTGAGTGAGTGAGTGAGTGAGTGAGTGAGTGAGTGAGTGAGTGAGTGAGTGAGTGAGTGAGTGAGTGAGTGAGTGAGTGAGTGAGTGAGTGAGTGAGTGAGTGAGTGAGTGAGTGAGTGAGTGAGTGAGTGAGTGAGTGAGTGAGTGAGTGAGTGAGTGAGTGAGTGAGTGAGTGAGTGAGTGAGTGAGTGAGTGAGTGAGTGAGTGAGTGAGTGAGTGAGTGAGTGAGTGAGTGAGTGAGTGAGTGAGTGAGTGAGTGAGTGAGTGAGTGAGTGAGTGAGTGAGTGAGTGAGTGAGTGAGTGAGTGAGTGAGTGAGTGAGTGAGTGAGTGAGTGAGTGAGTGAGTGAGTGAGTGAGTGAGTGAGTGAGTGAGTGAGTGAGTGAGTGAGTGAGTGAGTGAGTGAGTGAGTGAGTGAGTGAGTGAGTGAGTGAGTGAGTGAGTGAGTGAGTGAGTGAGTGAGTGAGTGAGTGAGTGAGTGAGTGAGTGAGTGAGTGAGTGAGTGAGTGAGTGAGTGAGTGAGTGAGTGAGTGAGTGAGTGAGTGAGTGAGTGAGTGAGTGAGTGAGTGAGTGAGTGAGTGAGTGAGTGAGTGAGTGAGTGAGTGAGTGAGTGAGTGAGTGAGTGAGTGAGTGAGTGAGTGAGTGAGTGAGTGAGTGAGTGAGTGAGTGAGTGAGTGAGTGAGTGAGTGAGTGAGTGAGTGAGTGAGTGAGTGAGTGAGTGAGTGAGTGAGTGAGTGAGTGAGTGAGTGAGTGAGTGAGTGAGTGAGTGAGTGAGTGAGTGAGTGAGTGAGTGAGTGAGTGAGTGAGTGAGTGAGTGAGTGAGTGAGTGAGTGAGTGAGTGAGTGAGTGAGTGAGTGAGTGAGTGAGTGAGTGAGTGAGTGAGTGAGTGAGTGAGTGAGTGAGTGAGTGAGTGAGTGAGTGAGTGAGTGAGTGAGTGAGTGAGTGAGTGAGTGAGTGAGTGAGTGAGTGAGTGAGTGAGTGAGTGAGTGAGTGAGTGAGTGAGTGAGTGAGTGAGTGAGTGAGTGAGTGAGTGAGTGAGTGAGTGAGTGAGTGAGTGAGTGAGTGAGTGAGTGAGTGAGTGAGTGAGTGAGTGAGTGAGTGAGTGAGTGAGTGAGTGAGTGAGTGAGTGAGTGAGTGAGTGAGTGAGTGAGTGAGTGAGTGAGTGAGTGAGTGAGTGAGTGAGTGAGTGAGTGAGTGAGTGAGTGAGTGAGTGAGTGAGTGAGTGAGTGAGTGAGTGAGTGAGTGAGTGAGTGAGTGAGTGAGTGAGTGAGTGAGTGAGTGAGTGAGTGAGTGAGTGAGTGAGTGAGTGAGTGAGTGAGTGAGTGAGTGAGTGAGTGAGTGAGTGAGTGAGTGAGTGAGTGAGTGAGTGAGTGAGTGAGTGAGTGAGTGAGTGAGTGAGTGAGTGAGTGAGTGAGTGAGTGAGTGAGTGAGTGAGTGAGTGAGTGAGTGAGTGAGTGAGTGAGTGAGTGAGTGAGTGAGTGAGTGAGTGAGTGAGTGAGTGAGTGAGTGAGTGAGTGAGTGAGTGAGTGAGTGAGTGAGTGAGTGAGTGAGTGAGTGAGTGAGTGAGTGAGTGAGTGAGTGAGTGAGTGAGTGAGTGAGTGAGTGAGTGAGTGAGTGAGTGAGTGAGTGAGTGAGTGAGTGAGTGAGTGAGTGAGTGAGTGAGTGAGTGAGTGAGTGAGTGAGTGAGTGAGTGAGTGAGTGAGTGAGTGAGTGAGTGAGTGAGTGAGTGAGTGAGTGAGTGAGTGAGTGAGTGAGTGAGTGAGTGAGTGAGTGAGTGAGTGAGTGAGTGAGTGAGTGAGTGAGTGAGTGAGTGAGTGAGTGAGTGAGTGAGTGAGTGAGTGAGTGAGTGAGTGAGTGAGTGAGTGAGTGAGTGAGTGAGTGAGTGAGTGAGTGAGTGAGTGAGTGAGTGAGTGAGTGAGTGAGTGAGTGAGTGAGTGAGTGAGTGAGTGAGTGAGTGAGTGAGTGAGTGAGTGAGTGAGTGAGTGAGTGAGTGAGTGAGTGAGTGAGTGAGTGAGTGAGTGAGTGAGTGAGTGAGTGAGTGAGTGAGTGAGTGAGTGAGTGAGTGAGTGAGTGAGTGAGTGAGTGAGTGAGTGAGTGAGTGAGTGAGTGAGTGAGTGAGTGAGTGAGTGAGTGAGTGAGTGAGTGAGTGAGTGAGTGAGTGAGTGAGTGAGTGAGTGAGTGAGTGAGTGAGTGAGTGAGTGAGTGAGTGAGTGAGTGAGTGAGTGAGTGAGTGAGTGAGTGAGTGAGTGAGTGAGTGAGTGAGTGAGTGAGTGAGTGAGTGAGTGAGTGAGTGAGTGAGTGAGTGAGTGAGTGAGTGAGTGAGTGAGTGAGTGAGTGAGTGAGTGAGTGAGTGAGTGAGTGAGTGAGTGAGTGAGTGAGTGAGTGAGTGAGTGAGTGAGTGAGTGAGTGAGTGAGTGAGTGAGTGAGTGAGTGAGTGAGTGAGTGAGTGAGTGAGTGAGTGAGTGAGTGAGTGAGTGAGTGAGTGAGTGAGTGAGTGAGTGAGTGAGTGAGTGAGTGAGTGAGTGAGTGAGTGAGTGAGTGAGTGAGTGAGTGAGTGAGTGAGTGAGTGAGTGAGTGAGTGAGTGAGTGAGTGAGTGAGTGAGTGAGTGAGTGAGTGAGTGAGTGAGTGAGTGAGTGAGTGAGTGAGTGAGTGAGTGAGTGAGTGAGTGAGTGAGTGAGTGAGTGAGTGAGTGAGTGAGTGAGTGAGTGAGTGAGTGAGTGAGTGAGTGAGTGAGTGAGTGAGTGAGTGAGTGAGTGAGTGAGTGAGTGAGTGAGTGAGTGAGTGAGTGAGTGAGTGAGTGAGTGAGTGAGTGAGTGAGTGAGTGAGTGAGTGAGTGAGTGAGTGAGTGAGTGAGTGAGTGAGTGAGTGAGTGAGTGAGTGAGTGAGTGAGTGAGTGAGTGAGTGAGTGAGTGAGTGAGTGAGTGAGTGAGTGAGTGAGTGAGTGAGTGAGTGAGTGAGTGAGTGAGTGAGTGAGTGAGTGAGTGAGTGAGTGAGTGAGTGAGTGAGTGAGTGAGTGAGTGAGTGAGTGAGTGAGTGAGTGAGTGAGTGAGTGAGTGAGTGAGTGAGTGAGTGAGTGAGTGAGTGAGTGAGTGAGTGAGTGAGTGAGTGAGTGAGTGAGTGAGTGAGTGAGTGAGTGAGTGAGTGAGTGAGTGAGTGAGTGAGTGAGTGAGTGAGTGAGTGAGTGAGTGAGTGAGTGAGTGAGTGAGTGAGTGAGTGAGTGAGTGAGTGAGTGAGTGAGTGAGTGAGTGAGTGAGTGAGTGAGTGAGTGAGTGAGTGAGTGAGTGAGTGAGTGAGTGAGTGAGTGAGTGAGTGAGTGAGTGAGTGAGTGAGTGAGTGAGTGAGTGAGTGAGTGAGTGAGTGAGTGAGTGAGTGAGTGAGTGAGTGAGTGAGTGAGTGAGTGAGTGAGTGAGTGAGTGAGTGAGTGAGTGAGTGAGTGAGTGAGTGAGTGAGTGAGTGAGTGAGTGAGTGAGTGAGTGAGTGAGTGAGTGAGTGAGTGAGTGAGTGAGTGAGTGAGTGAGTGAGTGAGTGAGTGAGTGAGTGAGTGAGTGAGTGAGTGAGTGAGTGAGTGAGTGAGTGAGTGAGTGAGTGAGTGAGTGAGTGAGTGAGTGAGTGAGTGAGTGAGTGAGTGAGTGAGTGAGTGAGTGAGTGAGTGAGTGAGTGAGTGAGTGAGTGAGTGAGTGAGTGAGTGAGTGAGTGAGTGAGTGAGTGAGTGAGTGAGTGAGTGAGTGAGTGAGTGAGTGAGTGAGTGAGTGAGTGAGTGAGTGAGTGAGTGAGTGAGTGAGTGAGTGAGTGAGTGAGTGAGTGAGTGAGTGAGTGAGTGAGTGAGTGAGTGAGTGAGTGAGTGAGTGAGTGAGTGAGTGAGTGAGTGAGTGAGTGAGTGAGTGAGTGAGTGAGTGAGTGAGTGAGTGAGTGAGTGAGTGAGTGAGTGAGTGAGTGAGTGAGTGAGTGAGTGAGTGAGTGAGTGAGTGAGTGAGTGAGTGAGTGAGTGAGTGAGTGAGTGAGTGAGTGAGTGAGTGAGTGAGTGAGTGAGTGAGTGAGTGAGTGAGTGAGTGAGTGAGTGAGTGAGTGAGTGAGTGAGTGAGTGAGTGAGTGAGTGAGTGAGTGAGTGAGTGAGTGAGTGAGTGAGTGAGTGAGTGAGTGAGTGAGTGAGTGAGTGAGTGAGTGAGTGAGTGAGTGAGTGAGTGAGTGAGTGAGTGAGTGAGTGAGTGAGTGAGTGAGTGAGTGAGTGAGTGAGTGAGTGAGTGAGTGAGTGAGTGAGTGAGTGAGTGAGT
>OZ059902.1:23254337-23349337 GCA_964057215.1 Oscheius myriophilus
TAGGGTAATAAGAGTTTTAAGAAAAGTTAGTAAACTATATTGAAGGAAACGCCAGCTGCTACTGAAGTGATTCTTGGGCCCCCTGGCATTTCGGGAATGCCAGGAATTCCTGAGAAAACGGAAAAGGAAGGAGGGAAAAAGTAGATTATTGCGCTCAAATGGCAGAAAATGAAGTATTTGACACGAAAATCTTTTTTCACACAGAAAGAGAGAGAGAGAGTCAAGAGAGTGAGTATATGCCCCTTCGTCTCTTCCTCTCTTAGTCTCATCGTCTCTTCATCTCTTCATCTCTTCGTTTCTTTGTTTTTATGTCTCTTCGTCTCTCTGTCTCTCTGTTTCTCTTCGTCTCTTTGTCTCTTCCTCTCTTCATCTCTTCGTCTCTTCGTTTCTTTGTTTTTATGTCTCTTCGTCTCTCTGTCTCTCTGTTTCTCTTCGTCTCTTTGTCTCTTCCTCTCTTCATCTCTTCGTCTCTTCGTTTCTTTGTTTTTATGTCTCTTCGTCTCTCTGTCTTTATGTTTCTCTTCGTCTCTTTGTCTCTTCCTCTCTTCGTCTCATCGTCTCTTCATCACTTGGTCTCTTCGTTTTTTATGTCTCTCTGTCTCTCTGTCTCTCTGTTTCTCTTCGTCTCATCGTCTCTTCATCTCTTCATCTCTTCGTTTCTTTGTTTTTATGTCTCTTCGTCTCTCTGTCTCTCTGTTTCTCTTCGTCTCTTTGTCTCTTCCTCTCTTCATCTCTTCGTCTCTTCGTTTCTTTGTTTTTATGTCTCTTCGTCTCTCTGTCTTTATGTTTCTCTTCGTCTCTTCGTCTCTTTGTCTCTTCCTCTCTTCATCTCTTCGTCTCTTCGTTTCTTTGTTTTTATGTCTCTTCGTCTCTCTGTCTCTCTGTTTCTCTTCGTCTCTTTGTCTCTTCCTCTCTTCATCTCTTCGTCTCTTCGTTTCTTTGTTTTTATGTCTCTTCGTCTCTCTGTCTTTATGTTTCTCTTCGTCTCTTCGTCTCTTTGTCTCTTCCTCTCTTCGTCTCATCGTCTCTTCATCACTTGGTCTCTTCGTTTTTTATGTCTCTCTGTCTCTCTGTCTCTCTGTTTCTCTTCGTCTCTTCGCCTCTTCGTCTCCGCATCTCTTCGTTCTTCGTCTCTTTGTCTCTTTGTCTCTCCATTTCTCTCCGCATATATCATAATTTGCCCAATTTGGTTTCATTTCAGCTTACTCACTCCATTTGGCGAATATTCTTCTCCCAGTCCATTGTCAGCATGTTTCTTCCCGAGTAGCTCTTTGTTACAGCCGCAACTAGTTCCTTCCAAACGTGCCCCCAAATTACGAAAACAAACTATTGCCACCTATGTGTTTCGACCAAAAACTCATTTTTTTTTTTCTATTGATCTACCGTGTTGCACTACCATTATCATCATTTCCTTCAGAAAATGCTGCTCCTGCTGTGGGCAGCTCTGCCCTCTCTCGCTTTGGCGATTGACTGCAACACTGCTCCAACTCCGGCTATGAAAACTTTGTGTCTGCAGTTGACAAAATGGGATGAAGGAGCAAGGGTAAGAAAATTAAAGAATTTTGGAAAGCTGTTTTATACTTTTAGAAAACGCCAGCCGCTACTACTGTCAAGACCCCTGGATTTTCAGGTAAAGCGGGGATGGCTGCCGAATTCGCTCCGATTGCTGCGAACATGTACCAGTGTATGGATATGGCTTGTCTTTGCGTATTTTTCCGAGGTTAGTGAGAGAGAGAGTGTGAGAGACAGAGCGAGAGAGGGAGAGGTAGAGAAAGAGAGTAAGAGAGATATACATAGATAAAGATATACACAGAGAGATAGTAGGTAGAGAGATAGATAGATAGATAGATAGATAGATAGATAGATAGATAGATAGATAGATAGATAGATAGATAGATAGATAGATAGATAGATAGATAGATAGATAGATAGATAGATAGAGAGAGAGAGAGAGAGAGAGAGAGAGAGAGAGAGAGAGAAAGGGAGAGGGATAGACAAAGAGATGGAGAGACAAAGATGATGAGACGAAGAGACGACGAGACGACGAGATGAAGAGACGAAAAGTCGAAGAGGCGAAGAGACAAAGAAGCAAAGAGGCGAAGAGACAAAGAAGCAAAGAGACGAAGAGACGAAAAGACGAAGCAGCGAAGAGACAAAGAGGCGACGAGGCGAAGAGACAAAGAAGCAAAGAGACGAAGAGACGAAGAGACAGAGAGACGAAGAGACGAAGAGACGAAGAGACAGAGAGACGAAGAGGCAAAGAGACGAAGAGACAAAGAGACGAAGAGGCGAAGAGGCGAAGAGACAAAGAGATAGAAAGACAAAGAGACAGAGAGACGAAGAGACAGAGAGACAGATAAACGAAGAGACGAAAAGATGAAGATAATAAGAGACGAAGAGACGAAGAAACAGAGAGACGAAGAGACAGAGAGACGAATAGACAGGGAGGCAAAAAAAAACAAAAAAACGAATATGCAAAGAGGCAAAGAGGCAAAGAGGGAGAGAGACAGAGAGGCAGAGAGCTGAAGAGGCAGACAATTCGCTTTCAGGATCCGGAGGCGAAAACTGCGTAGTCCAAGGCCAACAAATCAAAAAGGCATACCGAAAGGAGTACAGAATGCTAACCGACGATGAAAGAAACCGCCTTCACACAGCTTTCAGAAGCATAAAACAGAAGTAACCGCTTTTTTTTTCAAAAACAAGCAAAAATTTGCTTTCCAGCGGAGAGTACGAGAGAATCGCCCGCATTCATGCCCAATTCGCTAGCAGTGGTGGTGCTCACTCGGGCCCTGCCTTCCTTCCATGGCACAGAGAGTACATGAAAAGGTTTTATTTGTTTTTCTCCATACAATTAATTTTCAGGGTTGAAATCGCTCTTCGCCAAGTCGATCCAACCGTTTCTTTGGCTTACTGGGACTCGACTTTGGATCAGAATCTGCCGGACTCAAAGGATTCTCTTTTGTGAGCCAAAAATGAATTTTTTTGATAAAAACTTTTTTTCAGATGGACGAATGAGTTTTTGGGAGAAACAGACGCAAGTGGAAATGTTGTGGGTGGTCCTTTCCGTCAGTGGTCTACTCTGGATGTAAGTATCTGTGTCTTTGTGTCTCTTTTTCTCTTTGCCTCTCTATCTCTCTGTCTCTTTGCCTCTCTATCTCTCTGTCTCTTTGTCTCTTTGTCTCACTGTCTCTTTGTCTCTTTGTCTCACTGTCTCTTTGTCTCTTTGTCTCACTGTCTCTCTGTCTCTCTGTCTCTCTGTCTCTTTGTCTCTTTGTCTCACTGTCTCTTTGTCTCTTTGTCTCACTGTCTCTCTGTCTCTTTGCCTCTCTATCTCTCTGTCTCTTTGTCTCTCTATCTCTCTGTCTCTTTGTCTCTCTGTCTCTCTGTCTCTCTGTCTCTCTGTCTCTCTGTCTCTCTGTCTCACTGTCTCTCTGTCTCTCTGTCTCTCTGTCTCTCTGTCTCTCTGTCTCTCTGTCTCTCTGTCTCTCTGTCTCTCTGTCTCTCTGTCTCTCTGTCTCTCTGTCTCTCTGTCTCTCTGTCTCTCTGTCTCTCTGTCTCTCTCTCTGTCTCTCTGTCTCTCTGTCTCTCTGTCTCTCTGTCTCTCTGTCTCTCTCTCTGTCTCTCTGTCTCTCTGTCTCTCTGTCTCTCTGTCTCTCTGTTTCTCTGTCTCTCTGTCTCTCTGTCTCTGTCTCTATGTCTCTCTGTCTCTCTGTCTCTCTGTCTCTCTGTCTCTCTGTCTCTCTGTCTCTCTGTCTCTCTGTCTCTCTGTCTCTCTGTCTCTCTGTCTCTCTGTCTCTCTGTCTCTCTGTCTCTCTCTCTGTCTCTCTGTCTCTCTGTCTCTCTGTCTCTCTGTCTCTCTGTCTCTCTCTCTGTCTCTCTGTCTCTCTGTCTCTCTGTCTCTCTGTCTCTCTGTCTCTCTGTTTCTCTGTCTCTCTGTCTCTCTGTCTCTGTCTCTATGTCTCTCTGTCTCTCTGTCTCTCTGTCTCTCTGTCTCTCTGTCTCTCATATGTTACCAAACCTATGTTACCAACAATTTCAGGGACGACCTCAATTCCGCCGAGCAGTCGGTGCTCAAGCCAAGTTATTCTCCGAAGATGAACTTCAATTCACAGCAAATCAAGGCCGAATCGATGGAGTTCTAGGCTTCACCGCCCCTCGCCCGGTAAATCAATTATTTTGACCATATTTTCCATAATGTTCAGGGCTGTCCCTTCCAACCGAACTTCAATGTCCTGGAGTACACCCATGGAAACGTCCATCTCTACGTGGGAGGAGAAATGGTGGACCAATCCACATCCGCGAATGACCCGTGTTTCTACATGCACCACTCTTTTGTCGACTTAATTTGGGAGATGTACAGGCAAAACAGACAGGATCGAGCATCGAGGGAGCGGGATTGGCCACCCAACAACAACCTCTGCTCAAGTGAACACCACTTCAGTAACGCCTTTATGAGACCGTTTTCACCTTTGAGGAACGCTGATGGACTCAGTAACATGTACCTTGGTCAGTTTTTCTCATTATCTTCTTAAGACGTAATATCCCTAATATTCGATCAAACAAGTCACATAGATGATTTTGAAATTTTCAAGTTAGAGTTCTACAAAAATTTAAAGGGGCCGTCAGGGGTTTTCGGATTGGAAATGGACACCATGCAGTTATTTCAATTGAAGTCTTGCCAAGTCTTCATTAGCATGCGATTTGGAAAAGGCCCCTGAATTCTGTTTTCCAAGTGTGTTTTTGGGAAGAATTTGGGAAGAATGAGAATTTGAAGAATTTCCCTTTTGGCAGAATTCACAAATTCAAGCGTCCAGGCAACATAACCAATAATACCGTAGTTTGCAGATAATTCGCAACTGATTCACTGCCTGAAAGTCAAGTTTATCATGACTTATTTATTTTACAGCGTAACATAATAAGTAAAAAATGACTTGAATACATGCTTTTTCATCAATGGCACCCTTATGTCACTTTAAAAAACTTCACAATTTCATAAAAGCTTCATTTTTTGTTACTTTGTCGACATATTTTTATTCTGAAAATGTTTCCATTCAATTTTTCATCAAACTTTACGTAAGAACCGTTTTTGACATTTTTAATACTCAACAATTACAAAAAAAAACTGTTACCGTCAACAAGGTATTACAATACTTTGCCAATTCAGATAACCTATACTCATACGCACCGAGACCTTCTTGCAGCATGGGAGCCAATTGTGGTTCACCGTGAGTCACAATACTTGTAGGCCGTATAATGTCGTTTAGCCTTCTTTTCTGTGATCGCTCTCACGGTGCTCCAAGATGTGCAAGTATGATGAAACCAGGAGGAAAATGTGGTTCTTTCACCAATGGAGAGTTACCTTACAATCAATCAATACAGTCACTTTCAGGAGAAAATGTTTGTTACAAGGGTAGCTGTCAAAATGGAATATGCGTTGGAGGAGTGACTACGACGCAGCCACCAATTCAAACCAAACCACCCGTTGTGGTTCAACAGGTTGAAATTTGTTGTTGAGCTCCAAAATTAGTCTTTAGCAACCTTGTTACAATGAGCATGAGTGCTGCAGTTTCTGGCAGCGAGGGGGCGAGTGCAACAGAAACTATGTCTACATGAGTGAGTGGTGCAAGGCGTCATGTGGACAGTGTACTCCTCCTTATGACATGAACACAGGTAGCTTCAACTTTGTAAGAAAAAAGTGCCTGTTAATTTTAGAATGCTCAAACAGACATGCAAACTGCGCCACTTGGGCTCGATCAGGAGAATGTAATAAAAATCCCCTTTGGATGAGTGAAAACTGCCGACAAGCTTGTAACAAGTGCGGAGTTACAAGAGCGCAAACATGCAGTGGAGGAAGCAATAATGTTGCTAACCCGCAACCACAGCAGCCCCAGCAACCCCAGCAACAGAATCAGTGTACATCGCCTGGATGCTACAATGAAGACATTTGTTGTCCGTTTTGGGCGGAACAAGGAGGTGAGAATTTTTTAGTTTTGACGAAAACTCTTTGCAGATGTTTTTTTTTTTGACTTAGCCAACAATTTTTCCGTAGTGCTTCAACTGCGCAAGTTTTTTTACACTTACACATACTTTGCCATTCGACAAATCCAACCACAATAACTTTCATTATGTAGCGCTTGATGGCGGTAAAGCGCAAGTGTACTTAAAAAGTTTTACATTTTTTTATCAATGCCAGGCGGTTGCCAGTTCTTAAGCGCGCTCCAGCGCACACGATGCCAATAATATTGATTGACTTGTCAAATGACGTCACGTGAAAACGTCGTCCTTCAACTCTGATTTTATACAGTGTTTTTTTAAAAATTTTATTTTGTAGCTTTAGTGTAATTTTTTTTTACATTTATAAAATTGCTAGATTTGTCTCAGTTTTTTGAAAACATTTAAAGATTTATAGAGATGGCACAAACAAATGAGATCTTTCAGCCTTTACATTTAGCTAGCCAGTTAAAAAACATTTTTGTTGCAAAACTATCGTTCTTGAAAAGCGGAGATGCAAAAAAGTTAGCCCTTAAGATAGTTAAAATTGTTCATTTTATCACGGGGTGCTATTGTAAACTCATTTATATCTGATTAGTAATTTCATTTAGCATGTCAAAACAACCCAATCTGGATGCTGTGCAATTGCAAAGTCGCCTGCAATCAATGCCGACCACAGTTTCAGGCTGGAAGTTGGTTGTAAATTTGTGTCTAATAAAAGGTGTTTTAAGGTTGCAACGACTATCACGCCAGTTGTCGTCAATGGTCGCAGAGTGGGGAATGCGTAAGAAACAAGTGGATGCCTGAAAATTGCAAGCGGTCGTGTAACACTTGTGTGACCAGGTAACTTCTTTTATTTATTAACATCTAATGGCGATTCAGATGGGATCTTCAACAAAGGTGTAATCGCCGATTTGCAAGAATGTCGTTCTTGGATTTGGTAAGGAGTATGTAATTTTAAAATAAAATGTGCTCGTAATCTTCTTACTATGTTGTTGTTCAGCTGGTAACATAATCAAGCGTGTATTTTTTATACGTTTTACACACAATAGAAACTAACACATATAAAACATGTTATTGTACAACGCAGAACCGATTATATACAAACACAACATTTTTAAAATCTTTTAAGAAGCTGGTGGAGTAAAATCAAAGCCAATGTCGGAATACAGTTTTTGTGTGTCCGGAACTTGAGCGACGATTTGCACTCGGTACTAAAAATTATATGAAATTTCATTTGAAATAGTCTAACCTGTTTTGCCCAGTTGACCATTTTCTTAGCCATGCTGACACCCTCCATGTTTCCAACTGCAGCAGCTTCATCCCCCCCTTGTTTGTGCTTTTTGATATTAGCATCCATCATTCCAATTCCTCTGGTGTAGACTTGATTATTCATCTGAAAGAGCATTTTGCCATTAAAGGGACAGTCAGGCGGGTTTTACAACATTGAGAAAAATTCGCTGATCAAGAAAATGTATATGACTATGGTTCGGAAATGTACCGTTTTCGATAGACCTAGCTTTAAAGTGTCCAAAAACGGCCGGCCATCCGCAGATTGTGCGGATGGCCAGTACGCCCTGCGTGTCCGGTATTTAAAGGGGATGCTAATGAACCAAATTCATTCTAATTGACTGAGATAGCTGTGAAAATGAGGAGGGTGCGAGACAATTTTGCATAGTTCATTCGCATAATTTCCGACCGTATCCGATCGAAAATGAAATGAAAAGGCCCCTTACTGCCCCTTTAATAAATATAAATAACTGACCACTGCGGCAGCCTTGATAGTGTTAGTTAGTTTTCGGTAAGTTATAGGGCAGGCGGTAGGACGAGCGGAGTTAAGCAACAAAACTTGGTTTGCAATATCGTTTAGTCCAGCCATAATGTGATCAACTTGTGCAACCATTCTTGCCTTATTCATGGCTTCGTCTAGAAACAAAGTTTTACAAAAAAAGGTACAAAAAACTTGCATGTAAGATATTCCTCCATATCTTTGGAAACTGCTTGGAATACAGGAGCCGAGGCTTTAAGAATAGCCTGCTCTTCAGGATCATCGCAGTTGTTGGGATCGTGAGTGACAAATACCTAAAAACGTTGTTGCAATGTATTGCAAAATGTTGAACTTTTTTTAAAGTATAGCCTAAGTTGTGCAGTTTTTGACTGCCTATAAAAACGTACATGTTCTGCTGGAGTTGTTGGCTCGGGTGGAGCTTCAGTAGTTGGTGGCTCCTCTGGTGCTGCTGGTGCTGCTGGAGCTGGTGCTTCTGCGGCGGGCGCGGGAGCTGGTGCTTCTGCGGCAGGTGAAGCCGGTGGTGCGGCTTAAAATAAGTTTGCTATTGTTTCATTTAGAACAATACCTGCCCCACTACCGTCATCAGGGAGGTCTCCAACAGGTCCTGCTGTTTTTGGAGGCACTGTGTCAGGTGCTGCAGGTCCTGCTTTGTCACTGGGTGCCGCAGCTGCAGGTTCAGCAGCAGGACCAGCTGGACCTGAAATTTAGAATAACACATGTTCTGGCAGGTGGCTCAAGGAATTACCAGTTGCACTTGCAGCTCCTGGAGCAGCCGGTGCTGGTGCTCCAGCTTCACTTCCTGCTGGAGGAGCTGCAGGAGCTTAAATTAAATGAATGGCATCACCATCATTAGTTGGGATAAACCTGCGGCCCCTCCGTCATCGGGAAGATCTCCAACAGGACCAGGCGTTTTTCGAGGCACTGTGTCAGGTGATCCCGGTCCAGAAGGCGCACCGGCACCAGGGGCTGCTTCTGGTGTAGAAGGTGCTAAATAAAACATTTAAAAATTGTTTTTAGGCCTTTTCACGATCATCAAATTCTTTTTTTTTGGTTGCAATAATCAACAATCTTTACATCTAAGCACCTACCTGCACTTGGTGGTGCCGCAGGTGCCGTTCCTTCAGGTGCTGGTCCACCGGCTGCTGGTGCTCCAGGCACAGATGCTGGCGCTTCTGGTGCTGCTGGTGCGGAAGCTCCTGAAAAGGTAAAATGTTTTACACGAACTAAACAAATAAATGTATAAATTACTACTAGCCTGCACCGGGCGAAGCTGCAGGTGCCGATCCCTCAGGTTGTGTTCCACTAGCTGCCGGTGCCGCTGGCGCAGGTGCTGAACCTTCTGGTGGCGCGGCAGGTCCTGAGGGAGCTCCTGGTGCTGCTGGAGAACCCGGACTAGCAGGTGCTCCAGGAACTACTGGTGATCCCGAAGCTGGTCCGCCCGGTGCTGAAAAATTTATTTACTGCTGTGTTATTGTTACTATACCTTTAGGCTTGGATGGATCGTCGTCATAATCTCCAAGATCGCCAATGGGCTTCTTTGACTTGTCCCAAGGTGTCCATGGTTTGAAGGGTGGCTTGCCTCCAGGTGCATTTCCAGGACTAGCAGGCGATTGTGGAGCACCCGGCGGTGATACTGGTGGTCCTGCCGGAGATCCGGGCTTTTTCGGGTTATTCGGATCATCATCATAGTCGTCAAGGTCTCCAATAGGCTTCTTAGTTTTGTCCCAAGGAGTCCAGGGTTTGAAAGGTGGCTTGACCGGAGAAGTTGGCCCAGTGGCTGGTTTTGTTGGATTCGAAGGCGATCCAGGGCTTCCAGGTTGTGGTTGAGCTGGTTTGGGTGCATTGGCATTGTTTGGATCGTTAGGGTTCTTTGGCAGTTTAGAAGGTTCCCACGGCTGCCACGGTCTCCAAGGTTGACCTGGTTGCGGTTGCTGGTTTGGACTCTGAGGGCCTTGAGGTGTTTTAGATCCTGGAGGTAAGTTTGGATCGTTTGGATTCTTTGGTAACTTTGAAGGCTCCCATGGCTGCCATGGTCTCCAAGGCTGTCCTGGTTGTGGTTGTTGAGGTCCTGATTTTGGTTGTTGGGGTTGTTGTCCCGGCTTGGGTTGCCACGGACTCCATGGCTGGCCAGGACTTGGCTGCCAAGGGTTTCTGGGATCTTGAGGTGATTGAGGTTTGTTTGGACTCTGAGGTTGTTGAGGTTGTTGACCAGGCCTTGGCTGCCAAGGGTTCCAAGGCTGTCCTGGGCTAGGTTGCCAAGGTTTGTTGGGATTCTGAGGTGATTGAGGTTTGTTTGGACTCTGAGGTTGTTGAGGTTGTTGACCAGGCCTTGGCTGCCAAGGGTTCCAAGGCTGTCCTGGGCTAGGCTGCCAAGGTTTGTTAGGATCTTGAGGTGACTGAGGCTTGGTGGGAGTTTGAGGCTGTTGAGGTTGCTGTCCAGGCCTTGGTTGCCACGGATTCCAAGGCTGACCAGGACTTGGTTGCCAAGGTTTGTTTGGATCTTGTGGTGACTGAGGTTTGTTAGGGTCTTGTGGAGACTGAGGTTTTCCAGGACTCTGAGGCTGTTGACCTGGTTTAGGCTGCCAGGGGCTCCAGGGTTGACCCGGGCTTGGTGACCACGGCTTGTTAGGATCTTGAGGTGACTGTGGGTTGTAAGGATCTTGAGGAGATTGAGGCTTTCCTGGAGGTTGAGGTTGCTGGCCGGGCTTCGGTTGCCAAGGATTCCAAGGCTGACCAGGACTTGGTTGCCAAGGCTTGTTAGGGTCTTGCGGTGATTGAGGTTTCGTGGGATCCTGTGGTGACTGAGGTCTAGCCGGAGTCTGGGGTTGTTGCCCGGGCTTAGGCTGCCAAGGATTCCAAGGTTGGCCAGGACTTGGCTGCCAAGGCTTGTTTGGATCCTGAGGCGACTGAGGTTTGCTAGGGTCTTGTGGGCTTTGGGGCTTTCCAGGACTCTGAGGTTGTTGCCCTGGTCTTGGTTGCCATGGGCTCCAAGGCTGGCCTGGGCTTGGCTGCCATGGCTTATTTGGATCCTGGGGTGATTGAGGCTTGTTGGGGTCTTGAGGCGATTGAGGTTTGTTTGGATCTTGTGGGCTCTGGGGTTTTCCCGGACCTTGCGGCTGCTGACCAGGTTTTGGTTGCCATGGACTCCAAGGTTGTCCGGGGCTTGGCTGCCAAGGTTTATTGGGATCCTGGGGAGACTGAGGTTTGTTGGGGTCTTGAGGCGATTGAGGCCTTGTAGGGGACTGTGGTTGCTGGCCGGGCTTAGGCTGCCAAGGGCTCCAAGGTTGTCCTGGGCTTGGCTGCCATGGCTTATTGGGATCCTGGGGTGATTGAGGTCTGCTTGGGTCTTGTGGGCTTTGGGGTTTTCCAGGACTCTGAGGTTGCTGACCAGGCTTAGGCTGCCACGGCTGCCACGGCTGTCCAGGACTGGGTTGCCAAGGTTTGTTCGGATCTTGAGGAGACTGAGGTCTTGCCGGACTTTGAGGTTGTTGTGGTTGTTGTCCAGGCTTTGGTTGCCAGGGCTGCCACGGTTGACCAGGCTTAGGCTGCCAAGGTTGGTTGGGCTGAGGCTGCTGTGGCGGTCTTTGTGGCTGTTGAGGAGGTCTCTGAGGTTGCTGCTGTGGTTGCCACGGCTGCCATGGCTGATTTGGTTGCTGCGGCCGCTGTGGCTGTTGAGGTTGTTGTTGCGGTCTCTGCTGAGGCTGCCATGGCTGCCAAGGTTGGTTTGGTTGTTGCGGTCTCTGAGGCTGCTGCGGCTGTTGTTGCGGTCGTTGTGGTTGCTGCTGCGGTGACCAAGGCTTCCACGGCTGTTGAGGTTGCTGCTGAGGTGACTGTGGCCGCTGTGGCTGCTGCTGTGGCGTCCACGGTTTCCAGGGCTGCTGAGGCGATTGAGGTTGCTGTTGTGGCCTAGGCTGCCACGGGCTTTGCTGTGGCTGTGGCTGCTGCTGTCTAGGCTGCCATGGGCTCTGTTGCGGACGCTGTGGCTGTTGTTGCGGCCAACTCCATTGACGTTTCACGCGCGCCTAAACAAAATCGATATGTCAATTGTAAATCAACTAACCTCCTCCGAACTTGTAAAATAGACTAAGACAAATAGAAAAACGGCCCACTTCATGGTCCGTGGGGGCGGCGCGAAAACAGTGAAAAGCTTTTAAGGGGCCGTCTGCGGTATCAAAAAGCAAACCAAAAGATTGATCTGAAAGTGTTTATTGGAGTAGCAAAAACGCGATAAGAAACTACGGGTCGCAGAAAAACAAACCGGAGACCAAAAACGTAGACGTATAATCTGAATGAGGTATTCATGTCAAACAAACGTGATTTTTCTCTTTTAAAGTTTAGTTGTATCCTAATCCGATGTGGCTGTGGCTAGAACGCAAATATAGGATTTAAGCGAAATCTAGGGATGAAAAGTTATTTTCGTGAATGGTCGCTTTGGGGTCGTTATGAAGTGAAACATGCAAAATTGAATTGCGTAACAAAAACTTGAATCAATTTGAGCCTCATTAGCCCTGGGTCAGATTTGTTGGCAACGGAGCGCGCTTATCTCCCAACCGACAGGATAGACAAACACTATTTCATGTAAAATAGATTTCTTAGCTTAAAATTAGCTTAAGATTAAAAGTGGTTTCACTGAAAATCACTGTGTTTTTTTTTTTGCTCTAAAATTTGCTACGTTTGCCGTGGTCATATTTTTTGCTCAGGAGCGCGTTTATTCTGCAATACGCTAAGAATGAAACAATTTTGATTGAATAAAGTTTAATAAAAATAAAAATTAAAGCAAAATTTGTACTAGCTTATCTGCATCGGTGCAGAAAGCCATTTCAAGCGAATAATTGCGCCAAAAGCACCCAAAACGCAGATGTCGGATAATAGATACACCCTTCGCACCCGATCCCCCCTTAGACGCTGTTCTCCCGCATCAATTCTCGCATTCCCTCATTTTTGCTCAAAAGATTTTTTTTGTATTTATACTCGTCACCCAGCGAGCTTTCCTAGCCGGCAGCGGGAAACAAGCGGCTTTTTGTCTGCGTCTCCGTGGCTTGCACACTATTTCGCGCGTTAGATGTGCAGGCCATCGAAACTTTAGGAAAGGTCCGTGGGCGAGGAGTATATATTGATTTTTATATTTCTTTCAATTTTATTATGGTTTATAAGGCTATTTTCACAGTCATTAACTTGGGGGCGAAACAGTGGATGAATTTATCGTATTGGGTCTATTATTCACATTTTCTTCATCCTGTTTATATCTCCTTATGTATATCTCTCTGTGAATCTCTTTTTCTCTTTCGCTCTCTATCACTCTCTTCATCTGTCTCTTGCAGGCCGAAATTCCCCTTTATGCAAAAGTGTAGCGTCTCAATTTGCATAAGCTTCGTTACGTCCGTTAGCTATCCTACTGTCTTCACCGCACCTCCTCCATCATTTCTACCGCTGTTTGGTCCGACGACGGCAGTCTATTCAACATGCTCGCCAATCACGTAAAACTGCCATCTCTTCACCCTCAACCTTCCTTCTTCAGGCTCGAACCAGAGATGATGACCGTCCGCCCCCTCTGCCTGCCTATCCTTTGCCCAAGACTCGAGGCAAGGCTGCTCCCGACTACCTCAAGAGAGGATGCGTCCTGGCCACCAAGTACAAGGTGGAGAAGCTCATCGGCGGGGGAGGGTTTGGCCAGATCTTCCGAGCCACCGATCTGAACACGGGCATCGTTGTGGCGATCAAAGCCGAGCCCGAGTCCGAAGAGTCTGGGAGAATGGTTCTGGAGCAGATGGTGCTCGCCAAGTTGAGTGGAAAAGTGCACGTGCCGAAGATCTACTACGCGGGTGCTCACGAGGGATACAACTTCATTGTGATGCAGATTCTGGGGAGGAACATCGGAGACCTCAGGAGGATGACTCGGTGTAGGAGACTGCAGATTGGGACTACTGTTCGCATCGGGAGGCAGATGATTGAAGCGCTGAGAGACAACATTGGATATCTTCACAGGTGAGTCTCTGTCTCTGTCTCTGTCTCTGTCTCTGTCTCTGTCTCTGTCTCTGTCTCTGTCTCTGTCTCTGTCTCTGTCTCTGTCTCTGTCTCTGTCTCTGTCTCTGTCTCTGTCTCTGTCTCTGTGTCTGTGTCTGTCTCTGTCTCTGTCTCTGTCTCTGTCTCTGTCTCTGTCTCTGTCTCTGTCTCTGTCTCTGTCTCTGTCTCTGTCTCTGTCTCTGTCTCTGTCTCTGTCTCTGTCTCTGTCTCTGTCTCTGTCTCTGTCTCTGTCTCTGTCTCTGTCTCTGTCTCTGTCTCTGTCTCTGTCTCTGTCTCTGTCTCTGTCTCTGTCTCTGTCTCTGTCTCTGTCTCTGTCTCTGTCTCTGTCTCTGTCTCTGTCTCTGTCTCTGTCTCTGTCTCTGTCTCTGTCTCTGTCTCTGTCTCTGTCTCTGTCTCTGTCTCTGTCTCTGTCTCTGTCTCTGTCTCTGTCTCTGTCTCTGTCTCTGTCTCTGTCTCTGTCTCTGTCTCTGTCTCTGTCTCTGTCTCTGTCTCTGTCTCTGTCTCTGTCTCTGTCTCTGTCTCTGTCTCTGTCTCTGTCTCTGTCTCTGTCTCTGTCTCTGTCTCTGTCTCTGTCTCTGTCTCTGTCTCTGTCTCTGTCTCTGTCTCTGTCTCTGTCTCTGTCTCTGTCTCTGTCTCTGTCTCTGTCTCTGTCTCTGTCTCTGTCTCTGTCTCTGTCTCTGTCTCTGTCTCTGTCTCTGTCTCTGTCTCTGTCTCTGTCTCTGTCTCTGTCTCTGTCTCTGTCTCTGTCTCTGTCTCTGTCTCTGTCTCTGTCTCTGTCTCTGTCTCTGTCTCTGTCTCTGTCTCTGTCTCTGTCTCTGTCTCTGTCTCTGTCTCTGTCTCTGTCTCTGTCTCTGTCTCTGTCTCTGTCTCTGTCTCTGTCTCTGTCTCTGTCTCTGTCTCTGTCTCTGTCTCTGTCTCTGTCTCTGTCTCTGTCTCTGTCTCTGTCTCTGTCTCTGTCTCTGTCTCTGTCTCTGTCTCTGTCTCTGTCTCTGTCTCTGTCTCTGTCTCTGTCTCTGTCTCTGTCTCTGTCTCTGTCTCTGTCTCTGTCTCTGTCTCTGTCTCTGTCTCTGTCTCTGTCTCTGTCTCTGTCTCTGTCTCTGTCTCTGTCTCTGTCTCTGTCTCTGTCTCTGTCTCTGTCTCTGTCTCTGTCTCTGTCTCTGTCTCTGTCTCTGTCTCTGTCTCTGTCTCTGTCTCTGTCTCTGTCTCTGTCTCTGTCTCTGTCTCTGTCTCTGTCTCTGTCTCTGTCTCTGTCTCTGTCTCTGTCTCTGTCTCTGTCTCTGTCTCTGTCTCTGTCTCTGTCTCTGTCTCTGTCTCTGTCTCTGTCTCTGTCTCTGTCTCTGTCTCTGTCTCTGTCTCTGTCTCTGTCTCTGTCTCTGTCTCTGTCTCTGTCTCTGTCTCTGTCTCTGTCTCTGTCTCTGTCTCTGTCTCTGTCTCTGTCTCTGTCTCTGTCTCTGTCTCTGTCTCTGTCTCTGTCTCTGTCTCTGTCTCTGTCTCTGTCTCTGTCTCTGTCTCTGTCTCTGTCTCTGTCTCTGTCTCTGTCTCTGTCTCTGTCTCTGTCTCTGTCTCTGTCTCTGTCTCTGTCTCTGTCTCTGTCTCTGTCTCTGTCTCTGTCTCTGTCTCTGTCTCTGTCTCTGTCTCTGTCTCTGTCTCTGTCTCTGTCTCTGTCTCTGTCTCTGTCTCTGTCTCTGTCTCTGTCTCTGTCTCTGTCTCTGTCTCTGTTTCTGTCTCTGTCTCTGTCTCTGTCTCTGTCTCTGTCTCTGTCTCTGTCTCTGTCTCTGTCTCTGTTTCTGTCTCTGTCTCTGTCTCTGTCTCTGTCTCTGTCTCTGTCTCTGTCTCTGTCTCTGTCTCTGTCTCTGTCTCTGTCTCTGTCTCTGTCTCTGTCTCTGTCTCTGTCTCTGTCTCTGTCTCTGTCTCTGTCTCTGTCTCTGTCTCTGTCTCTGTCTCTGTCTCTGTCTCTGTCTCTGTCTCTGTCTCTGTCTCTGTCTCTGTCTCTGTCTCTGTCTCTGTCTCTGTCTCTATCTCTATCTTCCCTCATATCACTCTTTCAGAGACATCAAGCCCTCCAATATGTGCGTGGGTCTCGGCGAGCACCGGCGCATCTGCTACCTCGTCGACTTCGGAATGACCCGCCAGTTCCGTCTCTCCGACGGCTCCATCCGCCGTGGTCGTCAGTACGCCGCCTTCCGCGGAACCATGCGCTACGTCTCCGTCTCCGTGCACATGAGGGAGGAGCAAACCCCTCGTGACGACCTCCAGAGCCTCTACTACACCTTGATCGAGCTCAGCGAAGGTGCCCTTCCCTGGCGCACCATCACCGACCACGACGAGATCATGCACATGAAATACAGGACCACGTACAAGGACCTCTGCACCCGCTGGCCCAATGAGTTCGAGAAGTTTATGAAGGTGCTGGAGAGGGGACCTCCCAATCAGCCCGACTACGATCGTCTCCTCGCCATTCTCAAGGTGGCCCATCCTAATTAAAGACAATATCAAGTTATTAAAGGTCTGCTGCAACGTGGACGACAACGCCGACTTCGAGTGGGACGATGAAGTCTCCATCAACAGCAGCTAAATAACCTCCAGATCAATTCTTTGGTTATAAAGAGGATTTTCCTGAAAATGTTACTTGCATTTTACTTGTGAACTGGTTTTGCATTTTACTTGTGAACCGTATTGAATTTCTTTTTTGTCTTGAATTTTCGTCGGATTTCAATTATTTCGTGTCACCTTGTCCCTTTCTCAGTCGATGGGTTACAATTGGGTTCACCTGATGGGCCACAGTTGTCACGTGAGCTGGGTGGCAGACCACTATTGAACCGTTTTGGCAAACAGAAAATGGTTCACAGCTTGGAGATAGTGAAAATTCCACAGCTGGGAGAAAGAAAAGCCACAGTTGGGGCCACAGCTGGCAGACAATTAGGCCACAGCTGGGAAACAGAGAAAGGCCACTGCTGGGGCCACAGCTGGTAGACAATTAGGCCACAGCTGGAGCCACAGCTGGGAGACAGAAATGCCACAGCTAGGGCCACAGGTGGGATACAGTTAGGCCGCAGCTGGGGCCACAGCTAGGAGACAAAGAATGGGCCACAGCTGGGAGATACAGTTAGGCCACAGCTAAGAGACAGAGTACGGTCACATCTCGGGCCACAGCTGTGAGACACCACAGCTGGAAGACAGAGTAAGGCCACAGCTGGGAGACAAAGAAAGACCACAGCTGAGAGACAGAAATGCCACAGCTGGGAGACAGTTAGGCCACAGCTCGGAGACCGTGGGTCACATCAAAGCCGTGAAAAGCCACAGCCCAGGCCACAGCTGCCCGATCCAAATGTACTCATAAGGAAATAGCATCATACTTTACTCCATAATAATTACAAACAAAATTTCATCTTTTCAATGAAACGCGTCAACCATGGGATGGGACTTCCTCACTCCTTCGGCCCTCCGTCTGGCCAAAGCGAATCCCACAAAAGAGGCCAGCCCAATAGTTCCCAAGATAGCAGCTGCGGCAACTATCAAAGCAGGACGTGACAGACAGAGGTCTTCTGAAGAGCCTTGGACTGAAAGTAGGAGTTTTGAAGTTCAACTATTGAAGAGAAATCACCTTTCTGTTGGCCTAGATTCGTCTCCGCCTGAGGGGGAAGGACGATGACGTCAACACTGAGGTCGGTCTCCATTTTCTTCAAATCCCTTCTAGCTTTGGTTGTAGCTGTGTTGGGGAACACTTTCAGGGAAGGCTGGAATGATTAAATTCTGTTTTTCAAATTGAAATTTTCGTTTTGCTTGGAAGTAAACTTTTGTTTTCGAGGGTTTTTATCAGCTAATTGATTGCAGAGAGAGAAACTGGGTGGCAAACACGGGTGATAGGAGAGATTGAAGGGAACAATGAGGAGAGAGAGAGAGAGAGAGAGAGACAGAGAGAGAGAGACAGAGACAGAGAGACAGAGAGACAGAGAGACAGAGAGACAGAGAGACAGAGAGACAGAGAGACAGAGAGACAATGAGATAGAGAGACAGAGAGACAGAGAGACAGAGAGACAAAGAGACAAAGAGACAGAGAGACAGGGAGACAGAGAGACAGAGAGACAGAGAGACAAAGAGACAGAGAGACAGAGAGACAGAGAGACAGAGAGACAGAGAGACAGAGAGATAGAGAGACAGAGAGACCGAGAGACGACTCACCGTAGGGCTGACCATCTCCATCAGCACAGGCCACAACGACTCTGCTGTGGTTCTTGTGGGCTCCACTGTGGCCTCAGCAACACCTGGAGCAGTAGTCACCATTCCTTCAGGAGTAGCTAAATGCCTCATTTATCTCTCTCTCTCTCTCTCTCTCTCTCTCTCTCTCTCTCTCTCTCTCTCTCTCTCTCTCTTCTCCTACCCACCACTGGAATACTCCATATTTGTCCTCCGCACTTCAGCAGTGGTCAGAAGTTCGTCGAAATCGGTCAGATTCAGGGGACTGTCCTTGTAAGGCCTTAATTTAGGGTAACTATTTAAGCTCTTTCTGCAGAAAACCTCTTGAAAACAGGTGGGAAGCGGGTTTCTCCCTTCCTAGGAACGTCAGACTCTTCTTCAGGGATTCGAGGCTTCTGGGGTCCTTTGTTTCCTCCTGATGAACGGAGGAAATCACCGATTTTGCCTAAGAAAGTGAATAAACTTTACGAAACGTTGCCAGAAATACAAAAATGTATTCGAAAAATAAAAAAGCGGTAGCGGGGAATCGATCCCGCGACCTTCAGCGCCGCAAGCCGACGCTCTACCCACTGAGCTATTCTGCGCGATAAGTCATAGTTGCCGCGATCGCTTTAAATTCAAGTCAAATGCTACCTGCGACCTCCGGTGGTACGAAATCGGGGATTTTCGGCATTTCAGGCGATCTTTCGTCTAAAATTCCGTATCTTCACATTTAAAACCGATTCCTTACGGGTTTCAGGGGCATGTGGAGGGTGAATGATCTGTTTCCTGGGAGATTCGCCGTGAACAAAGGCGACGGGACTGGGGACGATGGGCAGGGAGGGAGGAGCCGGGATGGATGGAGCCGAGGGACCGCAAGGTGGAGGCTGGAATATGCATATTTGGTAAATTAAAGGACTAAGTTATGTTACCGTAACCCCATCACAGCCTCCGTCGTGTTTGTAGCAGATTTGAACTGTGCAGGTGAAGTAGAGTTGGATCTAAAAACGAGTGGGAGTGAGATATACGCAATTTCTCGTCTATTTGAAAAGGCAAACTTTAAAATCGATTTTTCAGGTGAACAGTACGCAATTTGTCGTTTCCACAAAAATATGGCAAAAATAGATAATCTTTCGTAAATCGTTTGTGCCTAATTTGGTACGTAAAATGCATACTTGAAAATCAAGCGATAATTTTTGACGCAATATATCGTTTCAATAAAAAGTACGACATTTTGTGTCAATATCTGTACGTAATTTCCTGTGCAGAAGCCGAATTCGGTACGTAAGTTCTCGTTGGTGTCAAATTTGGTACGTAATTTCTCGTTTGTGTCAATTGTACGCAATTTTTCGTTGATCTGAATTCCTATACATTATTTTTTGATTGTTTTGGTTTTGATGCGCGTTGTTTCGAATTCTGTACGTAAAACTCTACGGAAATTGTCGTCCTAAAAATGTTCCAGGGTGTTTAAATTTTAATACGCAATTTCCCGTCTAGCTAAATGTAAAATTCACCTTATCTGCGTATTTGAAGACCTTGGCATGGGTAAAAGCCGTGGAAGTACTGGGATCATACTGGATTTGAGGAAGGAGTGAAGGATCGGTGGAGCAGCTAAATGATTTTGGGTTACCGTAATGGAAAAACTACCGTACCCCCGGTCGTCGACGAGTTCGAATTTGTTGCCACGGCCGTCGTCGGCAAAACAGCTGTGGATTAGAACACCGTAGACGAAGCTCACAGCTAAAACGGTAGGGGTGGTTTCTCTCTCTCTCTCTCTCTCTCTCTCTCTCTCTCTCTCTCTCTCTCTTTATCTTTCTCGCTCACTGTGTACATCGCTATGTATCAAACTATATCTTAATGATGTTAGATAAAAATATCATTTTATCAATAAACTTTACGAAAACTGAGCCTTTTTATCGATTTATTGCAAAACTTTGCACCCGCGCGCTGTCCGGCACGCCAATCGATAGGCCACGCCCACTTTCACATAGTTCTGGATACCTGTGAATATGTAAATCGATCCATGGGTTTGAAATTGCGCTGATTACGATTTTTCAACTCAAATATGCTAAAATTGCCTCAAAAGTCGATTTTAGCTGGAATATTGCACATTCTGAAGGGTGGAAAATGAGTATGTGGTATTGAATTGTCATTGTTTTTCATTTTCTCCCTTTCTTTCTCTAACCTGGATCACACTGCCATTTATGAGTCACTTTCTGTCCAACATGAGCGTAAGTCAATGGAGCTCCCTCCACCCCATCTCTCAGTTCGTAGGTACACTGGGGCAAGGGGAATTCCTGTTCGACAATTTCAGTTGTAAGTTGGCTGAAAATCTCAATTTCAGTACAAAAACATAAAAATTTGTAATAAAAAACGATTTTTTAATTAAAAACTCACCTAACGTCAACCTCCGTGTTGAGACTCTTCACAGACTCGAGGAAGAAGCACCTCACATTGAAGGCTCGGTCATTTCCAGTTACGAAGAACTAAATTATTAAAGTTACAACATAATTACCTTAATTAGATGTAAAATTATAGTTAATTACCGGGTGGAAGGAGACGACGAGGGTGAATGAGAAAGCGACTCCGCGGGGTTGGAGCTGAAAATGGCTTTTTAAAAAATTTTTAAAGCTCTTTTTTTCAAATCGGAAACCCAATGTAGAAAATTTTACGCAAGAAATTCCAATTTCTTTAAGATTTCAAGCTATTTGACTAGTGGCGCAATGGTTTCTGAGGCAGCGGCTAGAAACGGTTCTGGGATCGGATCCACGTCGGTTTTTTTGGGTAATTATGAAACTTTTACATCAAACAGATGAAAAAAAAATATTTTTGCTTGTAAATCAGGTCAAATAGACTCCCGCACAAAACGTAGTTAGATCGGTCCCCGCCGAGGTACTTTTGAAAAATAGTCTGAAAATTGTAGTAAACAGCAGTTTTGCTATAAATTATAGCAAAAACTGGTTTTGCTCAATGGTGCAGTGGAAAAAATTAAATTTCTGCGGAAACGGCCACGGGTTCGATTCCCCATTAAAATCTAAACTTTTAAGTTCATTTTTACCTTTTCTAAAGTTCTAAATGCATATTTTTCAACCAGGCACTTCTTTGGAACATGGCGCAGTGGGTTTAGCAACATTACTGTTCAAATGGCCGGGATCGGTTCCCCAAGCGACTTTTTTGTGTTTTATTTTCTTAAGTGGATTAAGTGACTTAAGTGCCTTAAGGTACTAACTGTTCTTTGCCTCCTCATGTTACACCCTCCAATGGGGATTTCAAATCTTGGGTGGATATCGGCTTCAGGAGCTGCTTTGAGGCAACCATCGGCTTCGGACTCCCCCTGGACGTAGAGTTTACCTAAACATTAACATTTTTATGGGTTCTTTAGCCTATCAAATGAAGCTTTTCAGACCTTTGAACTGTTTTTCGGTGTTAACGGTCACGGTAATTGTGTCGATTCCGCATTGGACCTCAGGGCGCCCAACTACGCCGTTGTCGAGATCAAAGCTAGCGGCTAAGGCGGGCAAAAGCTGAATATTTTGAAATATTAGTGAATTTAGAGGGGGTTTGCTACCAGAAGTAGTGCTTGGAGTAGAAGCATCGCAAGACGACGGCAGGAGTTACCGGCGGACATTAAATATCTTTGCCGCGCAGCTTCTGGGTCAATGTGAGCGGGCTTTTTACAGGTCCTTCTAGCCGGTGGCAGTCCGGCTCGTAACGGACTGGAACCAGTTGTGTGATTAGTTTGAGATAATTTGGTACGATTTGGAGAGAGAGAGAGAGAGAGAGAGAGAGAGAGAGAGAGAGAGCGACAGAAAGACGGAGAGACAAAGAGACAGAGAGACAGAGAGACAGAGAGACAGAGAGACAGAGAGACAGAGAGACAGAGAGACAGAGAAACAGAGAGACAGAGAGACAGAGAGACAGAGAGACAGAGAGACAGAGAGACAGAGAGACAGAGAGACAGAGAGACAGAGAGACAGAGAGACAGAGAGACAGAGAGACAGAGAGACAGAGAGACAGAGAGACAGAGAGAGGAAAAGAGACGGAGGCTGGGATAGAGAGAAACAGAGATAGAGATAGAGGAAGAGAGAAATATAGTCTATTTCCAATGAAAGGTCGCCGACTTTTCACCGACCTTGAATTCCACTCATATTTAACCAAATTCGATTTGAATCATTGAACTGAATATAAATTAAACAAGCGAAATAGCACTGTGAAAGAGGAGTGCGCAGATAATTAAACAATTCGCGATAGGATGCAATGACCGCAGTCCTTTAAGAATTAGCCAAATCATTTTCCGTTTTTCGGAAACAAACCATAGAGTTAGAGAAGAAGAGAAATAGAGAGGGAGAGACAGAACTGACAGAGAAAGAGAGATTCAGATAGAGTGGAAAAGAACCTTAGACGGGCAGAGACAGAGACAGAGACAGAGACAGAGACAGAGACAGAGACAGAGACAGAGACAGAGACAGAGACAGAGACAGAGACAGAGACAGAGATAGAGACAGAGACAGAGACAGAGACAGAGACAGAGACAGAGACAGAGACAGAGACAGAGACAGAGACAGAGACAGAGACAGAGACAGAGACAGAGACAGAGACAGAGACAGAGACAGAGACAGAGACAGAGACAGAGACAGAGACAGAGACAGAGACAGAGACAGAGACAGAGACAGAGACAGAGACAGAGACAGAGACAGAGACAGAGACAGAGACAGAGACAGAGACAGAGACAGAGACAGAGACAGAGACAGAGACAGAGACAGAGACAGAGACAGAGACAGAGACAGAGACAGAGACAGAGACAGAGACAGAGACAGAGACAGAGACAGAGACAGAGACAGAGACAGAGACAGAGACAGAGACAGAGAAAGAGACAGAGACAGAGACAGAGACAGAGACAGAGACAAAGACAGAGACAGAGACAGAGACAGAGACAGAGACAGAGACAGAGACAGAGACAGAGACAGAGACAGAGACAGAGACAGAGACAGAGACAGAGACAGAGACAGAGACAGAGACAGAGACAGAGACAGAGACAGAGACAGAGACAGAGACAGAGACAGAGACAGAGACAGAGACAGAGACAGAGACAGAGACAGAGACAGAGACAGAGACAGAGACAGAGACAGAGACAGAGACAGAGACAGAGACAGAGACAGAGACAGAGACAGAGACAGAGACAGAGACAGAGACAGAGACAGAGACAGAGACAGAGACAGAGACAGAGACAGAGACAGAGACAGAGACAGAGACAGAGACAGAGACAGAGACAGAGACAGAGACAGAGACAGAGACAGAGACAGAGACAGAGACAGAGACAGAGACAGAGACAGAGACAGAGACAGAGACAGAGACAGAGACAGAGACAGAGACAGAGACAGAGACAGAGACAGAGACAGAGACAGAGACAGAGACAGAGACAGAGACAGAGACAGAGACAGAGACAGAGACAGAGACAGAGACAGAGACAGAGACAGAGACAGAGACAGAGACAGAGACAGAGACAGAGACAGAGACAGAGACAGAGACAGAGACAGAGACAGAGACAGACCGAGAAGAATGGTCTAAGTGCACGATGTTGCCAGAGTGAAGAGATGAGACATTATCAAAAGAAAGTACACTAACACCCACAAAGAAAACAAGAACCATCATTTCACCAGTTCGGTGAAGTGTTTATTAACACGTTCACCTAATTCATGTATCTCTTTAGAAGCCGCGGATGATTCCGAGGGCGATTGCAGCAACGGCTCCCAGGGCGGCGGTGCCAGCGGTAGTCGTCTCGGGGTCACCACCAGAAGCAGCATTAGCATCAGCAGCAGCAGTAGTGTCGACTGCCGGAACAGCGGAGGGCTGGCCCAGGGGCTGGGGACTAGAATCGTTGGCGAAAGCGACGGCCAGGATGGCGAGGAGAACGAAGAGAGCGTAGAGCTTCATTGCAGCGGATGAGAAGTCGACCGAAGAGCACGGAGGAGAATGAGGGAATGGGCCAGGGAGGCGGCATTTATAGGGCGACGGACCCTGACTCCACGCACGATGAAGGGCCGTGACCGTACGTGGAGTCAGGTAGTGGGAGAAGATGGGATTCAAAACAAGGCTCCGTAAGATACGTGAGTCACATTTGCTCATTTTCACCGGGCTTTTCGGTAGCGCCTTCGATTTTTTCATACAGCTTTAATACAACCGTGTTACGCAGGCGAACATAGTGCGCAAATTGTGCAGACGCCGAGACAAAGCGAATTTTCCGCAGATGCTTGATTCTGCCCCAGTCGAGATCGCTTTCTGACACGTTAACCTGTTCGTGCGTACACAAACAGACACAGACAGACAGACACACAGACACACAACACAACACACACACACGCACACACACTTCACAAATTCACTTCCACGACCCGTCATTGGTCGCTTGGTGTATCTCACCAAAAACTCTCGATGCCCGGAAACGGGCCAAGTAACGCCGCGATTTTATAAACGCCGCCCGAAAGCATTTCGTAACTCATCCACGATGCAGCTCGGGCTGTTGTTCCTACTCCCCGTGGCCAGTAAGTCCACTATCTACTTTCAATTAATAACTGAATGTTTCAGTCTGCAAAATAAGTGTTCCTTGGACATTTCGTCCCGGCTTTTGCCTGTCCCTCAGGTTGAACTCCACAGCCAAGTGAGATTCGATTGCGTGAGAAATAATGAAAGCAATTAAGAGATTTCGTTTATTCTGTGAAAAATGTAATCTGCTCTTTCAGACATCGCATTATGCTGCACAATATCGACTATTACCCCTTCACCTATAGCCGAACACCCACGGGCAAGGTAGCTCTCACAAGATATAGACAACAAACAGAATTCAGAACATCGTTGGGGGCAATTATGCCGGATCGACTGTGCCCCTTTGCCATTTGACGAACTCTATACCGCGAATGTCTATATTGAACACAGTGGAGATGATTGGAGAGTGAGTTTCATAATAAATCCTCTTATATAACAAAACGCTATGGTGTGTGTGTGTTGTCTATCAGCGTAGGTTCACGCGTTCATTTCCCCCGAGAGGGAGGGGGAAGTCGGCCGTAGGCCGAGTTAAACGTACTTCACGTCACTTTCACTGCCGAAGGTCGAGAAATGAGTGGCCGTAGGCCACGAATGTTGCGGCCACAGGCCGCTTAACTAAGCGGCCAAAGGCCGCGTGTGGTTGCGACCGCAGGCCGCAAGCCAGGAGGGTGCGCGCCGTAGGCGCGCGTACCTGACTGGTGTTTTACATAACAGAATCTGAAATATGCATTTCCAGATTACGGACGATAATGACTGGAGCTGCCCTCCTGCCGGCAGTGGTCCCCGTTCTCCACCAATCGACCCAGCTCAGCTAACCGACATCTCCATTATTGGGGAATCGAATGTGGAGATGATAGCCGG
The DNA here is from genome assembly GCA_964057215.1 of Oscheius myriophilus. NCBI lineage: Eukaryota > Metazoa > Nematoda > Chromadorea > Rhabditida > Rhabditidae > Oscheius > Oscheius myriophilus. The sequence continues at coordinate 23,279,722 of OZ059902.1, forward strand.
TTGTGACCCGATTTAATTTATCCCCTTTTCCGAAAGCAGATTTTCACCGAGTGTAAATTGTTTTTAGAAGTGAATAGTTCCCATTTTTTTGCGCGAACATGTCCCATGTCCCAAAATGTATCACATCACAAATAATAAACCTTATTGTTGATTTGGTGTGCTTGAAAAGAGAACGTTGGCTTAAAAGCGAAATTGATTTTTCGATGGCTGAAAGACAATTCAGTAGAAGTGGAGGAGCCGAAAGCGATGAAATAGCAGGCCAAGTCGGAGCTCGAGCATCTGCGGAAAAAGTCGCATTTTTTCGGCGTCTGCGCGATTTGCACACTTTTTTCGCCTGCTTAAAGGGGCAGTAAGGGGGCTTTTTATACTTCTCGCCCATAGACCTTGACCGGAAGTATAAAGAACCTGCGAATCTAAGCTAATTAGCGTGAGCAATGACAGATTTACAAGTTCACATTTTTGCATAAGTGTCTATTGAAAGTTATGCTAATGCCCTAAATTTCCGGTCAAGCTCTGTGGGCGAGGAGTATATTTCATTTTGGATCGCCTACGGTCGGAAATTATGCGAATTATTTATGCTAAATTGTCTCGCACCTCCCTCGTTTCCAGCGCTCTCTTAGGCAATTAGAATGAAATTTGGGTCATTAGCATGTCTTGTAAATGCCGGACACGCAAGGTGTACTGCCCGTCTACAAATCTGTAGACGAAGACCCGTTTTTGACGACTTTGAAGCGTATTTTCTCGAAAACGGTAAGTTTTCGAGCTAAAGTCATATATATTTTCATGATCAGCGAATTTTTCACTCCTAATTGAGCCAATGTTGTAAAACCCGCCTGACTGTCCCTTTAAGACGGGACTGATCTCTGTCTCGCCGGCTGGCTCGCGCGGGGAGGTGAGACCCTTCTTTTCCAAACCTCACCCTCATCACTTGCATTGCCATTCAGCCATTATAAGATCAAAGTAGGCTTTCGGTCATTGAAAATCAACCATAGGGTTTATTATATATTATGCATACTTCACTATTTCACATTTTGACATGGGAGATGGAAACTTTCTTTCAGAAAAGAGGATGGATCACGTCGGATCACAGCTGGCTATCATTTTCACGTTCGATTCTTCATTAATGGAGATGTCGGTTAGCTGAGCTGGGTCGATTAGTGGAGAACGGGGGTCACTACTAGCCAGAGGACAGATCCAGCCATTCTCATCGGTGATCTGGAAAAATTCTTAAATGCATTTTTCAGATTCTGATATGTAAAAACCTTTATTTTGAAACTCACTCTGAAACCATCTCCACTGTGTTCAATATAGATGTTGGCGGTGTCGCGTGCGTCAAAAGGTAGAGAAAGACGGCAAAATGCCGGCGATGTAATTCTGAATTGTATTTGTTGCCTATTTCTTAGGGAAACTACCTTGTCCGTGGGCGTTCGGTTATATATGAAGAGGTAATAGTTAATATTGTGCAGCATAATGCGGTGTCTGAACAAGCAGATTACTTTTTTCACAGAAGAAAAGAAGAAATATCTCTCTTCATCGCGCTCTTTCTCACGCAATCGAATCTCACTTGGCTGTGGAGTTCAACCTTATTGCGAGGCAAAAACCGGGTCGAAAAGTCCAAGGGACACTTATTTTGCAGACTGAAACATTCAGTTATTGATTGAAAATAGATAAAGGACTAATAGGCTATGGGGAGAAGAAGCAGTAGGGCGAGCTGCATCGTAGATGCTTCCGGGCGGCGGTTATAAAATCGCGGCGTTACTCAGCGTTTCCGGGCATCGAGAGTTTTTGGTGAGATACACCAAGCGACCAATGACGGGTCGTGGAAGTGAATTTGTGAAGTGTGTGTGCGTGTGTGTGTGTTGTGTTGTGTGTCTGTGTGTCTGTCTGTCTGTGTCTGTTTGTGTACGCACGAACAGGTTAACGTGTCAGAAAGCGATCTCGACTGGGGCAGAATCAAGCATCTGCGGAAAATTCGCTTTGTCTCGGCGTCTGCACAATTTGCGCACTATGTTCGCCTGCGTAACACGGTTGTATTAAAGCTGTATGAAAAAATCGAAGGCGCTACCGAAAAGCCCGGTGAAAATGAGCAAATGTGACTCACGTATCTTACGGAGCCTTGTTTTGAATCCCATCTTCTCCCACTACCTGACTCCACGTACGGTCACGGCCCTTCATCGTGCGTGGAGTCAGGGTCCGTCGCCCTATAAATGCCGCCTCCCTGGCCCATTCCCTCATTCTCATCCGTGATCTTCGGTCGACTTCTCCTCCGCTGCAATGAAGCTCTACGCTCTCTTCGTTCTCCTCGCCATCCTGGCCGTCGCCTTCGCCGAGACCACTGCTCCTGGTGCTCCTGGAGTCACCCCCGGTGTTCAGCCTGCCGGCTCTTCTCCTGATCCTGGTGCTGCTGATCCTGGTGCTGGTGGTGCTGTTGCTTCTGGTGGTGACCCCGAGACGACTACCGCTGGCACCGCCGCCCTGGGAGCCGTTGCTGCCATCGCCCTCGGAATGATCCGCGGCTTCTAATGGAATAAACACTGGGATTATTACTATCTTGTTATGTTCTTGCCTTTTTTGTTGTTCGAGAGTTGTTCGAAAGAAAACGGTTCAGTTTACCGTTTGTGTGTGCCCTTGGGTTCACAACTCTTCTTGGTTCACCAGTTTGTTCGACTTGGCAAGAAACGATTGCATTTTGTTCCGAAATATATGAAGAATAACATTATTTGTTGCCAAGTTAAGAAAACTTTGCAATTAACAACAGCTAGACAACGTCTCCTATATTTTCTTTGCTACGGTACTCGAACTAACTCCGTCTCTGTCCGGTGTTTATGCCCGTCATTTGTGTCATCTCGTTGATTTTTATTTATTGGGACTTGCGTCAAACTTATTTTATTGCTTGTTTATGTCGCTTTCACGGTTGTTTTTATAATGAATGTAGTATAATATAAAGCTATTTATTGATCGTTCAATTTTAGTAGTGAGAAATCGATAAATCTGACGTTTGACCGCCCAAAACTCAATTTTTATGTTCGCCCCAGTTCGAAAGGATTCCATTTGTTAGAACTTGTTTAAATTGCTTTTATATCGCTTTCAAAGTTATTTTTTAAACAATCTGTTCGACACATCTGTGAAAAATCGATTTTAGGGGCGGATTTCGTCTCGGACCACTGAAATAGCTGTTTCCGTTGCAAACTGAACTTTTTGAGTTTTAACGTAATTCTTACTGTTGTCGCTTGATTGTATTGTTCTTGTATGTGTTGTATTCTATGTTGGTGTCGAAATCTCGAGAAAAATGATGTTTTTAAGGGTAAAATGGCACAGTATGACTTGACCCAGCGCATGGCGCCCTTCCTCGACCTGCACCTCGTCATCCCACTTCTGGAGTTCGTCGAGCCCAGAAAAGTGAGTCGTTTCCTATTTTTAATAGCATTTTTGTTGGTTTTGCTTGTAGAAAGCTTAAAAATTTGATTTATTTAGCTCTACGACCAAAAGTCCTTCGTGGCCGTGCAGCGTCGCGTTTTGAACAAAACCAAGATGATCGACTCGCTGCTGGAGACGTACACGAACGAGGGAGAGAAGGCTCCAGCCGAGTTGGAGCAACGCAAGGCCGACACGCTCAAGGAGCAGAAGGAACACGTGGCTAAGGTTAGTTTTTTCGGCGGTTTATTGTAGTTATTTTGGTGTTTTGACAGGTTGAGCACGTTTCGGCCACTTTTGAGAAGGACGACGTAAAGGAGCTCATGGAGAACACCCGCGAACGCGACGGAAATGTCAAGATTTTCGAGTTTTTGCAGCAGAACTACAACGTAAGTGCGGCGTTTCAAGGAGTGTCGTTGGGAGTACCTCTTTTATTTTTGCTGTTTATCGTAGCACTATTGTATACTTGGTTCCACATCGAATGTGCCGTGTAGTTAACGCTAGACTAATGGTGTTTAACGTCCATTACCGTAGTTGGCTTATTCTGTGGTGTTTAAAACCCTTTAAAGGTCTATCAACAACCCAATTTTTGGTCCTGCAACGATTTTATAATCATTTTTTCAGTTTACGCCTGAAATGGTCGACGATCTCTTCAAATACGCTAGGTTCATGTACGACTGTGGAAACTACAGTGCCGCCTCGGTTAGTCCTTTAATCTTGCCAATTGATATCTTTATTTTTAAAGGTCTGCCTGTACTACTACCGTAACCTGGTCCCCCACACCGACCCCAACTACCTGAGCGCTCTCTACGGCAAGCTCGGCAGCGAGATTCTCCTCCAGGTGAGGTTTTGTTTGTTTTGGTAGCGTTTTAATGCTGAAATAACGTTCAGAATGGACTAAATCACGTTTTCAGGAGTGGGACCATGCCCGCGACGACCTGGCCAAGCTCCGGGCCTACATTGACTCGAACCCGTTCGACACGGAGTGGGAGTTGGTGCAGCAGAAGGCGTGGCTCATGCACTGGGCTCTCTTCGTCTACTTCAACTACCCCAAGGGACGCGATGAGATCATCGAAATGTTCCTCAACCAACAGCCCTACTTGAACACTATCCAGGTGAGAGTTTTGTTAAAATAAAGACTATTTTGTCAACGTAGATGGACTGTTGGGCGATTTTAGCCCCTAGTTACGTTTCCATGCTTTCTGAAGCTGCGAGAGTCATAAACACGCCGTATTTGCGAGGTGTTGTCATAACATGAGTGGTGGCGATGATGCTGCCACAATCCTTGTAGGGACCATCTGTGAACTTTTTATATAATTTAAGCTACTTGCACTTTTCTTTAGTACTCGGTAATTTTGGAGCAGTGGTTGGTTCCGAACCCATGACCGTTTGATTGTCACAACGTCGTCGCCACCTTTGCGTTTTGAGTTTCTCATGAATCCCATTTGGGGGACTTACATATCGAGCCCCCAAGCGCTGCTTGTCCAGTCATGGTCAGAATTGCTTTGTAAAGCGTTGAATAAACGAAATTCAATTGAATGAACTAGAAAACATATTGTGACAGTTTCTATAACTGTTCTAGAATTTTCATTGAAAGTTGCCTGATATTGACATTTACACGTAGCCAGAAACGGAATAAAACAGCCCTAGGTTCCATACGTGAACAAGCACCCGTGGGCTCCATTTGCGCGACCCCACAGTCGGCGTATGATGCAAGCCCGCAAGAGAAAAATTTGGCTCGGCGCGTGTCTTCTTTTCGAAAATCACGGTCGATGCTTTTCTATGCTAGGTTCTCAACAACAAAGCGGAATCCGTGAAAACGTCAAAAGCATTAGTACGGCATAACGAAGTAGTTTCGCCATCAAGGAAACCAATCATTTATACGCAGGGGAGTGCCTAAATTTACATAAAAGATAGGATTTTAAAATGCGGCCTGAGGTTGCCGAAATCATAATTTTTTCTTGGTAATGGCTCGTTTCAGGTCCTTTGCCCCCACCTTCTGAGGTACTTGGCCGTAGCCGTCGTCACCAGCAAGAACAAGCAGAAGAACAGCCTCAAGGACCTCATCAAGGTCATCGACATTGTGAGTTTTCTTTCCCTTTTGTATATTTAAAGTAGGAGTTAGCTTGTTGTAGCTATTTACAACAAAAATAAAACTATTATTTGATTAAATGTTTTCAGGAGCGCCACAACTACCAAGACCCCGTGACCGATTTCCTCACATGCTTGTACATCAAGTACGACTTCGACGAGGCTCAGGAGAAGCTCCAGCAGTGCGAAGAGGTCGGTTTTTGTTGTTTGTACCCAGAAATTTGTTGGTTCTGGGGTTTTGTAGTATGTAGTCAAAATTGTGATTTCAGGTTCTCTCCAACGATTTCTTCCTCACGGCGTGTCTGCAAGACTTCCGCGAGTCCGCCCGTCTGCTGATCTTCGAGATGTTCTGCCGAATCCACCAGTGCATCAGCATTGAGATGCTCGCCAGGAGGCTCAACATGACCGAGGTCCGAGATTTTTTATTTTATTTGTTGTCAGTTTTATGTCATAAAATGGCACGGGCTAGCCCGTTGTGTACGGAGTGCCGTGATTTCTGCCGTGCATTTTAAGGAGAAGTTTCAGGAAGACGCCGAGCGCTGGATTGTTGATCTTATCCGCAACTACCGCATTGATGGAGCGAAAATCGACAGCAAGCTAGGACAAGTCGTTATGGGAATCAAGGCTGTCAGCATTCACGAACAGGTAGCTTTTTCGAATCCTATTTTTTTAATCCCCCATCAATGAGGGTGATAATTACGCAGTTGTTCGTAAAACTCGCACGTAAACGCGTTCTTCTCCAAAGGTGGACAGAAGGTGCTTGCGGTGCCTAGATTATTTAGCGTTTCGTGTAAAATGGTGCCAAAATATACAAGGTGGCTTTTGTAGCCTCCGAGGAACCATTTGGGAAATTTTGCATCGAACACCCCGAATGATTCTTGTCCAGCGGTATTCTTGCCGTTGGGATTTCAGTGAAGCTCCCATGTCATAGCTGGACAAGGAGCGTTTGACGGGCTTGATACGTAAGCTCACAATTTATCAGTCGGGGACTTTCGCCATACGGCGATTGTTTAATGTGCGGGTCGCGCATAAGGAACCCCACGGGTATCTTGTTCATGTATGGTAAAATCATATCATACCTTGGAAACCAAATGAACGGGGTTTCAAAAGTGAGGGTGGTTTGTTTAGTACTTCATACATAATTGACGGGTAACCTTTTTTCTTCACGAAAAGTGAGGGGGGTATTTCATTTCTCAGCCAAAAAGTGAGGTGGGTAACCCAGTTTTTTTCCGTCAAAAAGTGATGGGGGTCCCTCCGTGACCGGCCTCTCCCAAGGTATGAATCATATATGGGCATGACCTGCTTGCGGTGTCTACGTATTTCGGCGTCGTGTTGAAAACGTTAACAGAGATATGAAATGGGGGGCTTACGCAACGACCCCCCCCCCCCTAAATTCAGAACCGCAGTACCAGGCTTAACTGGGGAACTGCAACCGGATCAAACGAAAGTAGCTCCCCCAAAACCGGCGTTAGGGCCGTCGCAATTTTGAGCTTTTGGTAAATTTTGTTCAAGAAGGCGGCCCGTCGCAAATTTTCGAAACTTTCTATATTGGGGGTAACTGTTGCAAAATTACCCCCCGCTGTGGGTTTCCACATATATGGTAGCCCCCAACGATCCAATCGAACATTCGAAAAGATTACCACCCTTAACCTGGGGAAACCCGGTTATACAGTCCCTAGGTATGATTCAATTGAAGCATTGGGCTTCCATGTTTAGAAAAAAGAACAGTTTAATCCATTTCCTTGAAATTCGCTAAATTCTCATTTTCAGGTTATGGAGAACACGAAGCGTTTGACGCTCCGTGCCCAGCAGATCGCCCTCCAGCTGGAGAAGACGAGGGCCGACCGCCTGAAGGCCGCCGCCGCAGCCAGCCCCTAATCCCCGTGTTCTCTATTTTATTGTGCTCCCCTTTGTTTTCCGGAAGAAGAAGAAGGCGCCGATTGTTGACTTTTCCCCTCATTACCTATGGTTTTCTCCTTTTTGTTGATGATTCCACTCTTAGTAAAGGGTTTCAAATTTTTGCTTTCTTGTCGCTTTTGGTTACTCTCCAGCTAGGCTTCTTTTAAAATACAAAACGGCGTGGGAAGTTTATTGCTTGTTGTTTTGAAAATCAGCGTGTTAGATTCGCAGGTTACCCCATTTTTATTACTTTTTTGGTCTTGGCGTGAAGTCGGCTGATTTCACACGGTGAGTCGAGCGAGTGGCCCCGCGGAAATCGGAACGGCCCTGCCAGCCGCTTTCCCCGTGTCCTAGTGACTACGGTATTTATAATTATAGGGTGTACAGTTTCTAAAGGCCCCGTTTGAAGCGGCGTTAAAACACGCCGGGCGGCGCGTAGAACTGCATGCCTTTTGCAATTTTAATTTAAAAATACCGTAGTTACTAGGCCTCGAGAATACCGGCTGTCAGGTCCATCCTGATTTCCGCGGCTCCCCGCCGTGTTCAATGAGAATAACGATTTTGGAAGTATCGATTTTGCCTATGTTGGCAGTTCGCCAGAATTGAAAGCATTTGATTCGCCCTTAAAATTTCGGAATTTGCTAAAAAAAAAACTAGCGTGCGATTTACCGTTATTTTCATTGAAATCAGCCGACTTTCCTGGCGGGACCCTTAACTGTGCGTTTATTTTTTCATTGTAAGTTCAATTTTAAAGGTTTTTAATTTTTAGACATGGTTAAACGAGGCGCAGCGAGAGGAAGCAAGGCTGGCGGCCTTCTGAGCCAAAGGATGCACAATCCCACGTTCCCCAAGAAACACAGGGCTTCTTTGACTGGTCACGGCAGACAACCCGAGGTGAGATATATTTTGTTTATAGTTTTTTATGTGTAAATTGGTATGTAAAATTAATAACATGTTGGAGGGTTGTCAAAAATGGCGGGACGAAAGGAGAGGAAGCAAGGCTAGCCGGGATCGGGGTAAGATAGGTGGATCATACGAGATCTTGAGCTGGTGTTATTGTTCTGCCGGCGGATCCCAGTGCCTTCTTGTGTAGGTAGACGCTGATCAGGAGCTTCTGCAGTCGATCCCTCACAGTAACTGGGAGTAATTTCGATGACGGTCCCTCCTTGACGAGGTTCTGGGGCCGGATTCAGCTAGGCGGCGGAGCGAAGGTAGAACCGACCGCTCGGTGGTGAAGATTTAGCGTGAAATGAAGATTTAGCGTGAAATGAAGCTTTAGGTGAAATTTTTTCATTATTTAAAAATAAATAAATAACCAAAAACATTATAAAAAGGGTATTTCTGAATTCGCCGTGGTGGAAAACACATGTAGGCACGTTTTTAGTGTAAAATAAGGCCTCCGGAAAAAATTTTGGGGTGCCCCCCTCCCAACTAAGATAGCACCGGAAAAGGCTTCACAGGTGATCCCAGCTAAAGTTTTTTTTTTTTAAAATTCCGTCTCAACAAAATATGATAATACTGTATTTATACTATTTACACGTTATACTGTATTGGATTGCGACGGTTTTCCAATTTAAAATCACTACTTTAACCAGTATAAATTTTATGACATGCTGTCCCAGAATGTTAAGCCTTCTCACAGAATACGATTTCCCGCTTTCCCGTGACTGTGTTGATTATGCACACTCACAGTTTTCCAAATGCGGGAAAACGGGCGGGAGCTTGGAAAACTCCAGTGCTATTGCAGCAGTTGAGTTAACAAATAGAAGGTCTCCCGAAACGGGCTGGCCAGACAAAATGTCTGATTGACATACCCTAAATTGGTGGGTGCAGCTGGGTCCGGGCGGAGCCCCCCCGGATTTTTTGGCGGGTCCGGTGGGCCGGCGGACCACATAATTGTTCTAGGAACTCCCTGTTTGCGATGAATACATTGTTAAAGGACTTTTTGAAAATATCAGTACCAGATATCAGTGTAAGTGAATACGTAGATTGGGTCAAACATGAAAATCTTGCTTCATGGTTGCGGGATCTTGATTTTTCGCCCCACCCCCTTTGCGGGACCTTATTTTTTGACCCGATTCCGTACCGTGTCCAGGTATGATATTGTTAACCTGCCAAATTTGAAATTTTTGACACGACTTTTTTTTTATATCAGTTCTTTTTGCTGGTCGAATTGATGGAAATCTAGCAAAACTCCCGGTTGTATAGGCTTGGACTTGGTTAGTCAGCCTTCCCATTTGCCTTACAAGTCGCCCATCAATTACATCACATTTTAAAAATAACTTACGAACTGTGGTTAAAATGATTAATTGTTGAGCTTTTTCTGCCACTCGGGTTTCTTTTTCTGTCACTCGGATTTTTTTACTCGGGTTTCTTTCCAGACGGGTGGGCCGTAAGATTGTCGTTAGGTTTTTTTTACCCCCGGCACGCGTCCACCCCTGTTAAAGAGTACCTGTCACTTTGCCAGACGGAGTTCACTCTGTGTGACGTCATTATCGTTTTCTATTAATGCTGAAATCAATAATTAGTGGGTGGTCCATAAAGAGACTACTGACGTCACCACACTCTCCAAAGTGATGACGTCATATCCAGTTTTGTATAGTCCACCCATGCATTGTTGTTTTTAAGCAATGGGAGAAGTACTTTAAACACGGCTTGGAAAATGTAAATTGGTAAAAAGTTGAAGAGAAAAAAGTTATTATGAAAATTGAATTGCCTTCAGGAAAACTACAAGCCAACGAATTTCTACGTAGACGAGAGGCTCTACATCCCGGTGACGGATGAGATGAGGGGAAAACTCAGGCAGGCGGAGAGCTCAATCTGCAATAAGGTTGGTTTTATTGACTTTTTTTTAAATTTGGGCTGGCCCGCTTTGAGAAACCGGTTGGTTGCATCAAGCATGGCAAAATCAATGGCCGGGCCGGGCCGAGAAATTTTCTGACCGGGCCGGCCCGGGTCAGCCCGTGAATTTTTGATAAAGTTTTTTTTTATGTAACTCCTTTCAAGATTAATATTTTCCCATTCTTTTTGTTGGAAAACATAGTTCTCAATGTGCAAAAGATAAAGTTTAAAGGAGGATTCGAACTACCCTATATAATTTTTTAATGTATTCCATGGCCGAGTCGATAAGGGGTTGGACTGGCAAACCAAAGTGACCCCAGTTCGATCCCCCGTCGTCAAAACTTTTTTCCCTTAGTAGTTTTGCGTTTTATTTATGCTAGAAACTAAATTCTAGTACATTTCAAAAGGAAAAACTTTTTTTTTCTACATTTTGGAAAAATTGTGTCTCGGCCCGGGCCGGGCCGGGCCGAGAAAACAAAATTTGCGGGCCGGCTCGGCCCGGTTCGCAGCCCTGCTTGGGTTGCATGATGAATTTGAGGAATTGACTCGATTTTAGGGGATGACACATTCCAATTTTTTTAAAACCTTTTTTTCAGATCATCAACATGAGCGTAGGAGAATTGACCGAGTTCATGGTCGGAGCCGAGGCCTATCGCAAGGTATTTCGTCATTTTTCGTGGATTTTGGATAGTTCTTTTTGAGATTACGAACACGCTGTTCCTATCGACGATGCTGGACCATATTAGGGACTTCAAGAAGGTTTTCACGGAGAAACTCGACTACGTAAAGTGAGTTTTAGTGTTGAGTGGTCTGTCTGAGGCTGTCTGAGCCTTGTAAACGACGGGCAGTCAGAGATGTCTTGAAAACCCGTGCGCTGGAGTGTTTTGAAAAAAATATTCGCATTATGAATGGAAGTTCTTTTTCTAGAAAGCCGAATTCTATTTTATGATTGGAGTTTGATTCTATTCCACATTTTCAGAGGGTTGACCCACTTCAGCACCTACTCTCCTCACGAAGATTTGGAGTGAGTTTGCTTCTCACCCCCCACAGTAATATCGTCATGTTTCAGGAGTCAGAAACTGATCCACGGCAATGTTTTGAACTTTCTCAGGACTATCAATAAGAATCTGCTGCCGCTGTGGCTGGTTCCTCACGAAAAAGGAGAGGTTGGTTTGGGTTTTATAGTGGAAGTGTCATTTGTCGCACGGTTTTGGTTGAAATTGTCGATTGCCGCACGGTTTTTGGTTAAACTTCCGTTTGCAGCACGATTTTTGAACGAACATTTTCGGCTGAAATTGTTGATTACATTACGGTTTTTGGTTCATAATACCGATTATCGCACGATTTTCTTAAGCTTTTCGTTCCTGTAAACGTTTTTTAGCGCAACCACGTGCTGGAGTGTATGGCGAAGGCGTTGACTCAGTGGCGAGAGGGAGAGAAGCTTATTTCCAAGTACTCCGACGTTCCCTTTGCCAAAGGTTGGTTTTTTGCTCTTTGCCTTCCGGGCCGGCCCTGTTTTGCGATAGTTCACCACAGAAAATTTACAATTTCCAGAAAAACTCGGCAAGTTGAGGCCGCAGCTGGGCGCCTTTCCTCCGAACGAAGTGGCCGATCTGATCCACGGAATCGGAACGAATCTCACGAAATTCGTGGGATTGCTCTACGTTCATGTGTTCAGGTTAGTTTTTTTTATTTTGGCCAGAGCTGACCCGTTTTTTTCCGACGAAAAAGTCCAATAGTACGTGCCAAACTGCTTTGACTCGATTTGACTGCGTACATTGACTGAGTATCATATGAACAGTGTTAAACTTTACATATTCTCGGTCCATTGTTGTGCTGTATTCGCTTTTTTTCGTTGGATCGTCTTTCTATGTTTATATGATTTCCAACTCAACGAAATATAACGGCGTTTTTACTAGCCAAAGACAAAAAATATTCTAGTACATACTCCTGTGGGGTTCTCAACGGGTCGGCCCGTGAAAACAGGTTTTGCGGGTCTAACTTTGTTCGAACTCAATTTTTTTCGGTTCTGAAAAAAGATAGGAAAGATGAACCAATTGTTCGTAATTTGATGTTTTCAAACTTGAAAATACTCAAAAATTGTTGTTAGGATAGCCCGCGGCCAGGCCGTACGTGCCGCGGGCTCTCTTGTTTGTTCGAAAACATCAGACAATGCGCAAAAAAACAAAGTTTGACCCGAAAAACCTATTTACACGGGGACAAACCTACTTTGGGCAATTTGCTGCGTACACGGCCTGAGTATCCTATCGTGTGACCAAAAATAAAGTACACAACACAGCCAAACAACGGAACAATAGGGGGTTTGGATTGACGAGGGCAATAAGTATCAACAGAGGAATATTTGTATGTTCTTTTAGGTTGTTCGTCGTCAAGTCCGTGGACGGAAACGGAATGGTGGGCTTCTACACTCTGGAGACGTGGAACGCTTTGAAAGAAAAAGCTGCCAATGTGAGTCTCTCTCTCTCTCTCTCTCTCTCTCTCTCCGAAAAAACTTTTCTTTTCAGGAGGCTTCGGCTTCGGAAGGACCTTCTGAAACCACAGCTGCTGAGAATGGGGTATTTTCTCTCTAGTGATCATCATTTTATCTTTGATTTCCGAAGAATTCGGAGGAAAGGGTTTCAAAGAAGAAGAAAAGGAAGTCGGCTGCCGTGGAGGAAGAAGTGGAGACGGAGGAGGAGGCTGAAAAGCTGAAAAAGAAGCGAAAAGTGGGTGGAAATATCGTTTTTTTTCCCCGATTTTTCAGTGAAAAAACCGGTTTCCATGCGTATTTTGCTAGCTATTTCCGAATTAGCGCACAGTTTTTGACTGAGCTGCTGACTGCCGCACGACTTTCGGTTATAGTTGCCGATTGCCGCACGGTTTTAGTTGAAACACCCGATTGTCGCACGGTTTTTGTTTAAAATACCGATTGCTGCGCGATTTTTATAAACCTGTTTTCACGCCTTTTTCTAAACAATATTTTCCAGAGATCCGCTTCCTCCACCCTCGAGAAAGAAGAAGAATCCCCCACTGTGACGCCCAAGAAAGTCAAAAAGGAAAAGAAAGACGATGAAAACCTAATAACTCTGGTACGTAATGGATTCTGCGTATTTCTACAGGACATTTTCAGTCGGACGACGAGGAACCAACCCCTCCCGGCTTCGATATCCGCAAAGTTAAGAACGAATTCGACGGGAAGAAGGTGAAAATGGAGAAGACGGACCAGATGGGCTACGGAATGGACCACATGAACATGCCCCTGGGCGCCGAGGCTTCACTCAGGGTATGTTTTTGGGCCCTGTACTAAAAATTTGCGCTTTTTTGGGTCCCAAACGGAAAAATTGCGCATTTTGGTCCCACATGGAAAATATGACTGATTTCAGATGGAAACAGCTTCGAGAACGTCATCCACGTCTTGCATGCCGCCGCCCATGATGGCGCCACCGGTGCCGGTAGTTGCTCCTCCGAACCAATTCCCCGACTTGGACAGGGTGCTCGACGATGCCGACAAAGACAAGAACCTTCCGTCAAATTGGCGCACATCTTTGTGGTAAGGGACATATTAAAATTGCTAAATCACACGAACATACCTGGGCAACCCACCGCGGGGGTCAATTTTGCGACAGCCCCTTCAATTACAAAAAGTTTCGAAAATTTGCGGTGGACCCCCTTCTTTAACAATATTTGTCGAACATTTAAAATTGCGACGGCCCTCCTGCCGCTTTTGGCGGAGCTTGACAATGTATGCACACGAAATGCGGCAGTTTTCAACTGAAGCTATACAAAACGGGAAACTGTTTCGAAGAACAGGTGTTATTGTACCGCATTGTCCCGAAAAACCTTGCGGTAGTCAGCAGTTTCGCCCGAAAATTGCACCAAGGAGCCGTTTCGATAAAGAACCCCACGACATTCGGCAGGTTTAGCAGAAAACTGGGCTATAATCGGAATACACAACCTAAAACAATGTGGCAACGCTTATCGTTTTGCAGTTTCAGGGAAAAAATCAACAGTTTCAACAGCGGCCGGCACTTTTGGTCAGAACTCGGTCGCCATCGACATTTTGTTGTTAAAACCTGCGTAGAAAGCACTGCGTTTTTTCTATCCAAAAATTGTGATGAACGGCAGTTTCAAGCAGAAGCTATCCGTTACTTGACATTTTAAAACTAAAATTGCACCAACAACTCGTTGCAACCCAAACACTTGCAGCAATAGAGGTCTGCCGATATCGAGAACGGCAGGTTGGACGAAAAGCAGTACGACAGTTGGCAGTTAGGCATGGGAAACTCGTGCAACAAGCGACATTGTGCCAAAAACCATGCAGCAATCGGCTGTTTCAACGGGAAATCGTGCTCCATTCTACAGTTTCAGTTCAAACTTGCGCACGAAGCATCGGTTGCTTCCGAAAATTGGGTTCTTTCAACAAACACACAAGTGAACAAACGTTCAATCACACTTTGACAAACGTCATTTCTACTGGAAACCGTGAGGCATCCGGTTGTTTCTACCGGAAACTATGCCTAATCGCCAGTTTTAACAGACATCTTTGCCAAAGATAGGTGTTTGGTACAAATTTCCACGCGAGGCTGCAGTTGCTTCGAAAAACAGCGATACAAAGCCGCTTTCAAACAAAAATTGTACGCAAGTGGCGACAAACGGTCATTTCTACCGAAAGCCATGCAGAAGTCGGTTGTTTCTACCGAAAACAACGCTCAACCGCAGTTTTGACAGAAATCTGTGCCATATGAATCAGAAACTAGCAGAATTACAACAACAACAACAACAACGAAAAAACAACATTTCACGTACTTAGGTGCTTAGAAGCAAGTATAACAATGAAACATAGGGCTACAGTAACTGAATACAACACCAAACCCCTTCGAAACCTTGTTTCCCCCAATATAAACACCAATCTTCCCGTCGCCTCAAGTTTATTCGGCGTTCGGCGAACGCATACGGTAGTCTAGATTTTTACTCGGCTTTCATGGGCAGGATCACTTCGCCAGACTGGGCCTGGGCCTTGAACGGCGCGGCGGGGTCCGTCTCCTCGGCGGGAACCTCGGCCCACTGGATCACCAGCTTGTCCTCCTTGGCGGGGCCGGCCGAACGGCTGATCTCGAGGTCCACGGAGCCCTTGGCCTCGACGAAGCCGTAGACGGGACGCACCTTGTAGTGCTCGTTGTTGGAGCTCTTCACCTGAAACGAAAGAGGTTAGGGAGGCAAATAGGGAGGGAGAGAGATTCTCCAGCACCCACCTTGAAGGCGTGGCGGCTGTCCACCTGGGAGACGATCTTGTGGGTGGCGTTTCCTCCGGTGGCGGGGAAGGTGGCGACGGCGGGGTCGACGTTGAGAGCCATAGGTGCGGTAGGCGAGGAGAATGAGGCGAGTGACCCGGGGAGCGGTATTTGTAGGGGAAAATGACGGAACGGAGCGCCCCCTTGCGTACCTAACGGAGTATGCTAATGACACGTAGATGATTCTGGAAGACGTCAACGGTCATTCTCCACTTTCGATTGACAGTCTGCGGTTGTTACTGAATCTCTTGCTATTATGCACGGTTTTCAGTTGAAGACTCCGTTTTCAAGATTCCAAGACGCCTGTGGGCCTTTCCTACCTATGTTGCACGCAATTCTTTCCTACCTATGTTGCCCGCAAAGAATTGTATACTACTGACACAGAGGTCAGATCTTGAAGTTATTTTTTTTATCTGGATTTCTTTCGAAACCCCGGAATCGCGCCCAGAAAAGGCCTCGGCGCCCAGAGGCATGTTAATGTGGCGAGTTCCACAACATTGTTCAAAGCGTAAATTAAATTTAGAAGGTTTCCCATATTATAAGGCCAAAAATTAGGGTTGGCGGCATCTCGGGTTTTGTTTGGCGAAGGTGCATGGGGGACTTGGACCCCCATTTTGGCTTTGGAGCTATTGTAATCCTGCGCGTGAGTTTCAAAATGTGGATGCATTGCATATAAAAGTCTTTGGAAGGGGTATCTCGCTTGATCTTCGGCACCCGAGTAAATTGGGGAAAAAAACTTTCATACATGGGCATAGTTGCGCCGTATGGGTTGTGGCGACATTCCCTTTTAAAAATGCCCCTCCCCGGAATATGAAATCTTTCTGTGCGAGACCACATGCACAAACTCACGCGCAACACACACACACACGCACATAATTACGTCAAAATATCTCATCTTAAATTAAAATGAATGTTCTTCTCTGTGAACAAAATAAATCGGGTAGTAAAGTCTGTGACACCAAAAACCACGCGAAAATTTCATCGGCGCCTACCAGTTGGGAGAATTGTTGTTTGGGCCGAGCCCAAATTTCTCGACTCAGCCGGTTATTTGATAACATACATGGGCGAGATGCCGTCACCGAAATTTGGGCGCGACCTCCCGGGTCATTGTAGATAGGGTTCATACCTGGGCAACCTACCGCGGGGGTCAATTTTGCGAGCCCCCCTTCAATTGTTGAAAGCGTCGAAAATTTGCGACGGGTCTCCTTTTCTAAGAAAAACTGCCGAAAACTTAAAATTGCGACGCCCCTACCGCCCCATATTGCGGAGCTTGCCCATGTATGATAGGGTTTGGAGGGGTACTGAAGCGAGCGAGTTCCATGCAAAAAATGGGTCGATACCGTAACCATTTCGTCACAAGGAAAATGTTGTACGTGGAACGTTTTCATTTGTACGCGCATGGGTAAGTAAAAATAGTAAATTTTCGGGGGAGAAAAGAAATAAAACATGCAATCAAACGGCAAGTGAGTGAGGGAAGTCAAAGAAAGAAACGACGAGCATAAAAGTAGCTTTCCGTAGTCCCAACTGGAATTTGTTAGTCTAATCCATATAAAATTTAGAGATACTATAAAAAATAGTATCTGATTAATTTTGCAGCAGTAAAATGAATGGACCGTTCCAAAAGGCTGGAAAACCTTCTATCACAATCAAGTATTTATTAAAAACATATAATAAAAACATTTCTTCCGAATCCTTGTGGTGGCCGATGACTCCGGATCCCGAGACGACACCTCCCTGAAAAAAAAAATCGATAATTGATTGATTTTCCCACCCCCAGGCGAGACCCCCCGGCCCGTCAAGGTCGGGCTCCCGCCCATCTATGTTTGATAATCACGTTCTTTCCAGGATGATGTCGTGTCGCATCCGTGACCTGAGTGGAATCAAGGACAACCTGCAGACGATGGCTCGAAACCAAGAGACCATGATCATGCAGAGGGAACAGAAGATCGCCGAGCAGGACAACACGATCCGCGGATTGCGTCATTTGCTCGAGTTCCACAACATTCGCCCGCCCGCCTTCATGTAACGCCGCTTGGCGGTCCTAAACGGCCCCCTTGTTTGTTCAAAGCGGCCTTACTTTGCCACACCTCTCTTACTCTCCCATCCTCTCGGGTATGCTTGTTGACTCGTTCTGTTGTCCCGTTGTTATGGTTGTATTATGAAGATTTTTGTCATATTTTTTCTCTTTTTCTCGGCGTCTCTCGCCTCGTTATCTCCATTTTGCGTAATTTTTATGTATTTATTATTATTTAGGAATGCGCGGGTGGCAGAACGTGGCGGCTACTGGCAGCAGCGTCCTGCAGCGAAGTGCCAGGGCCTCGTCGTCCTCGGTCCACGCCGCTACCGTAACCCGACCCCCGCACTACCGTAAACCCCATCAGCACCACAAGCCGAAGCACATGCTGCAGGAGGAGTTCCCTGTAAGTTCAGGGGGTCTTGAAACGAAAATTAATTTTTTTTGGTGCGGCCCTTCGTTATTGGTTTGAGGCTACCCAACATGTCCGTGGAACTTTAAAGGACTATGCGACCACGACCGATAACTGTTTCAAACAGCCGTGGCAACGGGCCGACCCGCTCCCTAATAATTTTCGGTCCTTTCCGCGCTGACCTGAATATTATGCCCAAATTCAATCGAAAAGCAAAAAAAAAATGGCTGGCCGGCTCTGGTCGGCCCGCCTCCCAATTTTTCTCGGCCAGCCCTAAATTGCCATGTTTTTTCGCGAACCTTTAGAAATCAAAAGTTTGCAACCTACGTTTGTTTCTTTATGTTTATTGTATTTTTTAAAGTCACAGTAGTTATTTAGTAAGGCAATCAACGCATGGTCATGTGCAGTATTTTGGACGGCACAGTGCATTTTGAGATTATCAAAACTCTTCAAGGCGATAAAAGGGGTCAATTACATGCGACCTAACGTTTCCACGGCTCTCATGATGCTTTTGTAGCTTGCTAAAGTGTTAGAAGCAACCTGACCAGGGAACTATCTCACCGTACCCCGGACTCCAGAAACGAGACCCCACTGGCAAAGTAGCCCACCTGAAGTATTTTAAGACTGTGGAGTTCAAATTTGCTAAACACCCTTCCGAACCGAGATATGAGCCATTTTGTTTATAGCACAGATTCTAATTTCAGTTTAACACCGAATGCATTTGACCATTCAAATGTGGCACCGTGGGTGAGGGGTTAAGGCATTAGAATAGGAATCTAGGTATGCGGTGATCAAATCCATGCTGTGTCTATTGTTTTTTTTCTCTTTTTCTTTCATTTGAAACTTGAACAGTTTCTTTTGCTTAACCAAGTGTTAAACAGTAGGTTTGGAAAAGATTAACAAAATCATTGAAACAAAGGTACGTGTCACGCCAGGCACATTTTATGAATGAAAAGTTTGAAGAGATTCCACTCCCGCATGGCTGGTTAACTGTTCCAAAACTTTCTTTTTATTTTTTTTTTAAATTTTAACTTCAGAAAAAAAATCTTTTTCAAAAGAAACTGTTCAAGTTTCAAATGAAAGAAAAAGAGAAAAAACAATAGACACAGCATGGATTTGATCACCGCATACCTAGATTCCTATTCTAATGCCTTAACCCCTCACCCATGGTGCCACATTTGAATGGTCAAATGCATTCGGTGTTAAACTGAAATTAGAATCTGTGCTATAAACAAAATGGCTCATATCTCGGTTCGGAAGGGCGTCTAGCAAATTTGAACTCCACAGCCTTAAAGTACTTTAGTTGGGCTACTTTGCCAATGGGGTCTCGTTTCTGGAGTCCGGGGTACGGAGAGATAGTCCCCTGGTGAGGCGATACATGATTGTGACGCAGCCTTAAATTATTTGTTTGGGCATATTATGTGATCTTGTTTACATTAAAGGGACCATAAGGGGGGTTTTTCACGCTCATGCAAATCATATGCTAATGAGGACTTGGCAAGCATTATGTGAACAACCGTTTCCTGGAGCGGTGTTGGAAAATAACATTTCAATTGGAATGACGCAATTAGCATACTGTTCATTTCCGTACCGAAAAGCAGGCTGATGGTCCCTTTAAGTGGCTTGAGGATACCAGTTGCGTGAATTTTCCACAGAGACAGCCGCATCACATTTCTCAAGCGACAAATAATCGGTTTATGCTCACTAGGAATAGCATGTTCCGGTCTTTGGTCACCAGAATTCTTATGCGACAATGTCTTAGTTACAACTCATGTTGAAAGCGGCCTGCGGCTGCCAGTAGTGGCCGTAAATCATATAAAGCGTCTTTGTAACCAAGCCTTTCAGCGGGCCATCGGGAAAAGTACAAGCTTTAAATGAGCTTAAGGGTATCAGTTTGCATTTAAAGTGATGATGTGGCGGCCTGAGGTTACCAGGCTGAATTCTAACGAAATCGTCCTTGTGTAACAATGAAAATTACTTACGTCGTCAGGGTTTTTGTTGTTGTGAAACACAGCTAAATTTCAGAACGCTGGAGATGCCTCGGGCGCTGGTGTGCGCCTCTTCGACTACTACAAAACGGCGGACCTTGTGAACGCCCTGCCCACGATCAAGGAGAAGATCGACTTTGTCAGTCCCTACGAGAGGCCCTGGACTGCGGCCGAGAAGACCTGGCGCCGGTAGGGTTCCCTTTTCATTGCGAGACCCATTCTCCTTTTCAGTGACTGGCACCCCTCGCTGTTGGCCACCAGAAAGGCCTGGGCTGTGCCCCGCACACCGGCCTACTTCGACTGTCTTCACTTCTACCAGTACATCACGAAAACCAGACTCATCGAGGGACCCCTGGACGAGATTTACAAGGGACTCGTACCGCCCACCGAGAGCTTTGCGGTGGGTTAAAGGCGACCTTAGGTTGCCATTCTCTTGTAGTCTGGGGCCTGAGGCTGTGTAAGAACTGTATGATACGGGCTAAGGCTGCCTAGAACTCGGCGACGCGGCCTGATACTGCCAGAAACAGCGTATGATGCATCCTGAGCGGTGCTGCCTAAGGCAGCCAATAGCTGATTAATGCGGCCTGACTCAACCAAGAACTTCGTAATGTGCTCCGTGGCTGCCAAGGACTGTATAATGCGACCTGAGGATGTCAATAGGTGAGTGGTGCCGTCTGACGCTGCTAAAACTGCTGCGGCCTGAGGGCTGTCAATGACTGTTTAACGCGGCCTAAGGCTACCAAGAACTGGGAGAATTGTGTAACCTGGGGCTGCCAAAGACTGAGTGATGCGGGCTAAGACTGTCAACAGCGCTATGCGGACTACTGCTGTCCGGCACTGAATGATGCGGCCTGTGCCAAGAACTGCGCCTTGCGGCAGGACACTGCCAAAAGCTGTTGTATGCGGCTGAAGACTGTCAAGAACTGCGCTATCTGAACTGTCTGAAGAGGCCTTATGTTGCCAAAAATAGAGTGACGGTCTGGAGCTGTCAACGCATGTGCGATACGGTGGCTCAGGGTGTTTTATTGCTGCCTCACGCTATCAAGAATTGCATAATGCAGCCTGAGGTTGCCAAGAACTTCGTTTTGCGACCGAAGGTTGCCAAAACAGTGTAATGCGGCCTGAGGCTGGCAAGGATCTTAAAATGTGACCTGCTGCTGCCAGAGACTTTTCGATGCGGCCCGATGCTACGGCTATAACTGAGCCACCCTCATGCCTGATACTTGGAGGGATGAAAGCGGCCTGATCGCGAGTTTGACTAAATCTACCAAAAACGGCCCTGAAAAGTACAATTTTTCTACTGAATCCATATATTTTCAGTTGGCCGCTGAGGAGACGCTGAGGAACCTGCTCACCACGCAGCACTTTGACAGCGAGGAGGAGCGAACCGAGGCCATTCTGGCCGCTCTTTTCGACGAGGCCGTCATGTTCCTGGCCCACAACATACCTCGTCTGGCTGACTACAGGGTATGTTCTACTTTAGGTTACCGGTTACGGTTCTTATTTTTCAGTCCTCCTATGCGGTGCAGAGCGAGAGTTTCTGGGTCCGCGCCGGGTTCATGTTCCTCTACGACGAGCAGGATGTTGTGACCAGGGAGACTGAGAGGAATCTGGCCAGGACGCAGAAATACACGGGAGACGACAGGTAAAAAAAGGGCTACAGTACCCTCCTCCCGTAACGGGATGCTGTAGGCTGTAGACCCAGAAAAAAGCACCCCGAATACAGTACCTCGAAAGGTACAGTACTCCACGTAGCATAGCCCAAGCCGAACAACAACAGTAAACTCCAAGAATACAGTAACCCTTTGTTGCAAACTAATAGTACCGCTACCGTACCCACCGGATACGACAACTTTAACTGTTACAGTACCTCAACGTAGCTTGAAAAGTTACAGTAGTCCGTTTGCATACAGTAACCTTTCGTTTAAAATCGATTAGCATAGTTACAGTAACGCTACCATACCCCGGACAGCAAACTTCGAAAGCATAAGTACTTCATATACTTATCATAGTCAAAAATAAACCACAGTAAATTCTGGTTACCGTAATTTTTCGTTTCAAAATTAGACCTACAGTATACCGTTCATCGGCTACTGTAGATTGATGCACACATATATACTAGCTTACTGAGAGCTACAGTATCTTTGAACGCTACAATTCACCGTTTACCAACCGTAGGCCAAAGGTAATCTCAGTTAGCTCCACAACTACTGTATCGCTATCATAGTACCCTACCCTACCCCGGATATTTTATCTCAAAGGCTACAGTACTCCAATTTAATTACTTTGAACGGAAAATTACACTGTCCAAAAAATGTTACAGTAAACTCAACTGCAATAAATATGCTATGCTACAGTAACCCTTATATACATAGACGGATTCAATTCACTTCGGTAGGGCTACAGTAACCAAAGTATGTCTACAGCTCCCATACCGTACTCTCAAATGATACAGTAATCGGTTTGCCTACGGAAGCGCAACCACTGTTAATTCTGAAGGCATGAAGTAACCCTTTCTTTCAGGAGAAAACTGGGCGAGTTGGCCTTCACCTGCCGTGACCAGCTGGCTGTCCAGATGAGGTCTCGCGAGCCTCTGGCCCCCGTTGTCCCACTGGAGAGCGCCGAAGTGACGAAGCCCCTCTGGGAAGAGGGAGTCGATGTGGAAAAGGACATTCTCTTTGCCCCCAGGGTACGTACGCTTTTTTAATCTAACGATTGAGTTATTGTAGGTGTTCAATTTGTGGCCGGACGAGGAGCCGCTGTGGCAGTGCCCCGGATACTTTGCCGAGTCGGGTGAGTAATCTCTCTCATATATCTCCTCTCTCTCTTTCTCTCTCTCTCTCTCTCTCTCTCTCTCTCTCTCTCTCTCTTCTAAGCCCTCTTTTTCAGAAGAAACTCACACGTACAGTCGTCTGGGAGCCAAGTCCCTTCGCGGTCTGGACGAGCGTTGTGACACGTGGTGGAAGTTGAACCAGGAGGAACGCCCCGCTGTTTGGGAGGAGAACGCCAAGGCTCAGGCGGTGGCTTCTCTTTTCACCTCTCTCTGTGCCCAGGCTCACACTCACGGTACGTTGAGGTGCTTTTGCCTTATAAAATTGCAAGTTTTCAGGGTTCACCCAGTACACAGATGTCACTCGCCCCTTCACCAGCCAGATGGTGTTGTCTAACGGAAATGACTTCATCTTCGCCGTCGGACAGCTCAACACCATCGCCATCAATATCAAATGCGACGGTTAGTTGTTCGAAGGGACATAGTTACTTTCCTGGTTCACCTTATGTCATACAGAGCCAAACATCTAATTCAGCCACGCCCACTGAAAACTCTTGTGCTTCTCGTTTGTGTGTTACCGTAGTCTGTTAAATGCTCATCTCATTCGCCTTCAGGTCTTATTCCACTTTAGCCGTTGTAGTCCTTGGCTCTGCCCACTTAATTATGCGCGATTTCTCGTATGGCTGCCATAGCTGGACGTGAGGGTCTTGGGGTGCCTACGTAACTCGGTGTTTGGTTTAAAATGCTAACAAACCACTAAAGAGGGGCTTACGTTGACCGCGGGGCACCATTTGGGGGGCTCGCGCATCCAGCCCCCAAACGCCGCCCGTCCAGCTATGATGGCTGCATTTGCTCCGCTCAGTAACGTTTCCGCCACCCACCAAATCAGGCTCTGCCCACATGGGCGTCAGCCCGACTTTGACAGCTCGGGAGTTTCGCCAAGAAGTATTTTATAGACGAGGGGGTAAAGGGCGAAGGTCTCACTAAGTAAATTGGGCCAGTCACTTATAAAATACAGTTCTTTGCTATTACTTGAGTGAAATCCGTTGTTTTGCGCCCAAACATTGAGGCTGGTTACTGCGGTTAACCCTACCCGGAGTCGCTTTGGGGGTGCGGAAAGCCATAGCCCATAGTACCTTCTCAAAGTTTATTTCAAGGGGTGGGTTCATTAACGGTCATAGTGACAGAATTTGGGTCCTATTGACACCATAGGTGGACGTGAGGTGCTTGGGGTACGCACGTAATTCGGCGTTTGGATGAAAATGGTAACAACAATTATAGGGGGGCTTACTTTGCCGCCGAGGCAGTATTTGGGGGGCTTCCGCGTAGAACGCACCCTGTTGACACCCGGCTGGCACCAAATACGGTTGACCGCGGAATTGATTACTGGGGTCCTGGAATCAAAGTTTCTGATTTTCTTCGAAGCCCTATGATGCTTACAGGTTAATAACATACTTGGGCAACCGAACGCTGGGGGCAGTCTTGCGACAGCCCCTCCCAGTGAACAAACTGTGCGAAAAATTTGAGACGAACAACAAAATTTGCCAAAAATTGAATATTATGACAGCACTACAGCCACATTTGGTGCACCTTGACAGCATATGGTTAATGAACGGCGCTAAAAAGCCTGACGTCCGTTTTGGCCTTGTCACGCTTTCCTATTAATTTCCGCAACCTTTTGCGGCATTAATCCGGATTTCCTATCAAAACTATCGCTTACCCAGCTATTTTCGGTCTAAAATCATTCTTTCAGGATTCGAGAACGACAAGCACAACCTGTGCTACGTGGAGAAGCCTCTGCGGCTCTTCGCTTCCTTCGACGGAGCCGAGTTCCAGCACCTCTCTGCGGAGGAAGGAGAGAAGGGAGAGACGTTCGAACTGAAGAAGGGCCTGAATCCGAAGGTGCTCCAGAGGATCATGCAGATGGTTATGAAGAACTAGACCTTTAAATCAACCCCTGAGGCAGTCCTTTAAACTCCAATAGTCTAGGTTGTTATTGTTACTGTTATCTTTCCCCTTCTCTCCAAGTTGTACCTTGTTTTTTGATTAAAATTTATTGATTTTTTGTATTTTGATCACTTTCTGACTGGAAATCGCCTAAAACATACTTTAAATTGACTTAGAAGCTTAATATTCTTGAAAAGTTATGTAAAATGCGTTGGAGCAGCCTATGGCCACTTTTCCTCGTTGTCGGCACCTTTTTCTTCAACGAGTGCCTCATCCACTACCTGAAAATAGGCGCCACCTGCACATGGCCGGAAAACAAGGGAGAGAGGTGGCTTCAGAAGACAGAAGGAGGAAAATTAGAGGTTTCAGAAGCCTCCGTGTCTTTATGATAGCTGACACTCATCTGCTGGGACAGTACAGGGGACACTGGCTGGATAAGCTCAAGAGGTTGGCTACTCGCTTGAAGGTCTATTACAAATTCAATCTTTGTGAATGGGTTGTTAAGTCAAAAACTTGGATGTGGTTGGTTGATCACATTGCCCTGCTCATCATTGGTCACAGAGTAGCTCGAGAAAAAACACTGCATGCCGAGATTCCTACCCCTATGTTCAACTAGATCTACCTCTGATCTACTATCACGTAATTCCCTCCCACCTGTTTCATACTCACGGTGTTGTTTCCGCGATTCCACGACAATACATCCGAGCAAAAACTTGACAACACATCCGCGCATCTAATGCGATACCACATTCGTATAAACTGGCACCAATCAAAAACATCCATAAAGTCAAAACAACGTTTGAAAGCTTGTATTGGAAAAAATCTCGTATCAACTGCCCCTTCTCATCCCCCCAATATTCGCCACGCTTTTTCAGTTTTTTTTGCATATGTTCTAGGCACCTCGGACCTAGCGTAGAAGAAAACCCCAAACCCTAAACTGAAATGGGTGTGACTTAGTTTTGAAAAAAAACCAACGAATAAACAAAACTTGAGCAAAATTTGTGAATCACAACGAAAATCTGCAAGGAAAATAAATCGGATGCGTTGTCGCCCGGATGGTTTGTCGCATTTTCACCGCGACAATACATTCACGGATGTGTGGTCGTTTTCCGACGAACACACATCACAACACGGATGGGTTGGCGCATGTACCCGGCCGGTAGAATCAAAATCGGTCGATTGGGCATTGTAAGGGACCCCAAGGGGTACCCAAATCAGTTTTCAAAAAGTGCCAACTCGGCTCCGTTTTCGGGAAACTGATTTGCATTCTAATTATCACCGACAGCGGACAAAGCACTAGCACCTGACCACTCGGCCAACTTTCCGGTGGGGTCCCGTACAATGCCCAATCGACCGATTGTGATTCTACCGAGACGAGTTGGTGCACTTCCCTTGTAAGTCTAGGGTTGTTCTTATTATACGCTTTGCTGTATATGTGCCAATTTAAATTGGATGAGCAGCTTGAAGGGAAATGTGAAATCGCCACACCGCCGCGGGCTTTTGTGGATACATAATATCCTTTTAATAACGGCAGTATTACAATAATGATTGTGTTGACATCTTCATACGGTGAATCTCTAACAACATCTCATTCAGAGAATGGCAGATGGGACAGTCCTTCAAAGCAGCCGTCTCTCTTCTGTCTCCAGAAGCCGTCTTCTTCCTAGGAGACCTCATGGATGAAGGGAAATGGGCGCACGAGGAGGTGTTCAACGACTACGCAGATCAATTTAAGAGACTTTTTCCAGGTGAGAGAAACTTTCGATTTTTATTAAAAAAATATCAAGTTTTCAGTCCCCTCCGACGTCAAACTACACGTTCTCGCTGGAAACCACGATCTCGGCTTCCACTACGAGTGGGTTTGTTCTAGTCCTTTTTAAAGTCAATTTCAGACTTTACCCCATCCGCCTCCAGTGGTTCAACTCCAATTTTAACAAATCCCTGGTCGATTTAGTTTCCATCGCAGGTTTTTATTTATTGCATGGGACAATTTAAAATGGAATTTTTTTGAGGCGCCGACTTCGTGCTATTGAATTCGATGGCTTTCGAGGGAGACGGGTGTCAGCTGTGTCGCGAGGCCGAGAGACAAGTCACCGAAGTGGGACTGATTTTGGAGAACAAGACGACGAGACCCGTGCTTCTGCAACACTTTCCTCTATTTCGGTGGGTCAAATACCCTTTCTTCTTTCTTTACCCAAATTTAATGAGATTATTCTTATCCCAGAAAGTTACCCTATTTTAGACCCAAAGGTGGCCCAATTTTAAAACCTTAAAATTAAGGGGATTTCTCGTTTAAATGTTCACAAATAAGATATTACCCTCTTTTTTACCCATTGAATGTCCCAAAATTTAATTGCCCTTTAAGACCAACACAGGTGCTTGACCTTCCTTAATAGTTCTTTAGGTAAAACCTTAACAAAACGTGGTGTGGGGTACTGTTATTCCAGAGCACCTTCGTGGGAGGGGGCCTATGGCACCCATAGTCCATATTAATGTGAGGAATAAAAAAAATTCAGAAAAGACGAGTCGGAATGCCTCCGCAACGACGAATTCGACTTCTCCGCGCCGAAGAGAGATGAGGCCTACCGGCCCAAGTGGGAGGCTCTTTCCGAGGAAGCGACAAAGACACTTCTACGAGAACTGAAGCCCAGTGCGGTGTTTAACGGACACGCCCACCGTGGCTGTAAGAAACGGTACCGTAGTCGATTTTTCGTCTTCAAAAACATATTTTTCAGATGGACCCATCCCGTGGACCTCTGGGAATACACGGTTAACTCCTTCTCCTGGCGCAACGGCGACCGTCCCAGCCTCCTGTTGGCCTCCATCTCGGCAGCAGAGGTTATTGTAGCCACTTGTTTCCTTCCCCAAGAGTCTACCACTATTGTTATCTACTTCATATCGGGTGTTATCCTTCTTTGTTGGTTTATTCGACGGGTTTATTTATTGTGTTGTCGATCTCTTTCGCCCCGCCGTAGGAACCATTTACCTCTTTTGTCTGAGACAAAGGAACTTAATGTTAAGTGCGATTAAAGGTTGATTTGTTAATGTTTGTAAGGGTAATAAATGCGTAAAATTGTATGTCTAGCAAAGCAGGAGAGAGAAGGAAGAGAGAGAGAGAGAGATGAGGAGGATTTTGTTGATTGTTGACGAAACTTGAGGCCGAGAAAACTTTGAAGAGTGGATAATCCCGTCTCCAATATTTTTTTTTTGTTTTTTTTTTCTTTTCTATACAATTTGAACGTAAATATCGCGCCGGCCGGAGGAGAAAAGTGGTTAGCAAAGTTTGAGTGAAAAAAGACCTACAGATAGTTTTTTGTGATTCAAATAATGGAAAAAATTATTATCGATCTTCGCATTATCTATCGTAGGTCAGAGTTTTTTTGGAAGCCGAAAGGACCGAAAAGTTTGACAAACAATTGAAAAATAATCGCGTTTTTTTCGCAAAGGTCAAAAAATGCGAAATACTGGAAATTTGCAAATTTCGAGGTTTTCGGACTCTTTGGCGGAATATCTCAACAAGTTCGTTGTATACATCGGAAGCTTTCAGAATGACCTTTTATTTGTTTGGTTCGACCAATGTTGTAAAACTGCAGTACTCTACAGTAACCCCCCAAAAAAATCCATATCGATCGAAAACTTTCAAAATGACGTACGTTTCTCCCTTTCCAAGAAACAAAGTCCATTACCTATATTAATTCTTCAATACTTAACAAAGTGAGCAAAGTGACAAAACTTGACTAAAAGTGGTGCACCCGGGGCCTAGGAAGAGAAGATGCGGTCGCAGCGTTCGTGCACGGCCTTGTGAGTCCGCTCGACGACGATCTGCTCCACGTCCGCCTCGCTCCGAATCGCCCGCAACTGAAACAAAAAGGTTCCTTAGAAAAAGTGAATTACGACAAAAATTGCGACAGTCGCACACTTTTCGGTCAAACTGCCGAATGCCGCACGCTTTCAAAAGAAATTTCGCCGCCTGCCGTATGGTTTTTGGCCAACCTGCCAACTCCCGCACTCCTATTCGTAAACCACGTACCAACTGACGCGCGGCTTTGCCAGTATTTTTGTCGTTTGCCGCCTGTATTTCGCTAAAAACTTTTGATTTCCGAACATAGGAAGACGTGAGAGGCTTGTGGTACCTACGTAATTCGGCGTTTCGCTGAAAATGGTAACAAAAATGGAGTGTGGATTTACGTTGCCACTGAGGCCCAATTTTGGGGGCTTACGCATCGAGCCCCTAAACGCTCCCTGTCCAACCGTGTTTCTGAACGGTTTTCGGTGAAAAAGGCTATTACTGCATGGTTTTCGGTAGAACCCGCCGAATGTCGCACGTCTACCAGTAGAAGATGCTTATTGGAGCGCGGTTTTTGGCATAAACTGCTGAATTCTGCACGATTTTTAGCAGGAACTGCAGATTTTCGCGGTTTCTGGTATAAACTGCCGATTCGCACGCCTTCTTGTGTAGACAGGACTTACCACAGTCCTCAGGGGCCGAACTTGCCCGGCATCATCGCCGGCGGCCGCCATTTTCTGCTGAATCTCGGCGGTGCATCGCAGGATCAGCTCGTTTCTCGAAGCGGCCAGTGCGTCGAGCTGAAAAGATACGGTATTAGGGTGTTATTCTGTCGTGAGAAGGCAAAGCCCCATTATTTAGCTGTTATCACTGACCATGTCCCGCAACTTGTTGCAGATCTGCTTGCTCTTCTGGCAGTCGGGGAAGGAGCGCGTCGGCAGCTCGTTGTTCAGCTGGACGACGATCATGTCATCAGCCTGAAAATCGTTCATTTTTTGTGGTTAAATACCTATTTTTCTACTATACATTTGCAGTTGGTGCAAGTTTTTAGTCGCACATGCAATAAAGACATTTTTGCCGATTTTTAACAAAATTTCTAGATGATTATAAGTATAATTCTGCTTTTTCATAACTATTTGGTGGAATGCGCCACAATAGCACTGGCTTTTGCAAGAAAGAAGAATCAACTGCTAGGTTTTCGGTAGGAGGGTGAAACTAGAACAATTGTGAAGCGCATATTTTAAAGGACTACGCCCAGCTGTCTGACAAGTCCCTTGACAAAGAGCCCTAGTTAAATGCGCAGAATTTACAACAGCATTACACGCCCAATCATGTGAAATTTGGTAGTGTAGTCCAGGACCCTGCTCTCATACAAACAAATTTTTTCACGGGGAAACGACGTGAATACAATAAATTAAAATCCAATAAAATCAATAATCAAATTCAAATAAATCCGTTTCGCGGTTCGATTCAAAGTCATTTGATGGCACGGAGTCCGGTACGACTCTCGCAGCACATCGGTTCAAAATCTCTCCCACGCGAGTCCCGCATTTAATCGCTTAACACCCCATCCCCTAAAGTCGCAGAACCCCGCCGCAAATAATGAGATGTGACGGATTAAAGGACGGGTTATCGATATTGGTCTCACATATCGCTTTATTTCTCTTCCTCGCCTAAGCCTCTGCGGCTCGCACCCGTACGAAATCGGCGGCGCCCCAGAACGGGGTTATATAAGCCGCGCGCAAAATTACGAATTGCGGGAAGGTCCGCCCCCTGACCTCCCGCTATTGTCGGTTATTTGGCTATTATCGGGTAATTTAACCGTTGTCTGTTACAAAATATTATAGATGTTGTCTGTCACAAAATATTATAGAAATATGTGGATTATATTTTTTAATTATTGTAAACTTTTGTTTGATTGCAACGGCGATAAAGAAATACCGTGTTTTTTATTTTAGAATTATTTGGCTGGGAAATATCCAATCTAACAACCATACATGGACCGCTGAATTCCCAATCAATAACGCATCTAGACAAAAACAAAACTATGACAGACAAATTGTGGGAAATGGGTCCCGAAGCGCGCTTAGATTCTCATGTAAGGTTGACGGTATCCCCAGTCTTTAAAGGGACCGTCAGGGACCTTTTGCAACTTTGGCTCATGTAAAAGATAAAAATCAGCCGATCAAAAAACCCTATACAACATAGGGTTCAAAATTCTCCATTTTCGAGAAATCTGGCTTCAAAGTGCCCAAAACCGGCCGAGCATCTGCAGATTCTGCGGATGCCCGCAACGCCTACATGCACGATGTTTACAAGCTAGTCTAATTTTGAAGTTGTCATTCTAATAGGACGAGATTTCTCGGAAAATGAGGAGTTTTTCAGACAATTTAGCATATATAATTAGTGTAATTTTCGACCCTTTAAAGGGACCGTAAGGGGCCTTTTCGAATTGGAAATGGATAGTATGCAAATCAAGTCATTTCCATTGAAATCATTTTCTCGAACGCCGCTCCAGACAACAGCCGTGCGCAAAATGCTTGCCAAGTCTTCATTAGCATGCGATTTGGAAAAGGACCCTGATGAGCCCTTTAATTTGTATCCATCTTTTGGCGCCCGGCATATTTGAATCCCCGTCGTAGATTTGCGGGACTCTTAAAACAAAACCATAATTACAGCGTTAGCTATTTTTTCAATGCAGGGTTTAAGACGTCTCTATAACTATCGAGTCATATACACAGTGGAAAAACACTCCCGACAACAGGTTTTTCGAGGTTTTGAGTACTTGTCAAATATCGGTGTAAAAAGATATTACTTTTATCGGATTCTACCCAAAATGTGACGTCAAATAAATTTTTAATCAAAAATCGGAGGTGACTATTTTTGTTAAAAATTCGATTTAAAGTGCCACAACAGCGAACATTTGCGAAAAATGTGCGTTTTCTGCACCCCTCGTTTCAGTTTCGATAAATTGTGAATTTTTTCAAGGTCTAATAGAAGTAGTTTGAAATTCTAATACACTTGCTATTTATGGAGACGTCTTTTAAGAAAATGCTCCGAAATATCTACAGACAGTCCTTTAATGAAAATTCTCTTCTCAGCACTAGAAAAACGCCAAATGAATTCAAAACGACCAACCCTCCTGATCTGCGAAAGCCGCGTCATGAAGGAGCTCAGGTCGGCGCAGTTCACATCCGCCGTGTTCGCCATCTGATTTTTCCCAACGTTACGCATAAAATCACAAATCATGGGTAAATAAGGCCTGAACCCAGGCCCATTTCTTCAAAACTTGAGAATCAGAGTAGCAAATTCATTTGAAAACAACGTATTCACAACATGTACCAACCGTTGGGAGAGGAGGATTCGAAGGCAAGTGGGGGAGACAATGAGCAAAGTACAAAATGCAGAGCATAAGGTACATGAGAGACCGGATGAGAAGAGATCCCCAACAGAAATGGGTTTAGTTCCTGGCGCCCAGGTAGCGGATGCGCTCGCCGGTGCGCACAATCAGCTCCTTCTTCGCTAGCTCGTTCAGTGCCTCGTCGAAGATTTCGCGGTTCAGCGTCTGCAAATACGGGAATTATGATTGAAAAAACCATAAGCAGTTCATTTGTCTATAATGGAAGTAGCCGTAGAGTTGAATTTTCTGAGGAAAACGCAATTGGCAAACCGTTATTGGGTGCTAAACGTTGACACGTAGTGTTTGCGGGTCCTTGGTCTTTGGGGCTTGCTTTGTAGGGGCCTTGTAAAAAGAGAAGTTCTCAATTTTTGAACGCTTCTCCCACTTAAGGGATCTTACTTTTTGAGACTCCCTCCGTACCGCGTCCAGGTATGGTATGGGGGCACTGTAAAAACGACCGACCTTGATTTTTGGGTCCCCTCGCTTTGGGGGCTTTACTTTTTCAGCCCCTTCCGTACCGTGTCCAGCCAGGCATGGTGATAAACGCAACTAATCTCTGCAAAAAGCGGCGGTAGGGCAGTCGCCATTGCATTCTTTTGGTAGATTTTGTTATAACATTGGGGTCCATCGTAAATATTCGAGTTTTTGCAAATTGGGGGGGGGGGGGGGGGCTATCGCAAAATTGCCCCCGCGGTAGTAGTTTGTCAATGAATGAACCAGGGTCATTAAAAAAAAAAGATAACTTAGGTAAAATGCAAGCTATACAGCCCAATTTCGAATTATCTGTGTTAAAAGGATATCACTTATGCAATCAGGGGGGGGGTTGACTAAATTAGATCCTAGGGTGTAACTTAACTGAATTAGGGTGGGGGGGCTAAATTCAATTGGGTCAATATTTAGACGGGGATTAACTGAATCGGGTCCATACTTGCAAAATCTTCACTAATTTGGGGCCATCCTAGGGAGGGGGAGTCAACTGAATAGGGTGGGACCATATTACGGGGCCTTCATTGAAAAGGGGTCGTAATATGGATAGACCATTATGACAGGGGCTTAAAATAATTTTCACAATGGAGAATTCGTACCAGTTTTGCTAACAACTAGTTGGGGTACGCTTGTTATAAACAAACGCACATAAAGCGCAATTTGTAATAATACTCACCTTGTCAATGTTGCGAAGAGTGGCGAAGAGGTTCTTAGCCGACGTGCTAACGCCCTTGGTGGTGTCGAGCTGGGAGGAAATGGCCTCGGCCACCTGCTGCACCATCTTCCTGCTCGTGGCGCTCATTCCCGCCGCCAGGATGTTCACATCGACCTTGCCCGTGGTAGGATCCACGGCCGACTGACGCAGAGCTTCGCGGTGAAGGCTGAAAACAAAAACAGTTGCTAAACGCATTTATGGCCTTAACAGTTACTTCTTTACGGTCATAAGTGGGTAAGAATTACATCTTAACTAGCTCGCAGTTAGGGCTTTAGACAGGCAAAGCTAAGGTCCTAACAGCTGGGTAAATAGGGTCCAAAATGAGTACAATTAAGGCCTTAACTCACTTGTAGGCATTGTCGACGTCTTCGATGGAAACAGTCTCGGAGAGGCGGATCTTAGCGTGGGCTTCGGCCAGGCGAATGAGAGATTCAAGCTGACGGGGGTAGGCGGAGATCTGGCCGTGCTGGGCGCCAGCCTGAAAATGTGTGTGTGTGTGTGTGTGTGTGTGTGTGTGTGTGTACTAAAACAAAGTTAAAAACTCACCTTCCTCATAAAGAGGTACTTGTTGATGATGTGAGTGGAGGTCTCATCCGTGAGTTGAGGGTGCACGTGCGCCTTAGCGTAGGCGATGTAGTCCCTCAACAGATCCCTGTCCAACTGCTCCTCCGCGCTGTCGGCCTGCGTACGGAAGTAGAGAGAGACCAGATGGTTGGCCAGACGACGGTCCTGCATCTCGTCCTGAGGGTCCACCATCAGGAAGATGAGGTCGAATCTGAAAAAGGGGAATAAATGGAGGGGTAGGAGAACAGTAAAATGTGACATACTTCCCTGGTTTTTTTTATCAAATACACATCTACAGAGTAAAATCATCTGCTTCCCGGAGTACTTGCGCCGATATGGTTTTTTTTCTGGACCGCCCACTTTTTTGTCGGCGCGTAAAAATGTAAAAAGAGCATAGGAAACACCGAAGGCACCGAACGCATTTTTTTGTTTGTTAAACTTTCGTCCATTTATCTAGGAGCGCAAAATCAAATGTCACAGTAGAGTTCGTTCCATTCTGATCACTTGGAAGCCGTACGATTCACTTCTGTGTGACTTATCCGAAAAAAAAAACCAAAAATTAACAACAAAATTGGGCAAGCCCTTGAAAAGCGCAACCTAAGCCTGAAGGAGATGAAAATATTCTTAGTAACCATTCTAGGAATATGCCGGTAAGTAATTATAAAGCGAAAAATATAGACAGGCACAAAACTTTAAATTTAATTGGAGAAATTTTTGCGCAGTTCATAAATCTCTCCCGTAAATTGATTCTTTTTCATGCATTTTCCACCTAGCATAACCAAAAGAAAGTGGTTCTGATGATATGCAGGGTTTCGTAGCGAAGGCGCGGGTTCCGTGCCGATACTGTACTAACTGTCGAATTCTGTGCGCACATGGAAAAGTAACGGTTTGCGGAAGTAACCCTACGGATACTCGTTAAACACCGGACGTAGCTAAAGTGGTTCCTTCTCGGCAGCTATCAGGTCCACCCTACGTCGCTAGGGATGAATTTTATCATAAAAGTTTTCCATAAAGCCAAAACACACGCCAAAAGTTTGTGCTGCCTGGGTCAAACGAGTCCAAAATGACATCGTTATTACCGTTGAAGGACCTTCCTTTGGAATAAAACTTGAAAATACATGGACATATTCCATGGCTGACGAACACAGCCACACATTTAAGATCAAAGCCTCGAATCCTACTAACCGAGAGAGCAGCGTGTGCGGCAGTTGAATATTGTCGACAATTGTCTTGTCCCTGTTCCACTTGGAGTCCACCGGGTTCGCCGCAGCAAGAACCGACGTCCTAGCGTTCAGCTGGCAGATGATTCCGGCCTTGGCGATGGACAACGTCTGTTGTTCCATGACCTCGTGGAGCACACTCCTCGCGCCGTCGTTCATCTTGTCGAACTCGTCGATGCAGCACACTCCGTTGTCGGCGAGAACGAGGGCTCCCGTCTGTAGCACGAGCTGCTTCGTGTCCGCGTCGCGGGAAATCGAAGCCGTGAGACCGACGGCGGAGGAGCCCTTTCCACTGGTGTACTGACTTCTGGGCAGAAGACGGTAGATGTACTGCAACATCTGAGACTTGGCAACTCCCGGATCTCCGCACATAAGGATGTTGATCTAAAAGGGGAAAGTTAAAAAATAAAGTGGAGAAATTGGAAACCTCACTGCGGAGCTTGGTCTTGTGGGTGTCTTCGTCGTCCTTGCGCGTTCCGCCGAAGAGCAGGCACAACACGCCCTTCTTTACGTCGACGAACTCGTGGATAGCGGGGGCTGAAATGAGGAATTTATTTTCGAAAAAAAAATAAAGAAATAAACGCACGGACCACTGATAACATTTCGTTTATACACCTTATTTAGTTAAGCCCCACACTGCGACGCTTCTAAATCCACGATGCGTGGGAGGAGCAAACCGAACGAACACCAGTTCCGTTTAACACCCTCAACAATTGCTGATTTTTCTTGAGCGGGGGTCTAAAATGGATGTGGAGGGAGTCAGGGTGTCATACATGGGGCAACTCCAAGGAAGTCTCGCCTAGAAAATGTCTAAAAGAGAGGAGTAAGGTATCTAGGTTCCCCACATACTACTTTCCAACCAAAGGGGCCTCACCCAAACCACAGTGACGGAGCTCTGTCCATGAATGGTCAGGGATGGCAAAAAACAGTTTCGGGCATGTCCGCAATTTGAAAATACGGGCCCGGCCCTCAAATTTGCCCCAGTTTTGAAACGTTTTTTTTTCGACAGTGGGCCGGGCCGAGCCGTATTTCTTACTTGGGGGACTCGCGCCACATGTCGGATGTACTGTGGGGGGTCGTGCAAAATGGTGTTCATGTATGTGAGCGAGCTTCTAAAAATCGGGCCCTCAGATTTACCAGCCCTCGATAGTGAAATACTTCACGCCAAATATACTCGGCCAATTTGGCTGCGTACACGGCCTGAGTATCATATACTGCACGCATAACTCAATTAACAAACCAAAACATTGGCACGTTGTGACCATACATGGGCGCTAGCCCGACTTTGACGGCATCGAGGGTCTCGCTTAGAAGAGTTTTATGGGGGTATCGCTAGGCCCTTTTTTTCAAAGAGACGGATCTCGCCGCGACCTAAGCGACAGAGATATGCCCATGTATAGCTGTGACGAAGTAGTCTCGGCACCAACTATAACTGAACTTTCTACATACATAGACACAGATCCATCGCTTGGATCGTGGCGAGACCCCCGACCTTTAAAAATGGCATATGGGGGACCCTAGTGATACCCACTCGTTTATCGAATTTTTTTGGGGAGACCGGAGCATAGCTCAGTAATGTCTCCACGACGGTTACCCATTTTCGGAATGAGTAAGGGCCAACATGAGTGCGACATAAATGACACCTGGTGGGGGCTTAAATTTGTATACATTTCCGTCACTCACCAATAGCGTGGCACAGCGCATCCATAATATCCGGCCTGGCGCCGAGCGTCTTGATCTGCTCAATGCGGTCGTCGCTCAAGTTCTCTCTGAAATTCCCTTAATAAACTTCAAATTTCCCCAGTTTCCCACCCATTATCCTGATGCAGGCGGGAGGTATCAGTCTTCCTGAAGTGCAGAGCGTCGATGTTCGTGCGGTAGACGGAGACCAGAACCCTCTGTCTCGGGTTGACCTTGGCCGCCTGGGTACGGTAGATTCCTGTGAGAGTGACACGGTCTCCGGGCTGCACACTCTCCACGAGACTGCTGTGGACGAACACGGTCACGGTGTGAGGGGTTTGACCAGAGGGCATGTCGTCTGAAAGAAGAATATGAGCGAAATAAAATGAGTCTGCCAGCTTAAGGCCCCCGTCCTCCGCATCTGGCAACCAAAGGCCGCTGTCAAATTCCTTTGGCAGCCAAAGGTCGCTGTCATCATCATGTGGCAGCCTAAGGCCGCTGTCATCCCGTCAGGCAGGCTAAGTCCGCTGTAATCGTTATCTGGCAGTCTAAGGCCTCTAACATCCTTCTCTGGCAACCTTAAGCCGCTGTAATCCTCATCAGGCAGCGTAATGTATTCTCCTCTAGGATCCTAAGGTCCCTGTATCCTCTAAGGCCGCTTATAAGCCTCGTCTGCCAGCCTATGAGCGCTGTCATCCCCTACTGACAGTCTAAGGCCGCTGTCGTCATCCTGTGGCAACCTAAGGTTGCTATCATCGTCCTGTGGTAGCCTAAGGCCGCTGTGACTCTCCAACATCCACTTCTGACAGCTTAACGCTGCAGCGAACCTCTTCTGGCAACCAAGGCCGCTGTAATCCTTATCTGATAGCATATGGCCGCTGTGAGCCTCATCTGGCAGCCAAATGCCGCTCTCATCATCTTTTGGCAGCCTAAGGCCAATGTCATACTCTCCTGATAACCTAAGGCCGCTATAATTCTCATCTGGCAGTCTAAGGCCGCTGTAACCCTAAATTGGCAACCGAAGACCACTGTGATCCTCATCTAACAGCCTAAGACCGCATAAATCCTCATCCGGCAGCCGCCTTTATTCTCCCCTGGCAGCCTATGTCCGCTGTCACCCTCCTTCAGGGGTGGGCCATAGCCTATGGCCCACGCCTGCCCTCCTTTAACAGCCTAAAGCCGTTGCCATCGTTCTCTGGCAACCTAAGGCCGTACCCTTTTCAACATCGGGCCGCGTTAACACCTATATTGTCGAAACAAGCTCGTACTCATCCTTACAAAGCAGCCTAAAACCCCTGTAATCCACCATAATAGTCTACGGCCGCATTCACTTCTTTAAAGAAACATAAGACATCTGACATCCAAAGGTCGTCTTAATTTATGGCAACTTAATGCAGCTAAATAAATTACCGCTCCGGGCAACAATAGGCCGTTGTTGCCCCCAAAAAGAGCATTTTCGATAATTTAGCATTCAGGTATGTTTGCACGTACCGGGAGACTCCTGGAGCTTGATGATCTGCTTGTCGATGAAGAAGGATCGATTGTGGATGAGTTGGAAGCAGTGCGTGTTGGAGCAGTTGGTGCACACCGAAGGCTCCTCGATCCTTCCGTGATCCACCTCACTCTCCACGGAGAACTGGCACACCGAGCACTGGAAGAAGCCGACGCGCATCTCAGGAATCAGCGTAGACGTCCTGGTGACCATTCCCGTGATGGTGATCAACTGGTCGATATCTGGAGATCAAATAAATATAAAATTCTACAGAATAATATCACCAGCGGGGTTCAAACTGCGCATGTTCCTCGTTTTGTCGGCGTTGAAGGGGCGCAGCTCGATGGGCTGGGGCAGGTTTCGGTGGTAGGTCTCAATGAAGACCTCGTTCACAGCCTGGTCCAGGTAGGGGATAATGTCCTGAAAAGAAGTTGCGAATAAAGGTCTCGAAGCGAAAATAAGGTTTTAAAAGCCCAGAATTCGTCAAAAAGGGTTCCCACGTCCGGTATTCAACGGTACTGTTCCAGAAAAGAGCTCATTTCACATACGTATGTGCCGCGAAATTTGCAACCAGTGTGCTGAATGCACCCCCCCCCCCCCCCCCCCCCGGGAGGGTTCTGACGGGCCGGCCCGGGCCGAGAGATTTTTTTGGGCGGCCCGGCCGGCCCGTTTTTGAAAATCAAATTTTTAATTTTTGTATAAATCGGTGCAATAAATTGTTAAACTGTTTTAAATAGCGTAATAATGTTTGTTACTAACATATAAGTTAAAATTAGTCGTACAAAACAGAATGTCACCGACCGAGATCGAACCCTGGTCGTGTGGGTGGCAATCTGACTGGGAGGTCCAGGGGAAACGGGCCGAACCGGCCGGCCCGGGCTGACCAAAATTTTGAAAACGGCCCGGCATGGCCAGGCCCGTGACGTCTCGACAGGGATCGTTTGGGGGCTCTATGCGTAAGCACCCCCAAATGATGCATCCGGGGATAAGTAGTCCCCCATTAATTGTTGTTACCATTTTCAACAACGTCGGATTACGCAGGTGCCGCAAGAAAACACG
Organism: Oscheius myriophilus; assembly: GCA_964057215.1. NCBI lineage: Eukaryota > Metazoa > Nematoda > Chromadorea > Rhabditida > Rhabditidae > Oscheius > Oscheius myriophilus. Next base: position 23,318,792 of record OZ059902.1, read on the forward strand.
TACACCTATGAGAGAAATGTGTGCAAAATGGGATATCGCCTAGCCACATCCGCCGAATTAGATTGGGAATGCTTTCGAGAATGTCCGAAGGTTCGGTAGCAATAACAGGTTGTAGGCGGCCACAATTTGTTATAGGCGGCCTGAGGTTACCAGGCCATCGTCGATCTTTTCGGAAACCGAAAAGAGCAGTTTTAAGAATCATAAGCTTTTTTAAAGTTAGGTTAAATTAAAGAATTTAACGATACATAGGTCCATTCGACTATTCGTCGATTAAACTACTTCATTCGCTGGACGCCGTTGACTAAAAAAAATTCTTGATTCACTTACAGCAGGGTAGGCGACGATTTTGCGGTAGAGAGGCTCCGAGTAGGCCTTGACGTGGGCCAGATTGAGGTTCAAAATCGGCTGATCCTCGCGCATCGAGATTTCGTAGAGACGCTCTATGTAGTACGGCGATTCCGGGTTCACCTCCTGGCGCTAAACGGACTTTGTTATACATATAAAAAACAATAATTAAATTTAGAAGAATATATTTAAAGAAAATCACTCACACAGGAGGGGAGAACCATCATGGTCTCGTCTTCGTCGAGATGTTCGACCTTGAAGCTTTGGATAAAGATGCGGAAGGACCTGAAAGGAGGGTTTTAGAGAGAGAGAGAGAGAGAGAGAGAGAGAGAGAGAGAGAGAGAGAGAGACCCACCTCTGAACCTCCGCGACGCAAATGCGAGTTCCCCAGATGTAGAGACGGGACTGGTTGTCATCAGTGTCCATCTGGTCCTCCAACGCGTTTCCATCGACACGAACAGTCCTTTAAAACAAAAAAAGACTACGGTAATTACAGTAACCCTTACTTGTGGTGCGCGGGGGTGATTCCCAAATCGGCGCGGACGTTTCTCCTTGAAGAGGCGATGGTAGAGCCCTGGGACGAAGGAGCTCCAGCTTCGGAGTCATATTGAAGCGCGGAAGATACTGAAAATTGGGCATTTGTTCAAATTAAAGGAGTTCACGGAAAACAGGCTCATTTTCGGTTAGACGCGCGTTTTCGAACGTCGTTCATTCTTTTCCAGCATTTTCGGTCAAACGCGAGTTCGGAGATGGAAAAAATCGTTTCCTATACCCAAAAAATACAAATTTTTGTGAGAAACATTAAAAAAGAGTTTATAAATTTGAGTTCCCGTTTGATAAAATCACGAAATTATGGCTTCTAGCAACAAAAAATCCCTTTTTAGCTTCTGAAGGCTTCTGGCAACCCCATGCCGCTTTTGAAGGTTTAACACAACATCAGGCCGCTTCTGAAGACTTTATACAAGCTTATGCCACTATCGAACACCTCTAACGGTATCCAAATGCTTCTGAAGGCTAAAATAACCTCCAGACCGCTAATATTGAACTAAAAGTGCTATCGCAGTTGGGGGGGGCATCCATCAGAATATGTTCACCAATTATTACGGAATAGAAAATTAGGTTACAATCATGATGGAATCTGCTATGCAAATTAACTTACCTACATTTCGTATCATACTAACTACCTTACTTACCCTGCCTACCTTATTTACCTTAGCTACCTTACTTACCTTAGCTACTTTATCTACCCTACCTACCTAAGCTACCCCACCTAAGCTACCTACCATAGCTACCTAAGCATCCTAACCTACCCTACTTACCTTACTTAGATTAGCTATCTAACCTACCTAAGTTACCTTACCTACCTTAGCTACCTAAGATGCATTAGCTGAATAAATAGTTTGTTGAAATTGTCGATTACTCTGATTGTGAGATGCATTAGAATAGGAACGTTAGGTAATCAGCAATAGGGGTACGTATATGCAAATGCGGATGCCCCCCAACTGCGATAGCACCGAACTAAAAGCCATGCCATGCCGCCTTTGAAGGCTTAAGAACGCTTATGAAGGCTCCCGACAACCTTTTGTCGCTTCTGAAGATAAATAACAACCTCAGACCGCTTGTGAAGGTTTTAAACAAACCAGGCCGTCTTGGAACACAACAACAGACTGTCTGAAGAGTAGTAACAACCAGAGACCGCTTATGATACAAATAATAACATCAGGCCGCTGCTGTAGCTGTATTACGACCCTAGGCCGCTTGTGATTCAAAATTAGAACCGCGTAGAGGCACTGCCAGTTTAAACCACAATCACTGTGCCTTTTGATCTGACCACGATAATTTCCCGTTTAAATTAAATTAAAAGAAAGAATGTAACGTTTTAAAAAAATCAAAGACACAAACGAACCGGAGCGGACTGATTGCGCCGGAGACTCGCGGCCACTGGACTCCTCGGGAAGCGTACGAAGAGAGGGAGTGGTGGCACCGCCGCGGGAAGCCGGTTCAGCTGAAAAATGATGATTAAAAAACGAAAACTAATAAAAAGCCTAAATTGTTCAGTTTTCGGACGAAGGTCACGAAAACTGAACATAATTACATATAATTTACTTAGAAAAAAATAAAACCTACAGGCTCGGGAACTGGCACGAGTGGACCTCTTCGACGGCGTCGTTCCACGGCTCGACATACTTTTCTCTGTAAATTCAGTATTTTAAATTTTAAAAAAAACGAATATGCTAGAGAAACCCTTATGTAGCAGTAACAATCGAAGCACACCGAAATTGCGCCTTTTTAAAAGTGAATTAAAGTTTTCTGTTAAAAAATCGATATTTTATAACTTTACAACCACTTTAATATAAAATTTACAACGTTTATAAGAAAAAATAAAGAAAAAACAAAATGCCCGCGAAAATTTCCCGCACTCTGCGGTTTCGCGCCCAAGTGTGATTTGAAAAGACCAGTCGCAATAGGGCGCGTTTCGTGTCTGTCTCTGGAGAAAAGTGGTGCTTTTGTTGTAATTTGGCAGTTTTTCATTATACTTAGCATTTGTAGCACATTTATTCTGCTATAATGAGCAACAACTGTTTTAAAATGTCATCTTTCGAATAAACTTCATACATGCCTCCTCATTCAGCTACAGAGCGGTTATCAACTACTCCAACTAGGAATAAAGACGAAAGTTCGAAGAAACGAAAGACACACACACGCACACACATGCACGCACGCACGCACATACACCCATGCACACATATACACACTCACACTCACACACTCAAACACGCGCGCGCGCACTGTTCTGTTGGCTGGATTTTCTATTCCCCCCCCCCCCCCCCAGAGAGTTGTTCATTTAGTTTCAACATGTACTTGATGTATTTTAGAATTCACCCCCCCCCCCCGGCACGTCACCGTACGTGGTGTTAGAATTCGCTATAAATACCGCCTCCCTGGCCCATTCCCTCATTCTCCTCCGTGCTCTTATGTAAAAATTATCTATTATCTATTATAAAAATTATCTCTTATGTAAGATATGTAAAAAAATTATTTTGAAGCTCACTCTCCAATCATCTCCACTGTGTTCAATATAGATATTCGCTGTGTCGCGTTCGTCAAAAGGGAGAGGAAGACATTCGACGGTCCAGGTCGAGGGGGCGAAATTGTCCCCGATGTAGTTCTGAATTCAAGTTGTTGCCTATATCTTGAGGAAGCAACCTTGTCCGTGGGCCCTCGGGTATAGGTGAAGGGGTAATAGTCAATATTATGCAGCATAATGCGATGTCTGAAGGGGCGCATTACAACATTTTTCACAGAAGAGACGAAGAACTATCTCTCTTAATCGCGCTCGTCCTTTCTCACGCATTTCTTTTTTCCCGCAATTCTTTCTCAAGCAATCGAATCTTACTTGGCTGTGGAGTTCAACCTGATGGACAGGCAAAAGCCGGGGCGAAAAGTCCAAGGAACACTTATTTTGCAGACTGAAACATTCAGTTATTGATTGGAAATAGATAAAGGACTAACAGGCTATGGGGAAAAGAAGCAGTAGGGCGAGCTGCATCGTAGATAAGTTACGAAATGCTTCCGGGCGGCGGTTATAAAATCGCGGCGTGACTGTGTGTGTGTGTGTGTATGTGTGTGTATGTGTGTGTGTGTGCGTGTGTGTGTACGCACGAGACACTTTCACGTGTCAGAAGGCGATATCCACTGTGGCAGATGTCGCCAATCAAGCATTTGCGGAAAATTTGCTTTTTCTCGGCGTCTGCGCAATATTCACACTATGTTCGCCTTTGTACATGGCTGTATTAACGCTGTATGAAAAAAAGCGAAGGCGCTACCGAAAAGCTCGGTGAAAATGAGCAAATGAGACTCACGTATCTTACGGAGCAGTGTTTTGAATCCCATCTGCTCCCCTACCTGACTCCACGTACGGTCACGGTCCGTCAGTGTGCGTGGAGTCAGGGTCCGTCGCCCTATAAATGCCGCCTCCCTGGCCCATTCCCTCATTCTCCTGCGTGCTCTTCGGTCGACTTCTCCTCCGCTGCAATGAAGCTCTACACTCTCTTCGTTCTCCTCGCCATCCTGGCTGTCGCTTCCGCTGGTGTTTCTGCTAAAGGTAATAGTGCTGAGACGACGACTGCATCTGGCACCGCCGCTCTGGGAGCCGTTGCTGCCATCGCCTTCGGAATGATCCGCGGCTTTTAATGGAGTAAACTTGTTCTGGCTCCAGTCACTCATTGTCTGACACGATACCAGTCTCAGTAAAGTTGTTTCGCAGTAAATTGTTGTATCTTAATTTCACATTTTGGGGAATCTACTGTGCACTTTCATTTGAGTTTCTCAATACCGTTTCAATTTGTGCACTGGGACGCTATCTTTCACTCGAATTTCTTTCTGAATAGGAAAGTCCATGCCCCTATAGTCCGTTTCCAACCTTTAATACCTGATAAGTTTGGAATACAGTATGTAACAAACGAATGTAAGTACTCTCCCCCTAACCTGGCGCATTGCGGACGTAAAGCAGTTGTCAATAAGAGCCCTGGGCAAATGGTTGTTGGTTCGAATTCCCGCTGCGGCAGGTTTTCATAGTACTTTTATTAGTTTTGACTTTCAAATAGCAAACAGGTTAATAATGAAATGTGATACAAAATGAAGCATCGCTGCCCTTGCATCTCAATGTTTGAAGGAACTGGAGGGACACACACGATTCGGCATTTTTCCAAGTGCCCTTAACCTTAACCTTAACCTTAACCTGAACCTGAACCTTAACCTTAACCTTAACCTTAACCTTAACCTTAACCTTAACCTTAACCTTAACCTTAACCTTAACCTCAACCTTAACCTTAACCTTAACCTTAATCTCAGCCTTAACCCTAACCTTAACCTTAACCCTAACCTTAACCTTAACCTTAACCTTAACCTTAACCCTAACCTTAACCTTAACCTTAACCTTAACCTTAACCTTAACCTTAACCTTAACCTTAACCTTAACCTTGACCTTAACCTTAACCTTAACCTTGACCCAGTGTTACCCTAAATTTCAGCCTTTCTCTGAGATTTCTGTTTCAGCACTACAAATTGCCCGAGACAGCAAGAGGCATTTTGAAAATGGCCATTATGGAGTCAGATTCTCGTTTCACAAAAGTAGAACTCCAATGTGAATCCATTGCTCACTTTCCTTCAAGGAAAATAATGGAAGGCTATCCTGGAGCTATATTTGAAAAAGCACAGAAATTTAAAAGTGGGTTTTATAATAGTTTATTTAATAAAAATACATAAATTCAGATGTTCCTCGATTGGTGGTCCACTACGATGTTGAGAAGGATGTGGTTGACGTTGGCGACAGGCTTGTAACCGCTCATAAACTCAGCCAACTCGGCCAACTTTACACAAATATGGCTGTAAAACTGCCTTTGAGTCAGATTTGCTATTTCATTACGGCTATTGCTGAGGCGGGTCTTTCGAAAAAAGGTTATGGTTAAGGTTAAGGTTAAGGTTAAGAATAAGGTTAAGGTTAAGGTTAAGGTTAAGGTTAAGGTTAAGGTTAAGGTTAAGGTTAAGGTTAAGGTTAAGGTTAAGGTTAAGGTTAAGGTTAAGGTTAAGGTTAAGGTTAAGGTTAAGGTTAAGGTTAAGGTTAAGGTTAAGGTTAAGGTTAAGGTTAAGGTTAAGGTTAAGGTTAAGGTTAAGGTTAAGGTTGAGGTTAAGGTTAAGGTTAAGGCTAAGGCTAAGGCTAAGGCTAAGGCTAAAGCTAAGGCTAAGGCTAAGGCTAAGGCTAAGGCTAAGGCTAAGGCTAAGGCTAAGGCTAAGGTTAAGGTTAAGGTTAAGGCTAAGGCTAAGGCTAAGGCTAAGGCTAAGGCTAAGGCTAAGGCTAAGGCTAAGGCTAAGGCTAAGGCTAAGGCTAAGGTTAAGGTTAAGGCTAAGGCTAAGGCTAAGGTTAAGGTTAAGGTTAAGGTTAAGGTTAAGGTTAAGGTTAAGGTTAAGGTTAAGGTTAAAGTTAAGGTTAAGGTTGAGGTTAAGGTTCAGTTTAAGGTTAAGGTTAAGGTTAAGGTTAAAGTTAAGGTTAAGGTTAAGGTTAAGGTTGAGGTTAAGGTTCAGTTTAAGGTTAATGTTAAGGTTAAGGTTAACTTAAAGCCTTAAAATTTAAAAATAACCCGTTTTTCAGTGTTGGAACATGTACCCAGAAGACAAATTCACCTTCTCCATCCAAGCTTCATATGCCCAATACTACGATGACCGACATCGCCGCCGCTGCATGTTCAACGCCCTCCCAAGTACAATAGTTTCATGGATTCCTGATGAATTCATAGAAAAACACCATTATAGCACTTTACCCGAATCTATTGAAATACAAAGCCAAAATAGAAAAGGAGTTCTCAGTTTTTGATTTGCAGACGCAGGAGACAAGGCTTTTGTTATTGTTGAACAGGGTGAATAAACATTATGTCTGAAACACAGTTCTAAATATATAACTTACATATCAATCCAAACCGCACCGTCATCGACAGCCTCGTTCTTTTAACAGCCGCGTCTCCCAGCGGTTCTTAAGTGGGCGCAGCAGGGGCAGCAGACGTGGCCGCGTGGCGCAATGGATAACGCGTCGGCCTACGGAGCAGAAGATTGTAGGTTCGAATCCTGCCGTGGTCGGAGCTTTTTTGTTATCAAGACCAACTCGGAAAAGTCAGCTTGTGCACCTATATAGTTGTTGTTGTGTTCCTGAATCTCATTGTCAGCACGAAGAAAGGTCAAAAGAGGAAATTACAAAGATCCTGATTCAAACCTGATTGTTATCAGACATCACTGATGGCACGACAGAAATAGAAGCTACAATCACACCACACGAACAAAATATTGTTCACAACTTAAAGGGCAAAACAAGTTTTGTTTAGTCTGTAGTGCCTCCACGTGTTGAACCGATCATTATTGGTCAGCGCGGCTTTAAAATGAGCTTGCAAGAGGTTATCAGCACGACCTTTTAGGACACAAACGAGGAAGTACTATTTGCAGGCAGGGATTGACCGATTTTTCATTATTTTGTCTTGTTTTTTAGGCTTGGGACGTCAATATCACGTTTTGTTATGATTTATGGTGCTTAGGCATAGGAAAAGAAAGAAAACGGGGGAAAAGTGAGAACAGAGAAAGAAACATAGAGAGAGAGAGAGAGAGAGAGAGAGAGAGAGAGAGAGAGATGCTGAGGGATGTAATGAGACAGAGACTGAGGGATACATATACAGAGAGATTCATAGAGATACACAGAAACAGAGCGATACACAGAACAATACAGATAGACGCTGAGAAAGGGCATGAGAGAGAGAGAGAGAGAGAGACATGACTGAGGGATACATATACAGAAAGATTCATAGAGATACACAGATAAAAAGATACAGAGAGGTACAAAGAGATATACGGAGAGAGATACAGAGACAGACAACGATACGAAGAGATCCACAGAGAGAGATAGATAGAGATACAGAGAGAGAGATATGAAGAGGCTTTGAAAGAGAGAGACAGAGAGATACAGAGATACAAATAGATACATGCAGAGAGAAATACACAGAAATACACAAAGATCCAGAGAGAGAGAGAGATCCATACATGTACAAAGAGAAAAAGACAGACAGAGAGAGAGAGAGAGAGAGCCAGAGAGACAAAGAGACCAAGAAACAAAAAGGCAGAGAGACAGAGAGACAATAGAGACAGAGAGAGACAGAGAGACATAGAGACAGAGAGACAGAGAGACAGAGAGACAGAGAGACAGAGAGACAGAGAGACAGAGAGACAGAGAGACAGAGAGACAGAGAGACAGAGAGACAGAGAGACAGAGAGACAGAGAGACAGAGAGACAGAGAGACAGAGAGACAGAGAGACAGAGAGACAGAGAGACAGAGAGACAGAGAGACAGAGAGACAGAGAGACAGAGAGACAGAGAGACAGAGAGACAGAGAGACAGAGAGACAGAGAGACAGAGAGACAGAGAGACAGAGAGACAGAGAGACTGAGAGACAGAGAGACAGAGAGACTGAGAGATACATAGGGAGATACAGGGAGAAATATAGAGAAAAAATTTAAAACGCAGAGAGATACAGAGAAAAATATACAGAGACAGAAAGAAATACCGAGGCGGAGAGATACAGAGATAGAGAGAGATACAGAAACAAAAACAGAAAGAAAAGCGCACTTCTCATTGCTTCGACTCCTTTTTTCTCCCCAATTCAAACACCACCCACGTCCAAGGAAATCATTCTCCTCCGTTTTCTGCCAGTCGTCGCCCAGAAAAACCCTTGTTTGCGTTGAGGCGCAGTGCCGGTCAGCGATTCCGGAAACATCACTCGCGCTTTTGTGCCCTGAGGCGCTTTTGCTTCCTGTCTTATGTCTCTGTCTCAGTTTCTCTCTCTCTCTCTCTCTCTCTCTCTCTCTCTCTCTCTCCAGACAAGTGCTCTCCGATTCATTGCACACGTGTTTTGCCCTAGACACTATCTCACACTCAATAAGGAATGTCCTCACTATCGTGAAAATAACCTGGCGGGAGACGATAAAAATATTTACTGATTAGTAAAACAGACCGTATCCCCACGTGGGAGACAGGCTGCTGATAAATGGCGCTACCTACGGTAGCACAGATAATTAGTCCTATACTTTATTGCTCTACCACTCTGTGACTCTCTCTCACTGTGTGTGTGCGTGTGTGCGTGTGTGCGTGTGTGCGTGTGTGCGTGTGTGCGTGTGTGCGTGTGTGCGTGTGTGCGTGTGTGCGTGTGTGCGTGTGTGCGTGTGTGCGTGTGTGCGTGTGTGCTTGTGTGCGTGTGTGCGTGTGTGCGTGTGTGTGTGCGTGTGTGCGTGTGTGCGCGTGTGCGTGTGTGCGTGTGTGACACAAAAATCGAAAAATGTACAGTTTGAAGCAATAACCTAGCAAACAAAGTTTCCCTAATTGAAATTAGAAGAAAGCGATTCATTTTGACCAACCCATTCTGTTACGTGAACGCTAATTAGGGTAATTTGGCTTTTTTCACGTGATAATTTTCGAGGTCTGGTCATTTCCACCCTTCCTCGGCTTTCATGCGGTCAGTTAGTTAAGTTTCTCCCATCAAAATCATTCTTCAGATGACACTTTTTGATTCTTGATGGTTCTGAAGGATCAGGTTTTGTGGAACTATGACTGACCATCAGTAACAGTGCCCAAAGTAGTACCGGTCGGTTATCTTCATTTTAAATGCTGAAAAAGAACAACCATATAGTGTCAACCTTTGCATTTGAAGCTGCGCGGATCTTAAACAGTGCGCTTCTGCTGCGTTCCTACCCATCCCACTGTTCAACCGTGGCATGGGATGTTAAACTTGGCGCCCGCGCGACTTTCTTGTGGCCGCGTGGCGCAATGGATAACGCGTCTGCCTACGGAGCAGAAGATTGTAGGTTCGAATCCTGCCGTGGTCGAAACATTTTTGTTTGTAAGCCTCACCGAATACTCAAAGTCTAATTCCGCTCCTTTCTGCAGTAGCATCCCAAATTTGGACACATACTCGGCGAAGTCCACCATAGGCCTCCGCCTCCGTGATAACCCCTACCCTAGTAAAAACAAGTGCTTTCTTGCGATTGTTGGGTCACAGGGCCATAGCTAACGACAGCAGCACCTTTAAAATGACTTCAAAATAGATGCCATCCATGTGTTGAAATAGCTTACGTTCGTTTACGACAGCATCTGTGTAAAATGCGATCAGACCTGTCTTATGTAAAAGTTCATATACACAGAATCAAAGTAGCCACGTCCATTTTCGGCCATCTATTTTGATGTAATACTTTGAAATTTGAAAATTAGCGTCAGAATATCACTCAATTCCAAAAATCATTGAATTAGGCTTGGCGGGCCCTATGCATGTTCTTTATGTGGACGAAAAAGTGGCACATTTTGCGCGTCTCATAAGTCAAACGTCGAAATATGCAAAAAAAAAACTGCATTTTCAAACTCAGAATTGTACTTTTTGAGATTTCCTAGGACCGGTAAGGAAGTACACTAACTTATAGCTATTAGATTTGGTGTATCGGCAATTCAAGCTTTTGGAAAAACACCACTTCCAATGATTTTGAACAGTTTTACAAAATTACAGTACTCTACCGTAGCCCATGTTAAAGGGCTCGTAAGGGGCCTTTTCAGAATCGCATGCTAATGAAGACTTGGCAAGCATTTTGCGCACGGCCAATGTCTGGAGCGGTGTTCGGAAAAATCATTTCAATTGAAATGGCTCGATTAGCATACGTTCCATTCCCAATCAGAAAAGGCCCCTTACGGGCCCTTTAAAAAACCGATATTTACTAGAAAGTTTCCGTCTTTATTGGCTCTAGGGAGGCCATTGACCACATTTAAGCCGATTCTGAGACTTTTTCTAAGACATTGGCTTCACTAGAGCTCAATTGAAAAGCCACCCAAAACATCTACTAACTAGTAAAGTGCATAATTTGAGTCTTATATTAGAATGGAATAAAGAGTACAGAGTTAAGAAATATAGTTAATATAAGGTGTGGATTGATAAACCAGCATATTTCAAAAGAGCCATTGTTTGTCTGTTGACATTCCCTCCCTTATATACCCGTCTCAACTATTTGTCCTTTTACTAGACACGTAACTAATCAGTACTTTTTGTCAGCTATACTAAAAATTGGCAACAATGTCCAATGTACGATTTTTGTCTGGTTAGTTGCGAAATTTCAAATTTCAAACTTTTTTAACGATATATTAGACGAAATTTTACTAACGACATCGTAAGTAATTCAAAATGTGTAAAAAAGTACGCGAAAAAACATTTTACCCTTTTGTTAGTCTTGTCTAGCGCTATTGGTTGTTGTGCCGTTGCAGCATGGAGAACACGCGTCCTTTTCATCATTAAGATGTCCTTTAAGCAATCAAAACACGTGTAGATTGACCGGTTACACGTGAAAATAGGGGTGGTGCCATGTGGTACCACCTGGGGAAGTGGGGGTTTGAAAAGCCACGGGTACCACACCGGGCACAGGAGCCACAGCGGGGCTACAGGTACCACAGTGAGGCCACAACACGGCCGTTGTCCGCCACGGGCGCCACTGTGAGGCCGCAGCGCGATAGGTTCAAGAACTACACACATACACACGCACACACATGCACACACAACACACACACACACACACACACACGCACACACTTCTCTCTCCCTGCTCCCTGCTTCACACAGTCTTGTTTGTCCCTTTTTGTGTTAGTTAGCATCCCCAACTTTTCATTGTTCTCTACGTGGCAGATGATTGGTTTTTCTAAATAGATAAGAGTCTTAGGTGTGCAAAGCTTTCCTGCAGCTTAAACCAATGATTCACCCTTCCGGAAAATGCGATAGCAATTCGATAGTTACTCATTTAGGGTATAGTCTAGGTCCATATTTTAAGGTACTTAAGGTACACAACATTTATTGGTATGCAATATGGTCGTAAATGATTTCAACAGATTTACGGTGGTTTTATTCCAACATATTCCAAAATACCTTAGTAAGAACAAGTTTGTAAGTGCTTTAAATGGACGTATGTTGTTAAGGAACGTATGTAGCTACGGGTTGGAAAGCGAACATTAGGTCTTAACTCATGCATTTAATTAATGCCCTGTTGATCACTAAGATCTTTACAAACAATGGATCTTACGAACGCATTTCATCAAAGCTCTGTTTAATAATAAGATCCTTATGAACATACTGCATTAAGGCACAGTTTGACCATAATGTCCTTACGAACATTTGACCATAACGAACGCAAATCATTAAGGCCTTGTTTGATCCTAAAGAACCTCAGACCTTAACAATTAAAGAGCGTAATACCTAAGGTCTTGTTCGATTCTAAGGTCCTTAAAGGGACAGTCAGGCGGGTTTTACAACTTTGGCTAAACTAGGAAAGAAAAATTCGCTGATCATGAAAATGTATACGACTATGGGTCACAAATTTACCGTTTTCGAGAAAACAAGCTCCAAAGTCGCTGAAAACGGCCGACCGTCCGCAGATTGGGCGGATGGCCAGTACGCCCTGCGTGTCCGTCTTTTACAAAGCATGCTAAAGTATTCATTCTAATTTGATGAGATAGCTCAGGAAATGAGGAGGGTGCCAGACAGTTTAGCATTGATTCGCATATTTTCCGACCTTATCCGATCGAAAATGAAATGGAAAACCCTCCTTACTGCTCCTTTAACGAACTCACATCATTAAAGCCCTGTTTGACATTTATTTAGTCGTTTTCATCAATCAATCAGCCCAAGCCGGCCCGTTTTCACTGAGCTTTTCCTCAGCTTTCCCATATACGTGAGAATCTGCCGAAAATAGATCCCCAGCCCCGTGCGCGCCGACGGCATTGTCTCTCTCTCATTGGCGTGGAGAGAAAACGAGTCGCTTTCGCTTTTCGCTGGAAGTCGAGGCGCCACCTTTTCCAGTTTGCCACCGATGGCAAATCCGACTGCAAAAAGTTCTCTCGCCCGCTTTCACTTGATTTTGTGACGCAGTCGGCACGCTTTACGCACACTTTTGCACTTTCCTATCTTTTTCTCTTTTGCGCCTTGGGAAAGAGGAAAGAGCGAACACATAAATCTCACGCCTACCCCCCGAGAAAACACGCGCAAAACACGGGTTTACTGCGCAGCTACCGTAACCCGCGGCCAATCATGAAAAATAGGGCAGTTATTTGAATTCGCGCCATTTGTTGTGTGTGTGTGTGTATGTGTGAGAGAGAGTATATTTGTGTTTGTAAAGGCATTTATACGTTCTCTCTCTCTCTCTCTCTCTCTCTCTTGCTTTTTCCTTTATCTCCTCAGTCTCTCCATCAGGCCCACACTATGGCCGAAAGTCATCACTTGCTGTGGCTCAACTCTGTGGCCCCGCTTTGGCCCTGGTGTGGTCTTGAACATCCACCCGCTGTGGTTCAATTACCGAACGCTGTGGCCTACCACTGTGGCCAAGCGCTGTGGCCAAAGCAGTCATTTGCAATGATTGCTTCACAAACCACAGGTCTAAAGAAACTGTTTGTTGTGGCGTTATTCCCAAGCGGTAGGGCCCAAATCCACCTCTTCCTATGGCTCAACGCTGTGGCCTCCGAAAGTCCCCACTTAGGGCTGTGGCCTCAGTTACGAAGCGCTGTCGCCTTGTTTCTTGCTGTGGCCTAAAATTTTCACTTGTTGTGGCTCTTAACCAAACGGTGTGGCCCCAAAACGACGTATCATTAGACCCAATGCTGTGGCCCTAAACGACCACTCGTTGTGTCCCAATTACCGACTGCTGTGGCTCTTAGCTGTGGCCCAAACCCATAACTTGCTATGTAATTTTCAAGGCATACTATGGTCAAAAGCATCCATTTTGCTGTGAATTAGTTATAAAACGTTATGGCTCAATTCCACCACTTCCTGTGGCCCAATGCTGTGACCCAGATCCACCACCTGCTGGGGCTCTTTGCGAAAGACTGCTGCCAAATCAGCTATGATACTGTACATTTTAAAATTTTAAAGAAATCAGTCATTAACTGTTGTGTCCCAATTTCGAACCGTTCACTTTTCATTTTCACGAAAACTGGGGCCTAAAGCGGCTGTTGAATCTCCAACCACTATTGCCAGCTCCTTGACCTAAAAATGCTATCTGATATGACTGTCTTCCTCCACTGGCTGTGGCCATTTTGTGACCGAAACCGATAACCTCATGTGACCTTCCGTTGGAACTCAGCTATTGTAACCTTTTGTGACCTGCTGTAACATTGTGTGACCTGCGAAAACTAACATTTTGTGGTCTAAATTCTGGTGTGGCTATTTTTCAAACGCTATGACCCAAAACTGCTGTTGCTTCTGTTTTAGCCCGAATCCAAACCTTCCTGTGGCTCTTTTACCAAACCCTCTGGCTGGTCACCCTTTCTGTCTAACCATCCTTGCCATCTTCTTACATGTCGTGGCCTAAAGATGATGTCTTAGTCTCAACCCGCGGCCGGCTGCGGCCCTTTTGTGGCCCGAAATCTTTCATCTGCCGTTGTGGCCTAATGTTACCACTTGCTGTGACCCAGACAATAAACACTGTGGCCCAAAATTGCATGTGGCCGTTTCACCAACTACTGTTGCGAGCCACCCTTTCCTATCTCCACTCAGCGGCCCAAGGCCACCTTTTCCTTAAACCAAACGTTGTGGTTGCCGCTGTGGCCTTTTCAAAACTCACTTTGGCCTAAAACACCGATTTCCTGTGGCCCAACACTGTGGCCGAATGTCGAAAGTATCTGTAGTTCATTCAACAAACACGGCGGTCCAAGGTGGCCACTTGCGGTGGCACTTCAGCAAAAGCTGTGGCCCAATTACCAACCGCTGTGCCCTATTTGCCAACCGCTGTGGCCTTCTTTTACGAAATCCTGTAGCCCAACTCCCAAGCAATTCTCTCCCTTTCGCTCAGAGCAGTGATTTTCTCTGTTTTAAGGTTCTCTGTTTGAAGTTCATTTTAAAATATTATTTTCAAAAAGATATAACTACAGTTCTACAGTTTTCCCAAAACAACCTTCAACCAAGCAGTTTTAGCCCTCCTAGATCAAAGTGTCTTTAATATTTTCGTTTTTTGACAGAATTTGTCCGTTCTCTTAAACCACCAACGGTTTTTATGCCGTTTTAGCTGAAGGCGTTTTTGGTGTAATGAATAGTGGCGCGCGCCAGACTAACTACGAGGGTTCGATCCCGCGGGAGGCTAAAGATATTTTATTTTTGGAAACGTGGTGTTTTGTTCTTTGAACTGTTTTGCTCAAACTTTCCCAAAGTACGCATAAATATTCAAACTTTATCACCATTTTTGCAAAAATCAGTACCAGTCACCTGGGAAACCCCCACCCTCTGCACAGTCGCAAAGAGCCCATAAAACCCGCAAAGTCCACAAAACACGGAGAGTTCGCTCACATGATTCAGGCGGGTTTTCAGTGTTTCGGTGGAGTCTGAGTATTCAGACTTGTTTTCCACGTGGAGCAGTGCAATCGCACCCTAAATTTTAAAACTAAATTTTAAAGAATTTCCACGTGTAAAATGAGTGCGGTGTGTGAAAACAACGAGGAAACGGGTGGAAATCAATCTTGAACGCACAATTTTTGAATTTTGTGGTCGAAAAATGCAAATAAAAACGATTTTTACATAATTTTTCCAAAAATTCGAAACATCCTATAGAATCTGACGCAAAAATTGGAATCAGCACAGTGAAAACCCTAGAAACAATTATCAGTTTTCCAAATATTTCCGAATTCTTTAGTTTAAAGTAGTACAATTGCACGGCGCGCCGCGCCAACCCTACGTGTCATGCAATTTTTCCTTGTAACTTTGGAGAAACTGATTTTTTTTCAACGAAAAAAAAACTAATTTTAAACTGGAAGAGTGAATATGTAATAAAAGTGCAAAGATAGCTGTTTACACGCCCTTAACGCGCGCCAACCCTACGCGCAGTGCAATTTTACCCCCATAACTTTGGCGAAAATTGTTTTCTTGCTATTTTTCTCTTCCATCCACGTAATTGTCTGATATCTTTGATGATTCTCGATTCTTGGTATCGGAACTTACATTTCGTTGACGAGATTTCGTTATCTAAACAACAAATGTAGTATGATTTTCGAAAAAGCAATGTAAAATTCGAAATCAGCGTGTTTTAAAATCGATAAAACCATACTTTAAAGACAAAAACGCTCATATCATACAAATTAGGCGGAAAAATTGTACGGCACGCAGTGGGCGCGCCCCGGGTGCGCGCCAACTTACGACCCCGCGCGGGGTGCGACTTTTACCTATAACTTTGCTCAAAATCTATATTGTTCAAGGCGGTAAAAATAATTTATATTCATTTAGAGCAGAAAATCTAATATTAATGTTAAACATCGAAAAATCTAAATTTTTCAATCTTCTTGAAAACAGCTGGCTCAAAAGAATGTCAAAAATCGGTGTTTTGACGATTATACATGTCATTTTGGGCCAAATAACTCAAATATGACTGGAAAAAAACGCGGAAGTTCCCGTTTTTTCTGTTCTTTGCCCCAACTTCGGACCCAGCCTGAGCTGTTCTTTCCTTCCAGAGCCGCCCACGCCGCCTGGCACGGGGCATGGCTTATCTTCTCGGAAAAGAGCGGCGGAAGAAGGGCGTTTGATTGTTGCATTCGGACACTTTGTTGCACGAATTCCCATCAGAAAAGAGTGTAGAGATAAGTTGGCCACAATTGGCTTTCGACGACAAATTCGTCCTATCGACACGTGTTTAGCCACACAAGGGCGTCGGCTCGCAAAACAGAAGGAAATCAGAGGTGGCGTGAGCGAAATTCAGGAGAGAAATCCAATTTTGATCAACGAAACACCCAAATGACGGATTTGCTGAGGAGAAATGGAAAAATTAATTTTCTCACTCGACGTGATCCAAATGACGTCGCGGAAAGGCAAACATTTCTAGATGAATTTTCTTGTGAAAAAATATATTTTGAAACATTTTAAAATTTTGAAAAATTAATTCAAAACTTTAACGAAAGTTTGAAAAAATGAATTTTGTCCAACGACACGTTTCAAATAACGCCCGATTTTTGGCTACAATATGTTTAAATTGACACTGTGTACATTTACCTGAAAAACTGTTTTAAATTCAATATGACCTGTCAAATTTTACAATAAAACATCTATTTCGAATTTTCCCCGGCGATTCGCTCCAGTTGGCGCCCAAAGTAAATTTATATATTTTTTCCTACGGTATACTCCAAATTACCATTGTTTTTTTTGGGTTTTCAAAAACAAGGTTGAAAACTTTCTTTTAAAAAAACATTTTTTTAATCGAATATTTTTGTCTGAAAACAACGTTGAAGGAAAGCATTTTTGCATTTCATCCAACGACCTATCCAAATTTCGCTATAAATTTCTGCTATCATTAACATTTTACTAACACTATTTCAAATTACGTTCCATACAACGGCATATCTAAATTACGCTTTGAACGTTTGCTGAAATTTTCGTTTAACCCAACGATATTTCAAATTACAGCTAAACTAAGTGCAGTTCGCCCTTTAAAATAATTTTTTTTTGGTTTTTTCATGTTCCGCGATGTGACTCATTGAAACTTTTTTTTCTGGGAATGCCATTTTCAAACATGTGCTTTTCCGTGACGTAGAAGTACATTTCGCAGCATTTCTGTGACCTCACGGGAAAATGAAAAGAAAAGATCTCGGTCAAATACGCGAAATCGGTTTTTAGCCTTTTAATTGCCCTTGAAAAATGTATTTCCTACTACATTTTTCGAATTACGGAAGTGTTTTGTGTCAATTTTACCGAAATCTTGGTTTTCCCGCATAACTTGGTTCAATATAGCGAAAAGATGAGAAAACTTGCATTTCCCCCAACGAGAGCTTCAATTTACGATCTTTGCAAAAGGCTTGACCGATCACATGGCTTCTAAATTCGTTTCGTCGACAGCGACTTCCCCAAGGCATATCGGTTCCCACGATAACACAACAATACGTTGCTCCCTGGAAAGATGAAAGAGCTACATCAGCGAAAAATCGAATTTTCAGATTTCGAAATAACGTATTTTATAGTTTCATAACTTTTGGTGTTATTCTAGCAACCTATTAGGTTTTTGAGATTTGAAAAATATCGATTTTGAGCGAAGTTTGGCGTAAAATTGCAGTGCGCGCGGGGTTGACGCGCACTCGGGGGGCGCCTGCCGCATGCGGTGCAATTTTAGGCCTTTTTTTCATTGCGCCTGGCATTTTCGTTTAAAACGAATAAGGTTTCCAATGTTTTTCGACATGCTGAATTCGAATTTGATACCAGTTTTTAGAAATTTTGCATAATATGTTTCCCAAATCACAAAATCTGTC
The DNA here is from genome assembly GCA_964057215.1 of Oscheius myriophilus. NCBI lineage: Eukaryota > Metazoa > Nematoda > Chromadorea > Rhabditida > Rhabditidae > Oscheius > Oscheius myriophilus. The sequence continues at coordinate 23,336,964 of OZ059902.1, forward strand.
GCTGAAAGGTGAGTTCCGACACCATGGATCAAAATTTATCAAAGTTACCCAAGATAACACAACAATACGTGGCTAGAAGGACTAATAAAACAGGTTAATCTTGAGAAAATGATGTTTTCTGGCGAATTTCCAGTTTTCTACTGTTATATACTGCCTTAAAATACAAATTTTTAAGTTTCACATAATTTTTCATAAGAAAAATCACTTTTAGACAAAGTTATGAGAAAAAATTGCAAAACGCGCGGTGTTAGCGCGCACTTGGGCGCGCCAACAGCGCGTCGTGCAATTTTACGCCTGTTTCTTTACGCTGCCTACACTTTTAATGATTTCATAAATGTTTCCTATGTTTTCAGCTACGCTGATTTCAACCATTCCTCAGTTTTCGCAAAGATTTTGGAAAATTGTGAGATTTCCGCAAAATTTGCACTTTTTGGTGTTCCCCGACCCCATGGTTCAAAATTTCTCAAAGGTTCAGCAGTCCGGCTATCAGTGTTGTCAAAGGACGCCGGAATAATCCCGTCCTTTGTCCTTTCTGGCCGATTCTAGGAGAAAACAAAGGTCTTGTAGCTTGTGCGTCAGAAGTGGCCAATAATAGACGGGAAAGTAGAGATCTAAAGATCAAGCGTGGAAAAACTGAAAAAATTTGTTTTTATTTGTTTATTTTTTCATTAAATTCAGACTATTAGATCGTAAAATTTTAAATTCACCCTGAAAAAATACTGAACACAGCTTCAAATCGCAAAATTGCAAATTTTTTCACCTGGCGCGTCGTGCCAGGAAACCAATCTATAGAATACGATAATTTTCAAAGCCAAAATAAAATCAGTACCTCAAAAACACTTTACAGCTCAAAATTGTGGAGAGTTGGATAATAAATCGTTGACAACTACTTTTTTGCGTGCCAGATGTGAATAAAAGGCGTGCCAGATGCAAATTTGGTTCAATATAATATATTCGTTACAGTTAATTCATAAGTTTCGATATATTGCCCTTATAATGATTGATATAGGTTTACTAAATTACTCATTTCATGTATGCGTGCCAGATGCATAACAACGACGCGCCAGGTGCAATTTTTGGTCGAAAATTAGATAAAAACTCTTGAAAACCAGATTTTTGTGATTTCAAGGAGCATAAAACAAAACTTTGAGAGTAATGACATTAGTTTCTGGCGATTTCGACCATTTTCGCCAATTTCCAACCCATTTCGTGGCCTTTCTGACAATTTTTGCAGTAGTCGTTCATATTTCTGTCGCAATCTCGCCTCCGTGTCCTCGTTATCTTTATTTCTGGGAAAAAGTTATCTTTCCCCATTTGAATTGTTCATTGTCTCGTCGGGGCGTATCTTAACTATATCGTATCGTTTATCGCAATGCCCTTTGTCACCGAAAACGGAGTGCCAAGAGATCAAAAATGTCATTTCTGCACAGATTTGGACAAATTTTAAAAGACAATAGACGAAAAATTCATTTTTTGTGGGAAAAAATCTCTTTTTTGTCCGAAATACATAAAACGCGCGCGAAAGTTGCAAGCGCGCCGCCGATCGATAAGCCACGCCCCCTTTTCTTGCGCGTGTTTTAAATTGATTCTGTTTCAATGAAAGCATCCTTTAATGTTTCATTTACAAAGATGCATTGTAAATTTGTAAACATACAACTGTTAAAAACTGGAAATTGCAAAAGCGCGCCAGATCGATAGACCACGCCTCTTTTCGCAATCCGATTATCAATTTTTTGCATTATTTGAGCATCTGAAGTTGTAAATCACGTTTTTTCGAAAAGTTTAAAATTTTCCTTAGAAAGCACAAAGTACCACACATGGGCAATCGATAATTAAGCCACGCCCCTTTTCAGCGCGCTATTTTTTGTTTCGTTGTATTTGAGTAAAAAGTTCCTGATAATATCAAAAGTGTTTGTTTCACCCAATATTGACAGTAAATTTCTCAAAAAAGTTCCTTCGCTAAGCATTTTTAGAAATTTCCTCGACCAAGTCATCAATTTCCCCATTGTACCTTGCTTCTGGCGTGATATTTCTTTCTCAGTTATCATTGGAAACAAAAGAATGATTAAGAATGGGCTATATAATTATAGATAGGCGTTAGCTATGTGTATGGGTGGTCTGTCGACCCCATGGGGGCTACCGCCCACTACAGTATCCCTTTGCTATCGATTGATTGCCCCCTCCGGCTACAGTACCCTCCTATCAATTTTTTGCAACTTCCGGCCTAGACATGACAATGGAGCCATTCCAGGAAATTCTCACATCATTATCTTCTTTTCTTGTTGTAGCTTCCGAGTGTTTGTTTGACTTTCGGGTGGGAAACGACGTGTCGCTTCGTCATACTCCCGCATACCTGATAAAACGACATCATTCCCACTCCCACTCGACGTGACAATTACGCACCTGCAAAATGGGCTTTAAAATGTCTTTGATTTCAAAGAGCAAAACACTTTTGCCTCGGGCGGGATTCGAACCCCGGACCTCGCGGGCGCAAAACGTCGAGCTATCCCCTGCGCCATGGGTTCGCCGACCTTTTCCAGATCAGCCGCACTCGGTTGCTCTCTGCTCCCAGTTATCTAGACCCGATTCGTGTCTCCACTCCCATTGTTATCACGCCTAAGGACTATTCTCAAAAGGCAAAGAACGTATTCACTCGAAATCTTCGAAAATAGCGATTTTTGATCCCGTTTTGCAACATTTTTCGTTTTTTTTTGTGTTAAATGGCCAAGATTCTTGAGAAAACTCCATGTTCAAGACTCGAAAAGCAAAACACAGCCTTTTTTAAAGATCTCTGTGCCATTTTCTGTTTTATCGGTGGCTTTGTAGAGTCATCATAAACAGTGCACAACAAGTGGGCGCCTAAATGTACGCCGATGGTGATTCTTTAGAAGTAATTTACGTGGTGAGGTGAGCAATTGTAGTTTTCGTCAATTACCACGCAATTAATGTGAAACTATGCGCAATTAATGTTTAAAAGTGAGAAATTCAGTTAGGACGGTGCTTCTCCGCCGCTGCCCCGCTACCTAAAGGCGTCACCCCCAGCCGCCCAAACTCACATAATGGCGCAGTGGCAACCTCCCAGACCATTGAGCAGAAGGTCGCTGGATCGAGTCCCGCTCAAAGCAAAACTTTTTTGCCAAGTTTATTTAGTTTTGTGGTGGTGTTTACGTAACTGAATGTGTCTGGAAATGCACCTAAATTTTTCAAGGACGTTTTACCTACGTCAAAAGGGTGCAACGTTTGCGTCTACTACAAATCACAATCTCTGACCATCGTAGGCAATTTCAACTTTCAACGACACCAGATAAGCCCTGAAAAGTGAAGGCACAGCGGCAGATAATCCGGGGAACAATGAAAAATTCGCCTAATCAAACGTTCGGAATTTTGTTGATTTCCTTTCGCTCCGTTTTTTCTTCGTTTGCACTTGCGGTGGATTTCTTTTTTTGTGGGTCGACTGGTGATAAGCTGACAATGGCTGTCACCACTATCTGGCGCGAGTGAACATAGTAAGCACACATCAAACATGACTTCTCCCGGGCAGTCATCTCGATTTATGAAGACCCACCCGTAAACAAACTTTTCGCTGACCAAAGAAAACCTTAACAAACAACTTCTGGCTTATGTTCCAGAAAAACAAAAGAAAAAGCAGCGCTCGGGATCCGAACCCCTGACCTCGCGCGCAAAACGATACGCAGTTGACACTGCGCCACTTTGCAACAGGGCAACTGGGTGCCGACGCCGTTAAGGGCGTCGCGCGGCCGCGATTGAATCATCCTTCGCAACTCGTGCATCTCTTTTCATCTCGTGGAACCATTGTGTTGGCTGTTTTATCAAAATCTTGTGATAAGCCCTTGATTCTCTTCAAAATAGAGTCTCTCTGTTCCCTTAGGTACCACTTTTTGTGACTTTGTACACATTTCTTGCAAAAAATCGATAATTTCTGATTCGACGCAAACAGGAAATCGATTTTTGTGCGATTTGCTCTAGATTTACTTTAAATTTTCAAGTAATTCCTATGAAGAGATAGTGTAGAACATGTTTAGGCAAAATAAAACTCAAAAATCCAATTTTCTGAAAATTATCGATTTTTTGCAAAAGTTTGGAAGCGCAGCCTATCTTGAAAGCTTTCGTTGAAAGAGACTGTTCGAGAGTCACACGGCTGGCACCTATCTGCCGCAGTTACAGCTTTACCGCCGGCTGGTCCTATTGTGCCAGCTGATAGTGGCCGACGCTTACTCCACTCGATTACAGTAACCCACAGACAAAGGACGATTACCGTAATCCGGTCATGGGAGTTCGCTCGAACCTTGCCCACCTATTATTCACTTTGCCCGGGTGCTTGGAACCTTGTTCTGCAACTTTTGGGGTATTCGAGTTCGCACGCCCGACCTGGTACGGGTGCGGGTTTCGAAATGTCTCAACCACGTTTCTCTGCTTCTCTATTTCTCTCACTCCACATCTCTTTTTTATCTCTTTTGCACTGTTTATAATAGATCGAGACCACTTGACGATTTCTTACGGGTGCGACTAAAAATCTCTCGAAGCCTGTTCACCACAAGGTTTTCTTGTTCTATTTAGGCCTCTAATCGTCTAATTCTATCTATATTCAATATCAACACTATTCTGCAGATTAGTGCCACTATCCGACTTGGTACGGGTGCGAGAGGGAGAGCTGAGCCCTCATGGGTGGACCTCCGGCCCCGTGCGCCCCGCCCCCGTACCACATCAGCCATCGGGTTCGAGTCCGCTCTATGCCTCCATGCCTCTCTCCCTCTTCCTCTCTCTCTATCTCTCTCTCTATCTCTCTCTCTCTTCATCTCTCTCTCTCGCTTTTTAAATCCCTCTCAGCCTCACTCCTTCGCACCCCTCTCCGACCTGCCGCCCCCCTCTCCGAGCGCTGAACCCGTACCATGTCAGCCATGTCAACCGACTCATCATCTCTGACTCTCTGCCTCTTTTTGCCTCTCACTATTTTATCTCTCTATACACCTCTTTTACTCTTTATGTCGCTCTCCCTCCCACACGTCACTCTTTTGCCTCCGACCACCGGCCTGTTGCTACCCTCCCCCTTTCGAACGCTGCACCCGTACCATGTCAATCACAGATCCTCTCTCTTAGGAATCTCTCTCTCCTCTCCGCCAGACTCTTTTTTTTCCAACAAAACACAATCCGTCGTCGCTTCCGGAATCGCTTTCATTGGCGTGCAAAGCGCGCGCTTAGCACTGCCCAACATTTCGGTCCTCGTGCCAGCCACCGCGCTGTTCCCACAACCGCTTCTAAGGCCTTTTTGTGCGAGAGTTCCGCTCCCGCACCCGAATCCGGGACCCTTTTTCGATATCGTATAAGAAAGTGAAGCAATTGGTGTCCGCGCGCGGATACGCGCGCTTCTTCATCGTCTGGCGCGCGCACTACCGTACTCCCGCCTTCCGTTTCTCTTTGTTACAGTAACCACGACACGAACCTACCGTAACCCTCTTGATAATGGAGATTGTTTTGACGTTCGCGCTTGCGGGAATGGCAGTCGCGATCCGGTCCGCATACGCTTTCGACCTCCTTTCGGCGCCCCTTTCGCTCCCGTTCGCTTTCCCCCAATAACAATTGACACTCCCAGCTTGTAGACATGTCTTGTTCTTAGTGTAACGCCTTAAGACCGTTATTAAGGCCTTAAAACGTAGTAAATTGCTTCTCGGCCGCGCCCCGCCCCTACCCTCTCGACGCCTCCCACGCCCCGCACCCGTACGCTTTCGGGAGATGGCAAAATTTAGCAACTTTAAAAAAAGGAACCTTAAACTAAGGTCTTAAGGCCTTAACTGATGACCCAATGCCTTTAGACCGTTCTCATTTCGGTTTGGTGGGTACATTCCCCTTCGATGGCGTCCTTCTTACGGCCCACACCCGTACCATGTCGGCAGGTCCCAAAATTTACCGTCTTTAAAAAGCAGAAATCAAAATTTACCTTAAAACTAAGGTCTTAAGACCTTAACTAAAGACCTTATGGCATTAGAACTTCCTCGTTTCTGTTTTGCGGCGTACATGCTCCTTACTTTTCGAGGGCGTCCTTCCCGCAGCCCGGACCCGTACCATATCGGCAGATTTCATAATTTAGCATCATTAAGGGAAGAAAATAGAAACTAACATCTATACTTAAGGCCTTTTCTTAAACCCTTAGAGTTTTCTCCATTATTTTGCGGCGCCTTGGCTTTTCTCCCTTTTCGACCTTTTCGGCAGATACCAAAATTTTCTAGACTCAAGGGTGTTAACTTCATAAATTAGCTTATAAAGGCCTTAAGCCATTAATTTTAGTGTCAATTGAGCTAAGAACATGCCATTTGCCTAACTAAGTACCTAATGGCCTTAAAATGCGCCAATTCGCCTGCTCCGCGGCGCCCCGGCCGCCCTACCTTTGAGGGTGCCCTTCCGGCGCTCCGCCCCCGAACCAATTCGACAAACGTCAAAATTTACTATTTTAAACGAATGAACTTGAAACTTCCACATGTTTTTCAATAACTTCCGAAAAATAGTGACCTTTAAGGTTGTCTGGTGAACAGTTTTTCAAGACATCATCTGTCAAACGGTGTAACACATGCCTACTTCCAGGAATAGAACGAGAAACAATGCGGGTAGAAACAAGAAAGATTAACATCACTGTACTCTAAAGCAAAATCATCATATTTTCTTTTTTCAAGGGGGCAAAACACTTTTGACCCTATGGGTAATCGAACTCGGGACCTTGAGATTGCAAACGGGGAGCGCAACCACTGCGCTATGGTGTAACGCTGAGAGAAGCACCGCCGCGCCCTTGTGTTCGAACACAGTCACGCGGTGTAAGAAAAGGTGTCAAATTAATAGAGACATGGCAATGATTTCAAGCGCCCGGTTTGCGACATCGAGACTGAACTGGAAAAGCCGGCTGGCACCAGCAACAGTGTACTATTACAGTACAAGTCGCCCGCGGCAGATAGACGTGGAACGAGCGTTCCTTCGGCTGGCAGCAACGTCTTTCTTCTTTTGTCAGGTGGCGAGAGAAAGAGAGACAGAGGGATACGGGCGGTCTCGTTCAATTAGTGACAGCTGGTCTCTCACTGTCTGGGTCTCTCTTTCTCTCTGCCTGTCTCTGTCTCTGTCTCTCTGTCTCTCTGTCTCTCTGTCTATCTATCTCTGTGTCTCTGTGTCTCTGTGTCTCTGTGTCTCTGTGTCTCTGTGTCTCTGTGTCTCTGTGTCTCTGTGTCTCTGTGTCTCTGTGTCTATGTCTCTCTGCCACTGTGTCTCTGTGTCTCTGTGTATCTGTGTCTCTGCCACTGTGTCTCTCTGTCTCTCTGTCTCTCTGTCTCTCTGTCTCTGTGTCTCTGTGTTTCTGTGTCTCTGTGTCTCTGTGTCTCTTTCTCTCTGCCACTGTGTCTCTGTGTCTCTGTGTCTCTGTGTCTCTGTGTCTCTGTGTCTCTGTGTCTCTGTGTCTCTGTGTCTCTGTGTCTCTGTGTCTCTGTGTCTCTGTGTCTCTGTGTCTCTGTGTCTCTGTGTCTCTGTGTCTCTGTCTCTCTGCCACTGTGTCTCTGTGTCTCTGTGTATCTGTCTCTCTGCCACTGTGTCTCTCTGTCTCTCTGTCTCTCTGTCTCTGTGTCTCTGTGTCTCTGTGTCTCTGTGTCTCTGTCTCTCTGTCTCTGTGTCTCTGTGTCTCTGTGTCTCTGTGTCTCTGTGTCTCTGTGTATCTGTGTCTCTGTGTCTCTGTGTCTCTGTGTCTCTGTGTATCTGTGTCTCTGTGTCTCTGTGTCTCTGTCTCTCTGCCACTGTGTCTCTCTGTCTCTCTGTCTCTCTGTCTCTGTGTCTCTGTGTCTCTGTGTCTCTGTGTCTCTGTGTCTCTGTGTCTCTTTCTCTCTGCCACTGTGTCTCTGTGTCTCTGTGTCTCTGTGTCTCTGTGTCTCTGTGTCTCTGTGTCTCTGTGTCTCTGTGTCTCTGTGTCTCTGTGTCTCTGTGTCTCTGTGTCTCTGTGTCTCTGTCTCTCTGCCACTGTGTCTCTGTGTCTCTGTGTATCTGTGTATGTGTGTCTCTCTGTCTCTCTGTCTCTGTCTCTCTCTCTCTCTCTCTCTCTCTCTCTCTCTCCAACCCGTTTGCAACACAGGTGTTCTCTTCTCTCCAGGTCAACCCCTTCGCCGCCCCGACCTTCAGCCCCCCGCCCCGTCACTTTCGCCCCACCCAGGATCGCACTTTTACACAAATCTTCACACCCTGAGGCCGATTTGGGCATGCTTCGCCAAATTTATCGCTTCCGCTCACGTATATTCGTATTTGATCTACCTACAGTACCCTACAGTACACCGTTTAAAGGTCTACAGGGTACTTTACCCACTTTACGTATTTTTTCTAAGCTTTTCAAGACCAAAATCTTCCTTTTCTGTCGTATTTTGGAATCACCGTTGGGTTTTATTCTACTTTGCCCAGATTTCGAATTTTTCATCGTAATTTGGAACTTTCGTTTGGAAAAATGCAATTTTACCATTTATACGTCATCTGGAGACCCCGTTGGTTGATTTTCGTTTCACAACCTTTGCAAAGTCGAACTTTATCCGGAATAGAAAACAAAGAGTATAGTTTCCTCTGCACAATAACGGATTGATGCGAGAGATCGTATTTTGGAGCACGTTGTTTGATAAAAACCGCGTGTTAAGTTTAAAGTCCCGGAAATTGCTATTAAACTGACGTTTATTGAGGCGTTGCCCTCTGATACCGCAAAATCACAGTTTTATGACGGCGTGGGCGAGTGGTTTTGTGGTTTGTGCGGGAACTTTACGACCATGGTTCGATCCCGCCCGGGGTCGAATCGTTTTTTCTTCCTGTTTTAACCAGGAACCTCATTTTTTGCTATTTCTGATCGTTCCTTGGCCTCTTTTCTTTGTTTGTCGCCTGTTCCATCCTCCCGCTCTTCCTTTTCCGTGTTGTCCGCGGGGCTCGAATTTCGGGTCCTGGCCGGAAATTATTCAAATTTCTCCGATTGTTGTCTTAGTCTTGTTCATTTGAGCCCATCTTCCGGGACAAAGAAGAAGAGATCGGCGCGATTTTTGTCCCTTTCTCTCGTCGTTTTCTCAAAGTTTTCTTTTTAAACTGGATTTTTCATACAAATTGTGATTTTCAGAAGCTCCCACGCTAACAAAGTGTGTGCACGTTCTGCACAACCACCTCTTTTTACAAATTCCTCGAAGAAATGAAGATTTTTTGGTGAGTTTTGTATTCGACAAGACGGTTGGTATATTTAAGCGGCGTAGTGACTTCGCGGCTCTCTGCCAGGATAGCGCAGTGCCCAGGCGCGCTGCACTCTGCGCGTGAGGCCAGGGTTCGATCCCGCCCGCTGCGTTTATGCAAAAATTTTATTTTATTACGACATAATGCATAATTTGTTCGTTAGTAATCGACTTTCTCTTTTGTTTTAAGTTTCGGCCTTGCTAGAGCTAAAAATAGTACCTAAAACCCGTTCCCTGCAAATTCTTGAAGATTCCAAGCATCCGTTAAGATTAGCTTGAAAGTGAATCGAAAACACCGCTTTCGGTTTCCCGGGAGCGGAAAACTCAAAAATCATCGGAGGCCTGCGCGGGATTTGGCGCGCATTCCGCGCGCGGCACCACTTTTTCAAACCGCACGCGCCGAAAAAAGCGAAAGTCATTCTCCTTTTTCCTTTCGCCCCCAGGCGCCCGTTTTGAAGGATGAAAAAACGTGTTTCCCCCCGGGGCCCGGGGGAGAAAACGACGAATTGCGGAAGGGAAAAGGAAAAGGAAACGCGAAAGGCGAAATCTGACGCGCCAGCGCGCCGCACGCGACGTCGCGCACCTGTTGATTTGGCTGAAGACGAAAAAAACGGGGTCAGATCCGCTTCCACGCAAATGCATCGAAACTTTTGGGGTCGGATGCATTTTCGCCTTCGAGAAGCACTTTGCGACCGGGGTATTCGATCCGGAACACTGAAAAGTTCGAAAATTTGAAAATCACGCGGTAAATTCGGCGAATTCAAGCCCAAAATCAAAAATTGACAAGATATACGTCACTGCGTACACGTTTCGGTTTCGACGCGAAAAAGTACGGTAGTATAATTTCAAGCGAATTTTTTCATAATCGTATGTATTTTCGCACAAACACGTTTTAAATTCATGTAAAACTATATCTTGAATACAAAACTAATTATAATAATAAAATCTATATTTCAACTCATACCCGATAATCTGAAACCTTTAAACGCTGCTGGCCCCGGGCGGGATCGAACCCTCGACCATTTTCCAGCGCGGGAGCTTACGCACTGCGCCATTTTGCAAGTTTACAAAATTGAGAAATAAATCGATTTTTTCAGGATTCTTTTACTGTTATTGGTAACAGCCAGCTCTGCCTTCCCGCTCTTCAGTTTCCAGTTGTCAGAAAGGTCAGATACGCTCACGGAAGTGCAACCACCAGTGGCAATTCATCACAGGCACAAGGTTAGTTTAGAAATATGAAAAGCAAAAATTTAAACCAGGATGGGATTCGAACCCTGGTCACTTTTCTCCCGAGCGCGCATCTTTGCACTGAGCCATTGGGCCCATGAGCGCCAAAGCGCGCCAAAAAGCGGTTTTTTGCCATGAACCCTTAAAATTGCCTAAAATGTATGAATTTGGTCATTAAATTGGTTTTTTCAGCACCACCGCCACCACAAACACCGCAGACGCAGTCTTTCCTCGAAAGAAGACGCCAAAACGCGGCGGAACAAGCAAGTAATGCTGACGAAACCCTACTGGCCGTGGCCTTAAACGACCACACAGAAGATTTTCGCGCCGGGACCCGGCGACGGGACGGGGGATCGGCACCCTAGTGGGGGCACGGTCCCCCGTCCTATCGATTGATTTTTTCCCCTCATTTTTTATTTCCATGATCTACGGAATTCCCATTGACGTGTCTCGATCTCAGCCAACTAATAAGCCATAGTCACTTGTTGTATAGATAAAAACCTCGGTTCCCCTAATAATCGCCAAATACGATGTACGGTGCAATATTTTGCAAGAACAGATGAATTAAAAAGTTTATTGAATTTTGGTTGTTCGAGAGAGAGAGAGAGAGATAGAGAGAGTGAAAGAGAGAGAGAGAGGGGGGAGGGAGAGACAGAGAGAGACAGTGAGACAGAGAGAGACAAAAAGAGACAGAGAGAGACAGAGAGAGAGAGAAACAGAGCAGAGAGACAGAGAGACAGCGAAAGAAGACAGGGTAACCCCAACCACGTGCCTCTATCACCCAGCGTTGTGTTATCGTGTAATCTGCAGTACTACAGACTACGTTATAGAGTCTACGGGTCCATGTAAATATGAAACGGTGTAAAGTGATCTGGATTACAAGGCTTAGATAACTATTATGTCTAGTTTAATCAAAAAGAGGCACTAATCAGGGAAAAATGAACTCATGCACTGATAAGCTGCAATACACTACAAACAGAGTCGTGTATTTGAGATGTAGAAGAAAGAGTGAGTGAGTGCGTTAGTGAGAGAGTGAGTGAGTGAGTGAGTGAGTGAGTGAGTGAGTGAGTGAGTGAGTGAGTGAGTGAGTGAGTGAGTGAGTGAGTGAGTGAGTGAGTGAGTGAGTGAGTGAGTGAGTGAGTGAGTGAGTGAGTGAGTGAGTGAGTGAGTGAGTGAGTGAGTGAGTGAGTGAGTGAGTGAGTGAGTGAGTGAGTGAGTGAGTGAGTGAGTGAGTGAGTGAGTGAGTGAGTGAGTGAGTGAGTGAGTGAGTGAGTGAGTGAGTGAGTGAGTGAGTGAGTGAGTGAGTGAGTGAGTGAGTGAGTGAGTGAGTGAGTGAGTGAGTGAGTGAGTGAGTGAGTGAGTGAGTGAGTGAGTGAGTGAGTGAGTGAGTAGGTGAGTGAGTGAGTGAGTGAGTGAGTGAGTGAGTGAGTGAGTGAGTGAGTGAGTGAGTGAGTGAGTGAGTGAGTGAGTGAGTGAGTGAGTGAGTGAGTGAATCTCCCTCTTTCTGAGTTACTCTCACCCTTCCTCAGACCGCTCGTTGATCGAGCGCGACCTTCATCTACGCCTGATCGCTTAAACCCATCAGACACATCGTTTCGCTAAATTACCAAACAAAAGGGACCGTAACTACATTATTCTCTCCGTTATCTCTAAAAACCCCTTTAAACATCATTGTTTGAACTCCTTGGAAAGATAAGACAGCATCAAGTTATAGCCCAACCTGAACCTGAATCACCGCTTTCCGGTGTCGTCATCGCTTACGGAGTACCGTATTCTCCAATTTCCCGAACGTCTCACCTGGTCTCGTCTCGGGACTAGACATAACAAGTGGCGAAATCGGGAATCCCGAGGCGATCCGGACTGACTCACGTGAGCGTGACCGTAGCCTTCACACATCAACAAATCAGTCCATCA
>OZ059902.1:23354337-23359337 GCA_964057215.1 Oscheius myriophilus
TACATCTTCACATTTTTTATATTTGCCTTCTGAAAAATATTTTTAAGCGATTTTTTTTTATAAAAACACTTACAATGAAGAAATCGCGAATATGGGGAACGCCCCCCTTTAGATAGGGGCACTCGAAAGTGGGGATTTCCGTCAGTTTCAGGAGAAAGTCGCATGTTTTCCTGCTCAGGGACAAATCCTAAAATAAAACATGTTTTTAACAAAAAAATACAAAAACACTATGTTATGAATAAACAAAAAAAATGAAAATGAAACCTACTTGAACAGCGACGATTTGAGGCCTCAACTTCATTTTAGCACACTTTTCAAAAGGAATCACTTTAACCTGGAGACCATCAATGAAAGACACCTTATCATTCTGAAAAATCAAATTATGTTAAAAATATATAATTTATGTTTATAGTGCGTTTCCTAAAAAGATATAAGAAAAAGGGGAATTTCCTTAAAGGGACCATCAGGAACCTTTTTTCTACAATTAATACCAACGTCAGAATACAACAGTACGGTTTTATCATTTGATTTTCTTTTTGCCAGCAAAAACCATTTGCACGAGACAGGAACCGAATACGGGACCGTTTGGTTACCAGCTAGCGGCGCTAACCAGTTGGCTATGAGGTCGATGGAAAAAAAATAATTTTTAGTTTTGATTTGAAATTACGGCTTTTTAGGAAAAAGCAGTTAAAAATGATAAGTAAATAATTTATCAACTAAATTAAATTTATTAATTTAAAAAAACTTTAAAAAGGACCCTGATGGTCCCTTTAAGGACTAGGTACATTTGGTCCCGCCGCGATCAATTTAGTGTCTGCGGACTCCTCTGTTACAGCGCTATTTCGCTTTTTTCTAATTTGCACATTAATATATCAAATCGAAGGTGGATAAATACGATTTGAAATCAAAGTCGGTGAAAAGTCGAAAACCTTTCGTTGGAAATAGACTATACCTTAATTGTCATCCTGTAGATGGGCATTGAGTAAACGGCCTCATTGTTGCGAGCACTCAGAGCTACAGCTTCCCTTCCAGTCATCATATACGTGGCATAAGTTTTAAAATTCATCTGAAACAATAAATAAGTTTTTGGCTTATTAATAAATTTACCTTTTCAAGGATTTGGTCCTTGACATACAACGGAATGCGAGAAAAGTTGACACTTTCCTTTTTGTTTTCCTTGACGAAAGACATGTCGAAGAACTTCTGAATTTTATAGATATAAAATGTTAAATTAGGAAAAAATAAAGAAATTGAAGGGGTTTAAAAACAATTGCATAAGTAATGATGTAATGATTATTTTCTCGATTGACATAGAAAAAGCCAAAGCCGCAGAGGTTGGCTTTTGTTTTCAAAATTATCGCGGGTTTCTAGATTAATTACAAAGTAGGGCAAAGTAATTAAGGAAATGTTGGTGAAATGTTAACGAAATGTTAGACAGTCATTTGGATAAACTATATGCTCACATTGAATTTAGCATTGGTACAAAGTCTGTCTCTCTGTTTCTCTGTCTCTCTGTCTCTCTGTCTCTCTGTCTCTCTGTCTCTCTGTCTCTCTGTTTCTCTGTCTCTCTGTCTCTCTGTCTCTCTGTCTCTCTGTTTCTCTGTCTCTCTGTCTCTCTGTCTCTCTGTCTCTCTGTCTCTCTGTCTCTCTGTCTCTCTGTCTCTCTGTCTCTCTGCCTCTCTGTATCTCTGTCTCTCTGTCTCTCTGTATCTCTGTCTCTCTGTCTCTCTGTCTCTCTGTCTCTCTGTCTCTCTGTCTGTCTATCTCTCTGTCTCTCTGTCTGTCTATCTCTCTGTCTCTTTGTCTTTAGACATTTTGCACTTAAAATGTTTGCTCAAGTATTTGTTATATATTCATCTTTCTTTCAAAGTTAAGCCACTCTTACTTGAGTTAAAAATGAGAAGTTTTTTTTTAAGTGTAGACAAAGCTGACACGGGGTTTTTCCCTATAATCGTGAAAAAGGGCGAAACCCTTGAAATTTTTCAGAAAGCGAAGCCCGTGAAACTTTTATTATATCATTAAGACAGCGTTGGGACAACAGGGTAAAGAAAAATACAGAAACAAAACAAAATTAAAATCAGCAGATAGGGTAAAAAGGAGTTGTCATCAAAGTCGGAAAAAAGCTAGGGGAGGGGTTGACACCGTTTGGGAGTGGAACAATCTTCTCTGCAAATTGTGTGAACAATAAAAAGCTGGACAGTTCTTAGCAGGCCTCTATCTACACACGGCAGCTGAGTGACCTCATGAATTGTCGGGCTTAAGAGAGATAGTAGAACACACTCTTATGTGGTGTTGTCCTTTGCATAGAGGGCGGGGGAGAGTAAAATGGCAGGGATACAAGAAACACAGACCTATACTAAGGTTAAACAACAAGCGAGAAGGCCGGGAAATGTGAGACACTCGAAAGCGCTATGATGGAACCATGTTGACAAGTGGACATTTCGGAAGTTGAAAGACACAGGCGGAAAAGTCAAGCAGAGGAATATTCGCTTCAAGTCGCTTCAATAAAAAGAGAAAGACCGAGAACAGAGCTAAACATGTGCATGTTTAATGGGGATTAAGTAATACCAACCTTAAATCTTCAGAAGAAATACCATTGTCTGGACAATCCATAACGGCCTAGTGTGCTAAAAAAAAAGATCGGTGAATTGCCAAGCTAGTTCAATGTACGTGTGTGTGTGTGCGCGTATGCGTGTGTGTGTGCGTGCGTGTGTGTGTGTTTGTGTGTGCCTGTGTGTGTGTATGTGTGTGCGTGTGTGCGTGTGTGTGTGTGTGTGTGTGTGTGTGCGTGTGATTTCAAGCCGTAAGCCTGTTAGTCCGTGTTAACTCACCTTTCAGTGCAGCAGGAAAAGATCAAGAAAAGTTTCTTTTAAAAATAGGTATTCAGTTTACTGAAAAATGCTAGGAAATGTATATTCCAGCCTGAAATCGCATGTTAAGAGACAATCTGAAAAAAGGGGAAAGAGAAAATATGAAAGTTTTGGACAAAAATTGGATAAATTTGAAGACAAGTGGAAGAATGTGATTTGGGCGGCTGTGGCAATGGGCGTATGGCCATCGATTATCGCACTTGCGCTCAAGGCGCCGTGGGATTTGTCAATACTATTGAATAAAGGAGATGGGTGTGAAATGGACAGTGCCGCCCGCCTCTAATCGGCGCAACTCCGCGCCTCTCTGTGTCTGCCCCCCCCCCCCCCCCCCGGCACCAGTCCACTGGAGATGGCTTTAGAGTCGTTCGTTGTGCGGATGACAGAGATGAGAAGGTTGACATGAAAATACAATGACAAAGGGAAAGAGAGAGAGAGAGAGAGAGAGAGAGAGAGAGAGAGAGAGAGAGAGAGAGAGAGAGGGGGGGGAGGAAGGGAGGGAGAGACAGAGAGGGGGGAGGAAATGAAGATTGGCGACAGTGAGACACTTAAAGTAAAAAGAAGATGAATCTTAAGAAGTAAAAGAAGGGGACGCCCATGGGTTGTAATCTGAAAAATTGTAACTGGGTCACTTTGCTCAATGCCATTAGTTGCAATCAAACCCGTTTGCAACAGGGTCAGATGGCGACCTTCCGTATTGGCAATGGATTGCATTGCAACCAATAAAAATGTAGCTGGCATAAATTGCAGATTGACCAAATAACATTGTACTTAAATCACGACGTGAACGTAGTGTAACTGGGTCGTTTTGTAACACAATTAGAATATTTAGCATAGTGAAAGTATCTCAAAAATTCAATCAAACACAAATCCGGCGAATTCATGTATTCTAATATGGCTACAAAACGACCCAGTTGCAATACTCCCACGTTGCGATTTATTCAAATTGCACTTGCTCCATTTTTCATTCAGTCCACCTTACACAGTGTCTGAGTGTAGAAATGATCAGCTTGCAATTACATTGGTTGCTAACTGTCCATGATACAAATTTGCCAGGTTTCAATTCTAAGAAAAAAGTTGCAATTCGTCTTGATTACAAATTTTCATGTTACAAGCTGTGGGCGTCCCAAAAAAAGTTATTCATAGAAATAGAGTTAAATACACAATTCATGGCATTCCCAACAGAAATGAAAAATTTCCTTAACTCTCCCTTGCTTTACTTTCCCTTCTTTAGTAATCCATATGCCTAACGATCTTGAATTGATAACAACAAATTTATCATTACTCGTAGCAAGAAATGCGGTTCAACAAGGATGGCAAAAATAAAAAATAACATAATTCAACGATTTTCTTCGAGGGGAGGTAGGGGTTATCAATGGTGTGGGTGAAGGGGCACGCTTGGAGGTGGTTGAATCGGTCTACTTGCTTCACTTTTTCTGAAAAAGGTGAGATGCATCTGGTGTGTGAGTGTGTGAGTGAGTGAGTGAGTGAGTGAGTGAGTGAGTGAGTGAGTGAGTGAGTGAGTGAGTGAGTGAGTGAGTGAGTGAGTGAGTGAGTGAGTGAGTGAGTGAGTGAGTGAGTGAGTGAGTGAGTGAGTGAGTGAGTGAGTGAGTGAGTGAGTGAGTGAGTGAGTGAGTGAGTGAGTGAGTGAGTGAGTGAGTGAGTGAGTGAGTGAGTGAGTGAGTGAGTGAGTGAGTGAGTGAGTGAGTGTGTGAGTGTGTGTGTGAGTGAGTGAGTGAGTGAGTGAGTGAGTGAGTGAGTGAGTGAGTGAGTGAGTGAGTGAGTGAGTGAGTGAGTGTGTGAGTGTGTGTGTGAGTGAGTGAGTGAGTGAGTGAGTGAGTGAGTGAGTGAGTGAGTGAGTGAGTGAGTGAGTGAGTGAGTGAGTGAGTGAGTGAGTGAGTGAGTGAGTGAGTGAGTGAGTGAGTGAGTGAGTGAGTGAGTGAGTGAGTGAGGGAGAGACAGAGAGGGGGGAGGAAATGAAGATTGGCGACAGTGAGACACTTAAAGTAAAAAGAAGATGAATCTTAAGAAGTAAAAGAAGGGGACGCCCATGGGTTGTAAAAATGCTAGGAAATGTATATTCCAGCCTGAAATCGCATGTTAAGAGACAATCTGAAAAAAGGGGAAAGAGAA
>OZ059902.1:23369337-23429337 GCA_964057215.1 Oscheius myriophilus
TAGTTGTTGTTTTAGCGATGCTCGCTCCAAAATGAAGGACAGGCCCGGGCCCAAATTTTCACGATGCGGGCCGGCCGGGCCCTTCGCCAGCCCGATACAACTTCGAGAAGCAGGAACCCCGCCTTTTTGAGAACCCTCCGAGATTTGGAAAGACAGAAATCTCAGTCCGCTGGAACTGGATTATACCAATTACGGCAAATTTTCGGGCCAGCCCGGGCCGGTTGAGATTTTGTCGGGCCGACAAAAGTTGGTGTTTGTTAAGGTTTTCTTCGGGCTGGCCCGTCTTTAAAAGGAATAATTTGGCATTTTTCCATTGCTATATGAACGTTACTGATCAGCGAGCATGGCAAAATTTGGTCCAGGTCGAAAACAACATTTTTTGGTATTTGTGAATTTTACATTCAAAAAGGGCATACATTTTTTGTCGGGCCGTGAAAAACTTGGGAGCGGGCCGGCCCGCTGCCATCTTGGATCCAAGCACGAAAAGGATTGCAATTTGCTAAAACCTCCGCGTGCCAAGAATGATTTTGCGATTGTATTGAACCCGCACACTTAGGGAACCGCAAAATTCCGGAAATGGGGCGGGGTTTAGGAAAAAAATCGTTACCCGTTTGGAAAAAAAGGCATTCCCTGAATATCGAATCGAGCCAGAAATTACTTCATTGCCAACGAGAACAAACAACAAAATGTACAACCGAGTCTCCTCAATACGTGCCGTCTTCGGCACCAGCGCGAGCCATGTTCTGAACGGCCTGAAAATAACGAATATCGATGGATCCACGAAGGACAAAGTACCTTGTTCTGGATTCCAGCCAGTTTCGGGCAGTTGATGATGCGATGACCGAGACCGGAACAGTAGGCACAGCCCTGGAAAGATGGAGGTTAGAGAGAGAGAGAGAGTTAGAGAGAGAGAGAGAGTTAGAGAGAGAGAGAGTGAGAGAGAGAGAGTTAGATAGAGAGTTAGAGAGAGAGAGAGAGTTAAAGAGTTAGAGAGAGTTAGAGAGAGAGAGAGAGAGAGTTAGAGAGAGAGAGAAAGTTAGAGAGAGAGAGTTAGAGAGAGAGAGAGAGAGAGAGAGTTAGAGAGAGAGAGAGAGTTAGAGAGAGAGAGTTAGAGAGAGAGAAAGTTAGAGAGAGAGAGAGTTAGAGAGAGAGAGAGAGAGTTAGAGAGAGAGTTAGAGAGAGAGAGAGAGAGAGTTAGAGAGAGAGAGAGAGAGTTAGAGAGAGAGAGAGAGTGAGAGAGAGAGAGTTAGATAGAGAGTTAGAGAGAGAGAGAGAGAGTTAAAGAGTTAGAGAGAGAGAGTTAGAGAGAGAGAGAGAAAGTTAGAGAGAGAGAGTTAGAGAGAGAGAGAGAGTTAGAGAGAGAGAGAGAGAGTTAGAGAGAGAGAGAGTTAGAGAGAGAGAAAGTTAGAGAGAGAGAGTTAGAGAGAGAGAGAGAGTTAGAGAGAGAGTTAGAGAGAGAGAGAGAGAGAGAGAGAGAGAGAGAGAGAGAGAGAGAGAGGACAAACCTTGTCGTTGCCGTCTCCCGACGGCACCTCCTCTCCGTCTCCAGCCAGTTCCCTGAGGAACGCCGGTAGCTCCTGACTGGCCTCGACCAGCAACTGCTTGAGATCCTGCATAACCGACAAATCTGAAAAACCATAATTACAGTATATAAAAAAGACATTTTAAGGGTAATTGGTAGAAAATACCGTTTGGTGTACTTTTTTGTTTTGAAAATGAAAAATGGCCAAATACATCACGATTTTCTGTAGCAACTGCCGATTGCCGCATGATTTTTACGTGCAAGACCTTTGTACGGATTTCAGAATATGCTGCAAAAGCCGCAGTCTTTTCGGAAGCATCGAAAAACTTCGCCGATTCTAGCAGGGTTTTGGTGAAACAGGCAATTGCCGAATGGTTTTCGAAAGAATTCACGGATTTTATTCCGGAGCAACTGCCGATTGATTCTAAGTAACACCATCTACGCAGTTTGTTTTGGGACAACCAGCCAAATTACGCATGCTTTTCTGTAAAACTGCCCATTTTGCCGCACGTTGTCCGGTAAAATCTGCCGATTGCCGCATGGTTTTGAAAGGATTACCTACTGTCGAACGGTTTATGGATTATATTACCGATTCCGGTGCGATTTGTTGTTGTTGTTGGTAAAAATGCCGAAAGCGCAAGGTTTTTGTTTTTTTTTAAGAAACGCCGATTGCCGAATGGTTTTATGTGACAATGTCGATCGCTGCATGGTTTTCCGTAGAAATTGCCAATTTCCACATGAGTTTCTGTGAAGTCTGCCGATTGCCGCACGGTTTTCGGTCGAAACTGCCGATTTATACACGGTTTTCGGTATAAACCGCCGATTTCCGCACGGTTTTCGGTAAAACTGCCGATTGCCGCATGCCTTTCCATAAAGACCGCCGAATGCCACACGGCTTTCGCTAGCAATCGCCGATTTTTCAGTAGAAACAGCCAATTTGGGGATTCCACAAAATCTGTTGCTTGGCACACGATTTTCTTCACTTACCAGCCTTCCTGTTGATGAAAGTCGTCGCCACGCCCCTCTTCCCACTTCGACCTGTACGTCCAATTCTGTGCACTGAAATAGCCTCCATTATCACAGTGAATCTGCTCCAACTCTACCGTAATTCTCAATCTCTTGCGGTAGATCATAATTGATGACGTGTTCGATGCCCTGGAAGTCGAGACCCTTCGATCCCACATCGGTGGCCACAAGCACGTCCTTTTCCCCGCGGCGGAACGCGTCGACGCCTGAGTGACGGTCCTTTTGGTCCTTTCCTCCGTGGAGAGAGGCCACCTCCACGCCCTTTACAAGCAGGTACTCGTAGATGTTGTCGACGTCGATCTTCTTCTCAGCGAAGATGAGAACCCTGAAAATGAAAAAAATAGAGGATACTGGGTAAAAAAATGTAATTCTTAGGTAGCAGAGGGGTTTTGGGTCAAATTGAGCTTACCCTAAATTGGGGAGGGGATTCTGAAAGTCTTAAGGCGCACTACACCCCAAATTTAGGAATTTTTTCACCCTACCCATACTGATAAGTGAAGAGGCGGTTCCGTCCGGGTAGCTCAGGAATGTACCCAATTTTCCCAAAAAATTAGGGGTGCTACCCAATTTCGGCCCAAACTAAAAGAAATTTCCCACTGTTGACCGAAACATAAAGTGGCTACCCAATTTTATCCAAACTTTAGGACATTACCCAATATGGTGACTATGACCTAAATGGGAATTTCCTCCAAACTTACAGCTACTACCCAATTTGGCCTAAAATTACATAGACTGTCCAATTTTAGCGTAAGGGGTTTACCCAAGTTTGGCCCAAATTTAAGGATATTACCCAATTTTCGTCTAAACCTAAGGGCATTACCCAAATTCGACCCAAACTTTAGGGGGGATCCGAATTTGGTTCAAACGATAAGGATGTTTACACAATTTCGGTCTCATAGCCATAGGAATGACCCGATTTAGCGCTGAATTTTACCCATTTCTGTCCCAGATGGTACAGGGTGTACCCAATTTGCCACAAAAAGATTACCCAACTCGACAAAAGTGTTAAAGGAATTGCCCAATTTAATCTAAGCTTACCCATTTTTGTCCCCACGCTCAATTGTGACCCCAAAATATGAGAGGAACTGCCCAGTGCCAAAGGCACTACCCTGTCGCGGACGATGAGTCTTGATATACCCAATTTCGTCATAGGTGCATGGGACGTCCAAGTTTGCAAAGAAATTCCCACCTGATTTTTTTTACATCGCTCACGGGTTGATATCTTAACTGCGCCAACTAAAATTTGGCCCTAGGTATACTGCCGATCACGCAAATTTGAAAGTGAGCCGTCGTTTTTTTTTTTTGCAAACAAACAATTTTAGTGCCAACTGGCTGACTCCAGAATTTTCCCTGATAAAGCGAGCTCATTCGACGCAGTTTTAATTAAAATCCCTTCTTAAAATAAGTAAATAATTCCAAAGAAGTAACACCAAATGAAAAACATGATAGCAAATGTAAATATAAAACAAAAGCAATCAACTTTGCCACTTTCGTGACCATTTCCACGTTTTTTACGGTGCATTTTATTAGAAATACAATATTTATCTAGAAATTATTTTTAAAACAAAAATATGCTAAAAGAAGGAGCTGGAGTACATGGAAGGGTTTTATGTGAAACACAGGTTTTACTTGTAAATGTGGGCGTTCCTCCGTACTGGTACATGCTCCCTGATTTAAAATGTGCCTGTGTTTACAGGAATGGCTTTAAAAAATTTAATAAAAATATTCCAAAAAATTAGGTTGCCCGATATATAAAATAAATCACGTTTTAAAAGTCGTATATTACGAAAAATTTGAATTCTCGACAGGTTGATGGCATCGCTGCGGGACCAATTTTAGCAGTCCTTTAAAAAAGAAGAACCGAAGTCATTTCAACGTGTTTCACGTTCAAATGACTCCGGTTCTTTTTTGCCTTTACTTTCCGTTTTTCTTATTTAAAACTGGTCTCTACTTGCAGGACGGCTATTCCGGATCGACTGATATAACAAACAAAAGAACTGTAATTACAATTTCCAAAGATAATCAGGGTTTTACATAAACACTACTGAAAACTGTAGCAAAAATCAAATACGCAATTACGACCACACACTCCCGCCTTGACAGCACCTTCAAATTTTCCTCTCCAATCACTTTTACTTCACTAAAATAACAAAAACACCTTTAAATTATAAAGATATTTATTTAATAAAAAAAATAATTTCCCAGCCAAATATTTTTTTGGTCATTTCCCATCTGATTTTTTTTATTCATTTACAAGTCCGGGTATGTACCTGCACTTATGAATTTCGTACCAAAGTTAAGGGCGTTTACCCACTTTCGTTCCCATTGATAGTGTTTACCCATTATTGATGGCCAAGCATAAGGAAAATTACCCAATTTTGGCTCCAGAACTCATGAGGGAAGCCAATTTTAGCCCCCATATTTAAGGGAAATACCAAAAATAGGGTCAAATTTCAAGAAAATTAACACAAATTCGCCGCAATTTCCAGTAATTTTTTGGGGAAAACGTTTTTGGGTAAAAATAACATACTTCGGCGCCGTCTTCTGGAGACAATCCAATATTCTGGTCAGTTTGTCTTCTGTGCGGACGTATTCTATCTCTTGGAGCACGTTCAGAGAGGCGGCTCCGGCACGACCGACGTTTACAACCTGGAAATTAAAATAACATCATCCCTTTTCTCTATTTCAGACTCGGACCATTCTTCTGTATGCCTTTCTCTGCGTCTCTACCCAACTGTCTGCGACTCTAACATTTTTCTTAAGAGGCGCTTTCGCCTCTGCGTCTCTACCCCTCGTAATTACTCTGCTTCTCTGCCTTTCTGACTCTCCCTCGCCAAAAACCCACCACAGGCTTAACCAACGCCGATTTGGCAAAGTTCTGAATCTTCTTGGGCATGGTGGCCGAGAAGAGCAGGGTCTGCCGCTGATCCTAAACAATTTTTTTAAAAATAAAATGTAGCTTAAAAGGCAAAAATTACCTTGAAAAATGAGAAAATGGACTTCAATTCGTCCTCGAAACCCATGTCCAACATACGATCGGCTTCGTCGAGTACCAAGTGGCGGCAGACCTGAAAAGAAAGTTTTTTTTACTAGAGAAAGGTGAAAATTGAATTTCTGTCGCAAAAAGAGCAAAAACTTACCTGGAGGTTGAAAATCTTCTTGGTGAGCATGTCGGAGAGGCGACCGGGAGTGGCTACACAGACGTGGACACCCCTGCAAAAGTTGGCATAAACAGGGAAATAGAGAGAGAGAGAGAGAGAGAGAGAGAGAGAGAGAGAGAGAGAGAGAGAGAGAGAGAGAGAGAGAGAGAGAGAGAGAGAGACTTACTCTCTGAACACGCGGGCCTGTTCTCCTATGGGAACTCCTCCGATGCACAAGCCGGCGCGTAGCTGGCGGAAACCGGCGCGAGCCATATCGTCGAAAATGTCCTGCACCACGTCGAAGATCTGTTTGGCCAACTCTCTCTGAAAATGACAGGTAAGCGTTTGGCAGGAGGAGGCGGCTTTGAGGCCCGAGAGACAAGGTGAGGCCGCTTGCCGCTTTGAGACGTTCCTAATGGCAACATAAGGCCGCTAATAAAAGATTATATGGAACTGGTATTTAACCTAAGGCTGGACTCGCTGGATACACGTGGCCGCTGCTATGCTATCATTTTGATCAATCTAAGGCTCTGACGCCACTTGTCGACATCCTACGGCCGCTGAACTGACGTCCTTTTGGCAGCCTAGGGTCGCTCTTCTTCCACTTCAGGTACCTAAGGCCGCTTTGAGGATTGGATGTCACTTTTGGGCCGCTTTTCTGTCCTAACTGTCAACGTACGGCAAGTTGTTCTGCCGTCACTGTTGGTAGCCTCACTTTTTACATCACTTTTGACTACCTACGGCCGCTGTACTTTCAATTTGGGTAACCTAAGGCCGCTGTTCTGAAGTCACTTATGGGAATCTATGCCCGCTGTTCTAAAGTCACTTTGGGTAAACTACGCCGCTGCTCAGAGGTTGATTTTGGCAATCGAAGGCCGCTGCATCGTTATAACTTTCGGAAACTTCAGGCCGCTGTTCTGACGTCACTTTTGGCAACCAACGGCCGCTATACTAAAGTCACTTTGGGTAACCAACGCGGCCACTGCTCCGACTTCATGTTTGACCTACGGCCGCTAGTCTCCCATCACTTTTGGCGACCTACGGCCTCTACAATGACGCCATTTTTGGGCCGCCTTTCTCACGTCACTTTCGGTAACCTGCCGCATTTTGAAAACTAAGGCAGCTGCCTTCACATCACTTTTAGTAGCCTAAGGCCGCTTCTCTGCCGTCAGATTTGGCAATCGAAGACCGCAGCTCTGACGTTGTTTTTGACTACATACGGCCGCAGTTTCTGACGTCACTTTTAGCCATACCTTGGGAGACCCTGACAGTTGACGGACCCACCCTTAACTTTTGGGGCCACAAATATGGTTGCCCCCCTTAATTTTCGGCCTTTCAAGATAAATTTCACAAAAATGGTGCCTAACCCCCTTAACTTCTGCGTTTTTGGGGACTCTACCTCACGTAACCTGAAGCCGCCTATACTCTCTCGAAGTACGCTTCTAGCAACCAACGGCTTTTACGGCACTTCAGGTAACCCAAGGCCCCTCCGTGGCAGCGTTTACTCATACGAATAAAAACCCAACCGATGGTACAATGCAGAGACAGTAGGGTCCCTCTCCCCTCTCAAAGCGAATGGCCGTCTCCTGCTCCAGACAGAACATGATCAGAGGCAGGGCGAAGGTCAGCGTCTTTCCCGAACCGGTGGAGGCGATTCCAATCATGTCTCTGCCTGTCAAACTGAAAGTAGCCCAGATTGGTTGGGAAAATGGGTAAATGTACCCAACAGGGATGCCCTGCATCTGGATGGCTGTCGGCATTTTGATGTTCTTCTTGCTCAGCGACTGAAGGAGGGCCTTGGGGAATTTCATCTCCTGAAAATGGGGATTTACTGAAGGATTACGGTAGATTATGCATTTCTGATTATCTGATTCTCGCTTCCTCTGCGTGTCTAACCCTGGCTTCCTCTGCGTGTCTAACTCTGGCTTCCTCTGCGTGTTTAACTCCCCCTTTCCTCTACGTGTCCAGCTCTCTCTCTCTCTCTCTCTTCTCTCTCTGCGTGTGAAACCATTACTTCCTCTGAGTGTCTGACTCTATCTTCCTCTACATGTATATTTGTCGCATCAGTTTTAATTCGCGTTGCTTCTGCGTGTCTAACCCCCGGCTCACTCTGCATGTCTAACTCTCACTCCCTCTGTGTGTCCAAGTCTACTCTATATGTGTGTTTATTATGATCTTCCTCTGCGTGCCTAACTTTCACTTACTCTTGGTGTCTCTATCATCCTCTACGTCTCTAACCCTGGCTTCCTATGTTTTCCATCCCTGGGTTTCTCTGAGTGTCCAACCCTCACTTCCTTTGTGTGTCTAACTCCTACTTATTCTTCGTATCTAACCCCTGACTCTTACTCTGCGTGCCTGACCATGGCTTCGTCTAACTCTGTCTAACTGCTTTCTCTGTGATTCTAACTCTCTTACAGTCTCTGAATGCGTAAACCTGGCTTACTCTGCAATCCAAAACCGCTAGCTCTGCGTGTCGTCTCCCTCTTGCTTCCTATGCGTGTCTAACTCTAACATTATCTGCGTTTCTCGTTGCGCATCACTTTGGTTTATTTTCAACTAAGGGCCTATCTGTTAGGATTGAAACCGACGGGGTTCTCACGGGCCGGGCTGGCTCGGGTCAGCAGGAAAATTTTGGTCGGCCCGGCCCGTTTTGCTTGGACCACCCAGTCAGATTGCCCCCACACGACCAGGGTTCGATCCCGGTCAGTGACATTCTTTTTTGTACGACAAATTTGACTTACATGTTAGTAACAAACGTTATTAATTTAAAACAGTTTAAAAAATTATTGTACCGATTTGTACTTAAAATTAAATTTTTCATACCCGGGCCGGGCCGTCCCGAAAAATCCCTCGGCCCGGGCCGTCATTAGAGAACCCCAGATACCTATTTTCATTCTTGTGCAACTTTCGCTTCCTCTACATGTCTAATCTCGCATTATCAGCGTGTCTAACCATGTCTTCCTTTGTGTGTCTAACTCTCGCTCCTGTTGCTTGTTCAACTTAGTATGCCAACTTTCACGCCTTCTGAGTATGATTTTATCTCTCTCTCTCTCTCTCACTCTCTCTGCGTGCCTAACCATAGCTTTTCCTCTGCGTATCTAACACAATCATACCTTCAGCATGTCTGATTCTCTCTCTGCTTACCAAAAAACTTCCAATGGGCGGCGGACAGTCATCTCCCTCCACAACAATTCCCTTTCTCTTCCGGAACGCAGCGTAGTCGGCCTCGCTCTGACTTCTTATGTGGTACGGGGGCTTCCACCTAAAAATGAAAATGGGTAAAAATTATCCAAACTTTGGGCCAAAATAGGGTAACCCAAACCCAAATTTGGGCGCATTTACCCAGTTTTGAAGGACTCTGTGTACTGAATTCCCTTGGCTATTTCAGAAACGGCCATTAAGGCACCGCTTTGAGTGACGCTCTGCAGCAGATTCTCCTCTTCCAGGCGTTGGCGTTCCATGGGATCCACGACTGAAATCAATCGATAAAAAAGTACAAAAGTTGCGATTTTAAAGGTCTGGGAAGTGATAGGTCCCGGCACGATCTGGTTTCCGACTGGTTTTAAACGGAATTGCCATTTGCCGCACGGTTTTCATAGGAGTTTGCCGATTGCAGCACGTTTTTGCCGATTTTTCAACCACAAGACCTTTAAAAATCAATATTTTTCGAACTTACGGTCGTCTTTTTCCTGTTGTTCGGCGTGTTTCTCCAAAAGAGTCTTTTTCGCATCCTCCGCTTTCTGGTCTTCTTCGAGTCTCCGGCGTTTCTCCACAATTTCTTCGTCCCTCGCCGCTGTGGGAGCCAAAACCTTGTTGAGGAGAACACGACGGAACATCTAAGAGAGAATAATTAGAAAGGGAGAGAGAGAGAGACGAAAGAAACAGAGACAAACCTTTTCCTTACGCCTCTGCGCCGCCGAGAGGAACACGTCGTCGATGTCCTCCTCCCCGGAGGAGAAATTCATGCCCTCCTTGCGATTTTTCGCCTCCTCCGCCTCAATCTGCCGCCGACGGGCCTTAAAAAAATGTAAAATGAGAAAAATATACTACATACCTCATATTTCCGCTTCATCGCCGACACATCCTCCTGACTCGTGCCTTCATCCGTCATTTTCCTGCAGAAAATAAATAATTCTGACAGTTTTGACATACGAAACCAAAAATTATATAAGCAGTCATAAAAAAAATTCAATTCAAACTGCTTTCAAGAATTCCCTAGGGTGGTTCCATAAGAAGTCAAGTACAAAATTTTCTTTCGGCTCAGTTCAAATAAACCATAATTTTACAAAATAAAAAAAACAATATGTTTTCCAAAAATAAAATAAATTTTAAAAGGCTAGATTGAAATACGAAATTCAAACTCAACCAAACTCAAGAAAATTTAATTGGTCCTGAAACGAAGCCCTAACATTTTCCGCGCATGGATTGCAGGACTGCCTTTCTACCAGCCGGGTGGGCCTGTTTCGGTTATTTTCTCGGATTTTCGAAATGAGAGGTCACGGGGTGCCGTTAGTTTAAATGGATATTTGCATATTAAGTATATAAAGGTTATTATATTTCTTCACGCTTTAAATTTGAAAAAAAGCTATATTTGGGAATTAAAATAGGCTGGAGTTTGACTTAACAGATTGGAGTTTGACCTGTCGACATGGTTGTAATTTCCATGCGTGATTTTTTTATTTATTTTGAAGGCTCTTTTGTGTTATTCTTGAACTGTTATAGAGTGGGCCGAATTATTCACGCTTATTAATGGTTGAAACGTAATTATTAGCTTTGGAGCTGTTTACAGTTTCGATTTGAGGTTAGAATGCGTTTTTTTATTCATTTTTCTTGCACATATTGATTTTCCCGTCTTAACTACCTTAAAACGCCACTAAAATGTTGTTTTTTTTTACAGACTTGCGGTAATCTTCGATGCAGAGGGACTCCATTCGGCACCATATGCCTCCCAACGACCATCACCCCTACAACAGACACAACAACAACAACAATAATAATGGGTAATTTTGTTTATATTTTGTATTTTAATGGGAATTTAAGGCATAATCGCCACCACAATCAGCCGTTGAGGGAGAATCAAGCACAACAGCAGAGGGAACAGCGGGAGAGCCAGCAACAACGCGAACCGTCGCCGGAGACGCTGAGGGAAATGAATCAGGTTAAAGTTAGTCTTTTAACTTTTTTCATTAAATACAAGCTTTTACAAGGTTTCTTACGGATGCTGTCCATTTTCTCGCGGTTTTGTTGGCGAAATCCGCTTTTCAAAAGACTTTCTCTCAAAAAACTGTCGGCAATTGATAATTTCTGCTAAAACCAGGCGGCAACTGACACGTTTGTTCAAAAACATTACGTTTTTACGTTAAAGGTGCCGATTGCTGCACGATTTTCATGCTGAAGCCGCCGATTGCCGCACGATTTTGACTCCAACACTACTGATTGCTACATGGTTTTATTCCGAAGTCGCCGATTACTGCACGGTTTTTTGGTGAAGCCGCCTATCGCCGCACGATTTTTCTCCAACTCGGCCGATGACCGCACGGTTTTTATGCAACAACTGCCGATTTCCGCACGGTTTTATGCGGGGGTTCTCAAATGACGAGCCGGGCCGAGGGATTTTTTTTTGGACGGCCCGGTTATGAAAAATTAAATTTTAAATTTTGTGTAAATCGGTACAGTAATTTTTCAAACTGTTTTAATTTACTTAATAATGTTTGTTACTAACATATAAGTCAATATTAGTCGTACAAAAAAGAATGTCACCGACCGGGATCGAACCCTGGTCGTGCGGATGGCAATCTAACAGGGTGGTCCAAGGAAAACGGGCCGACCAAAATTTTCCAACTGGCCCGCCCCGGCCCGGCCCGTGAGAACCCCGAAAACTGCCCACGGCTGGCATTCCTAAACTGCCGACGGTTTTATGCTGAACCAAGCACGGCAAAATTTGTGGCCGGGCCGAGAAAATTTGAAAACCGGGCTGGACCGAAATTTTTTTTCGTCATTGAAAAAAGTCATAAATTTTCGGTTGAGCCAGGTCGGGCCGGGCCGTGAAAAATTTTGAAGCGTGCCGGCCCGGCCGGCCCGTTGCCATGCTTGTGCTGAACCCACAGAGCGTCTCACGATTTTACTCCAACTCTGCCGATTGCTGCACAGTTTTTACGTCAAAACTGCCGACCGTCGTACAATTTTTATGCAGAAACTGCCAATTGCCGCTTAATCTGATTTTGAAGCCGTGGACTGCCGTAATATTTTAAATTTTCTATAAAAGATCAATCTTACACTTACTGTATTCCAGGTCATTCCCGAACTCTTGGACTACATTCAACGCACCCGTTTCCCCTACATAAACGATATCAGCAACTACGTAAAGGAGGAGAAAATCGGCCAAGGCACCTTTGGGTTCGTAGAAAATTCTCTGTTTTTTCACCTCTTTTCTCAATTTCAGCGAGGTTTTCAAGGCCCGTTGCAAGCGCACCGGCAGAACCGTCGCCTTGAAGAAGATTCTCATGGAAAACGAGAAGGAGGGGGTTGGTTTTACCCATTTTCTCCTTAAATGTTCTGTTTCAGTTCCCCATAACAGCCCTGCGAGAAGTTAAAATGCTTCAGCAACTGAAACACGAAAACATAACCGAGTTGTATGAAGTTTGTAGCAGCAAAAGTGAGTTTCATTGACATTCTCTTGTTATTTTTTTTTTAAATTTTCCAGTATGAAATTTGGGGGAGTTTCTTTTATACCCCTCCCGTTATGGGTTATCCATTGTAGGTCCCCCACTTTTTCATATTTATGGGTTTGATTGAGCTCCCACAACATATTCCATTCGGCCCCCACGTCAGTTGCACACTTGATAATTCTAATAGACCACCATCTAGTTGGGTTAAGACCCCCCTTTCCGAGTATTTAACCTTCTGTATAAGGGGAGCTTGATTGAAATACCTAGGATATCAGTTAAGCCCCCACGCCAAACTTGGGCTTCTATTCTAAATGTGGGGGAGTACAGATTAGCCCCACCCCAATTTGACTATTTATTTGAGCTCCCATTCCAATTAAATAATAACTTGTTCGGATATATCTCCTAGTTCATACAATTTGTGTAGAAATGGTTGGGGGGGGGGGGGTTACTGAAGCTCATGGGACTGGATTAAGTCCCCATATCAATTGCAGAGGACTGTATACGAAAGTGATAGAATCTTGCATTGGGGGCTTAACTGATCTCCAAGGACTAGTATACAGTTACGCCCCCACCATCTGGTGTTCCAAAATTTCTTTTCAGTTTTAAGCCCACTCAAGTTGTGCAATGAATAATTCACATACCCCCCCTCCCAGTCAGTTAAGCCCCCCCCATTTCTGAGTAACCAGGCTTGTGGGTGGGTTATCTTTAAAAAAAAAAAACACTTTCTGGGATTTGAGCCCCAATACTAAATGCGGGGCCAAAGTAGCCCCCCGCAAAGTTGTAGGGGGCTTAACTAATGCCCAATATGCGTTATTCTGTTATGCTCTTCAGGCTAACCCAGTTTTTTAGTGGGGGCTTATCTATATAGAGTGGGGCTTGACAAAAATCTATTCAATTTTTTTTTGTAAAAAGATAGAATTCCAGCCGCTACCCACATCAAGGACCGATCCACATTCTACCTGGTATTCGCCTTCTGTGACCACGATCTGGCCGGTCTTCTGAAGAACAAGACCTTCAAACTCAACGTAGTCCACATTAAAACGCTCTTCAGGGTGAGATTTACATTTTAACGATAATTTTGTCAAAAACCATGCGCAAATCGGCAGGTTTTACCAAAAACCGTGCTCCCATTGCTATTTCTCAACTTTCAGCACCTTCTCAACGGCCTCCACAAACTCCACCACACCAAAGTGCTGCACCGTGACATGAAGACGGCCAACATCCTCGTGACACAGGGTGGAGTCCTGAAACTGGCAGATTTCGGGCTGGCCCGGGCCTACTTTACCGAGAGCAAGAACCACCCGCCGAAACTCTACACGAATCGAGTGGTTACGCTGTGGTACCGCCCGCCGGAGCTGCTTCTCGGGGCGAGACAGTACGGCCCCACCATCGACACCTGGGGAGCCGGGTGCATTATGGCCGAGTTGTGGACAAGGTCGCCGATTATGCAGGTGGGGACTGAAAACATCTAAAAGCGAATTTCGGTAAATGTTTTTTTTATTTTGTTGGTCGAAAACATCGTAAATTCTTAGGCCGCTTTTGATGCAATTCAGGCAGGCTTAGGTCGCTGGTCGCTTCTGACGAAATCCCGGGTTCTCTCGGGCCGGGCTATTTGGAAAACTTCCCGGGTCCGCCCGGCCCGTTTACCCTAGACCACCCAGTCAAATTGTCACCCAAACGACCAGGGTTCGATCCGAGTCGGGCCGTGCCCTCGCAATAATATATCTTTCGACCCGGCATGTCATTTGAGAACACCCCGACCACTGTAGCCAGAGGCAGTCATGGGCAATCCCGTGGCTTTTCAAATTAATTACAAACGGAGGGTACGTCATTTTAGCACCCTATTGACACCCGACTGGCAGGAAACACGGTGGACCATCCGGAAGAATTGCATTTGTTTGAAAAGGGGGGGGGGACTGGCCCTTGCGCAAACTTTTAACCAATGTCTGGGCCTGTAGTGTAGGGGCGGGTGACCCCATCTTTAGCATGCAAACTAAGGTGGTAGGTCAACTGCCGGACCCCCAATGTTTGATTGACCATTCAACGGTTTTAATATTGGTTAAATTTCCCAAATTTAGAAGCCGGATAGTGTGTACACCTTTAACAAATAAACCAAACAGGTCCAGCAATGGATAACTGACCTTAACGTGAAGGAAATTTTTGTAAAACTGTTAACCATTTGGTTCGGCTTGAGTAAACGCTCGTCGTATCATTGGTGCTGAAGTTGGGCCATTGTACATGTGGTGCTTGCGGAAACTTACTTTTGTACTTTTGGGGGGCTACTTTGTATGGGGACATTGTAAAAATGGGGGTTCTTGGTCATACATTGTCAAGCTCCGCCACAAGCGGTCATGGGACCGTCACAATTTTATGTTTTCGGCAGCTTTTGTTAGAAATACTTTACTTTTTGATCCCATGTACCTTGTTATTTTCTTTTTTTAGGGCGAGACGGAACAGAAACAACTGGACCTGATCAGTCAGCTCTGCGGCACCATCACGCCCGAAGTGTGGCCCTCGGTTGTGGAACTTCCCTTGTACAAGTCCATGCAGCTCAAGTCCTACCCAAAGGTCTTGGAGAAACGGATGAAGGGATTGACTCAGGTTTGCTTTTATAAGAGTTTTTGAAAAGTCAGCTTAAGGTTGTTAAAGGTCTTTGTTTAATCGGTCCCATCGCGATTGTTTCAGGACAGGGAAGCCGTGAGACTGGTGGATATGCTCCTGTGTCTGGACCCTTCGAAGCGACTGTCTGCTGAGCAAGCCCTCAACCACTCTTACTTCTATGCACAGCCTCGCTGGGCCGAGAATATCAAGGACGTCATGGATGATATTAAGGTAACATCTCTCTCTCACTCTCTCTCTCTCTCTCTCTCTCTCTCTCTCTCTCTCTCTCTCTCCGTCCAGGCAGCCTCCGGCCGCTTCTGATCAAATTTGTTCAATCTTAGGCCGCTTTTGATGCGATTCAAGCAGTCTTAACTTTCCGCACTCATTACCAGGCGGCTAAGGCACTCTGTTAAGCAGACTTTGACAAAATCTCGACAGCCTCCGGCCGCTTTAGACAGTATTTGGTTAATTTAGGGCGGCGGGGGGACGGCAACGTTAGGCCGTTTCTGACAAAGTTCTGACAGCCTCGGAGCGCTTCATACCTTGGGAACCAAATGAACGGGGTTTCAAGTGAGGGGGGTTATTCAAGTATTTTATAGAAAATTGAGGGGTAATCGTTTTTCTTCACAAGAAGTGGGGGGGGGGGGTAACCCAGTTTTTCGTCAAATTGATGGGGGGGGGGGTCCCTTCATGACCGGCCTCTCCCAAAGTATGGAGCGCTTCTTATAAAATTAAGATGGCCTCATTTACCTTGTATTCTTGAGTCGACGAATTTCCGCAGTAATTCATTACCAAGCGGCTTCTAATGCAATCCACGCAGCCTCAGGCCGCTTCTCAAAACATTGCGAGCTGCAGCAGGCCGGTTTTGGATACTTTGCAGGTCGCTTCTCACGGGCCGGGCCATGTGGAAAATTTTGGTCGGTCAGGCCCAACCGTGGCTGCGGGCCGGCCCGCTACCAAAATTTTCACGGCCCGGCCCGGGCCCGACCAAAAAAATTATGCCTTTTTCAATGCAAAACTCGAAAATAACGAAATAAAATTTTCGGGCCGGCCGGTTTCCAAATTTTTCTCGGCCCGGGCGTCCCAAAAAAATCTCTTGGCCCGGCCCGTCATTTGAAAACCCCGTCGTAGACAAACTCAAGTCGCTTGTGACGAAATCACACCAATCTTAGGCCGATTATGTGGCTAAGCTAGGAGAACCTCAGGCCGCTCTGATCCGAGGGGGACATCAGGTCGATTCTGACGGAATGTAGATCAGTTAACATACCTCGGGAGAGTATAGTCAGCCTTCACCAGGTTACAGGGGGTAGAGGCCCCAAAAACCCAGAAGTTAAGGGGGGTTAGCCATTATTATGGCAAACTTCAGCTCGGAAGACCAAAGGTTAAGGGGGCTACCCCAGTTTTGGTTCCAAAAGTTACGGGTGGGTCCGTCAACTATCACAGTCTCCCGATGTATGTTAGTTATTGGCTGCAGGCCGCGTCTCACAAAATGTTGTGTTGCCTCAGGCCATTTTCGATTAAAACATGTTTATCTAATATCAAATACAAATCGAATTTCTCTCTCTCTCTCTCTCTCTCTCTCTCTCTCTCTCTCTCTAACTCCCTCTCTTTCCAGGGCCCCAGTTTCGAGTACACGGTGGGCAGCGGAGCGCACGCCAATCGCCATCGGCAGAACCACCCGCCTCCGCGGCAGTCGAACCACAACCAGGCCATCCCTCCCGGCCACTACTCCGACATGGTCTTCTGATTCTCTGCGTCTCTTCCCCTCCCTATCTCTCATTCCCTGATTCTCGCCCCTCTCTCGTTTGCTCATTCCCTCGTCGCCCTCCCTCATGATCTGTTCCTATAATAGTTTTAAACGGGTTCCCAAATGGCCTCTCTCCCTTTCGAAATCGTGCTGCTCCACATCTCCCACAACAGACTTTTACACTGTACATAATACTATTCTCCCACGGGCTATGTTGCCGTTAGTTGATTGGCGAATAAATTTATACTTTGTTCTCTCATATTGGTTTGTTTTGGGCCGTTGCCATGGTGACAAGTCCAACTGGTACCTTTATGTTGAAACTCTTTGCAAAATTTTTGGTGGTTTTTATGACATTTTGTTACGTTTTGCGTTTGTTCTTTTACAGTTCGCATTAAAAAAATCAGTATTTCGCGAGCGTTACGCCTAGCAGCCCAAATTTCGCTCGATTACTAAGTTTTCCATTTTATGCTATCCTATCCTCGGGGTCCTGGTTAAAGAACTGCAAAGGGATCACGATTAAAGGACTGCATTTGAAAACTGCCACATTACAAGATAATTTACGAAATCTCTTGTGAAACGAGTCAAAGTTTCCCACATTTTGGTGTTCGTTACGAGACCAACTTCAAAAATTTCACCCTTTAACCGGTTAATTCAACCTTTTACAGCGACTAAAAGTTTGTAGTTTGATTCCACTACTTTTTTTTATTAGCTAAAACATGTTTTGTTTATTTTCAAAATAGTCTCGTAACGAACTCCCGAATTATGTTTTACACAGGATTTCGTCACATGCTGTGCACGGAATTTTGCAATGAGGGCACGGATTTCAGGCTTAAAAATATTGTAGTTTGCTACTTTGTCGGTGCGAACATAGCTTGTTTTTACAGAATGAATTTCGCGAATTCAAAAGTTTCCAAATTTCAATATTCCGCCCTTACAATTAGATTGTTGAAAAAAAAGAAATGTACGGGTCGTGAAACACATTTTCCCGTTTCTTCGTAGTTTGACTGCCGCTGCCGTTGCATCTACTTTTTCAAATCTCCCTCCACTTTTTCAGCGGCGGGAAATTCAAATTCGTATTTTCTGGAATTCTCTTTTCGACATGTCGACAGGAGAGATCTCCCCTTCCATTTTTGTTTCTAGAACCAGAATTATGCGGTTACGCATTTGCGTTGCTCTTTACAAAATAAATTAAACGAATATTTTTGTTGTTAATTTTAATAGTTGCCAATTAATGAATTCCCATCCAATTTATCGGTAATAGCCCTATTTCACCATCTGCCCCTTCGTGTCCGGTCAATCCGCCCGCCCACCGGCGCTTGCGAAACGGCCTGGTTCGTTTACCAGCCAGCCAGTTCATTCGGTCCTATGCTGTTCTTTCCTCCGCCGGTTGTTTCTGTCTTTGAAATTGAGGCATTTCGTGATTGAAATTTTAGTTTTATCTTGTTTTGTTCTTGTTTTTCTTCATTTTCCCCAAATTTGTTGCATCAAACCATATGTTTCAGTGAAAATGGCCGACCCCGCCATACTGAAGGCCATCAAGATCAAGACCGGCGTGTTGAAGCGGTACTTGAAGGTAAGCAATGGGGATTTTTAAGGTCTAGCGGATTGAAATTGTAAAACAAAAACACAGTTCTAACAGTAAAACTTGAATAAATTGTCGCCTGAGTGACCTGAGTTCGATCCCGGTTGGTGCTGTTTGTTTAGAGCCCGCCTTGGCAAATATTGTTGTTTTTGTAGTTATAAAGGGTTTCCCGGGCCGGCCGGTAAAAATCGCCGTTCGTAAGACCGAAATGTCTTTTCCAGGAGCACGCCTACTACATTAAGGAGACGGAGAAGCAACAGGAGAAGGTGGAGCGGCTGAAGGCCGAGGCTCAGAACGATGAGGAGCAGTACCGCGCCAAGAAGGGGGAGGAAGTTCTCCAGGTGAGAGGGTTTTCGAATTAAAAAAAAAACTGCGAAATTGACATTTTAACCTAAAATTCGTTTAGTATTCGACATTTTAATCAAAAATTTGTGCGAATACCTGCAATAAATGTCGTGCGGCAATTTATGTCTTTCTGAATGTCAACTGGTCATAAATGCGAGCAGGAAGGCCGCCAAAATTTTGTCAAAAGCGGTCTTAGGCTTCCAGTATTTCACTAGGAGCGGCGTAAGTCTACTGAGTACCAGAGTTTGTTAAAACGGCGTCCATTGCTGACCCTGTTGTTATCCGTAATGGCTTCAGGGTGCCTGGAGTTCACTAGAAGCGGCCTAATGGTGTCCCGGATTTCGGAGAAAGCGGCTTTCATTATGCCTCGATTTTCACAAGCAACGGCCTGAGGCTACCAGCATGTTGCTAGAAGCTGCTGAAGTCAACCTGGATAGCTTTCGAAACGGCCAGGTTGCAGCAGAAGCGGCCCAACGTTGCCCCTGTTTCGTCAAATACGGCCTATCGTTGCCTGGTTTACCTCAGAAGTGGCCTGAAACCATCCGGGTTTTGTAAGAAGCGGCATGATGTTGTCAGCATATTTTGCTAGAGGCGGTGAACAAGCCCAGTTTTCATCCCGTGCGGCCTAAGCCTGCCTCGATTGCACCAGAAGCGGCCTAAGGTTGCCTGTATAGAATCAGGAGTGGCCTAGGGCTACTTGAATTGAATCAGAAGCGGCCTGAGGCTACGCGGTTTTCGTAATCACTGGTCCCAGGCTATCCATATGAACATGACTTCGGCGGCGAGTTATGATGTAATTTTCCTAATTCTTATATTCAAGGAGTCTCGCTCGATGATCGGCGACACGGCGCGTCGCTGCACGACGGCCCTGGCCGACCTGAAGAATGTGCTGGCCGACGCCGCTTTGGAAGAGTGCCAAGAGCTGACCGACGCCAACGAACAGATCACGGCCGCCGCCTCCGTCTGCTCCGCATAAGCCCCCGCTTTCGTTTTTATCCCCTGTGGTTTCCTTTTCGCCGGTATTTCCCCGTCTTTTTGATACACCAGTGCCCCATAATTCGCTTGTAATCGATCTCCCAGCGAAAATAAATTTATAAAAAATGACAGTGAGGACAATTGGAGAGGGCGGAATCGATTTATTCAGGAATGCATGAGGCAGATGGCTGGCCGAAGAGAATGAGACCCGTTTATGGACAAAAAAGGAGACTAGATGGGGGCTATTGGTTTCGCAGATGACGGAGTTCATCCAACAGCTTCTGCTGGGTGGCGGAGATGGACTTCACCTGAAAGTGGAGTATTTTAAAGGCCTAACTAAGAAAAGCCGTAGTTTTTTCAAGTTTTCCTGCTAAGGGTGGTAAATATGTTCGCTTAGCGCGCTCGGTGTTTAACGAAATACCCTGCCATACGTTTAAACAAATTTTGAGTATTCAATTAATTGCGAATTTTGTATTTTTTGGTTGTTGAATAAGAAATCGTAAAATTTCATCTAGTGTACAATGTTTAGCAGCTGCCCTGAGCTGGTTCCAGGCAAGTGGGGTAGCGTTTTTGCCAACCGTAGGCCGCGTAAAAGGCTTTGGCAGCCACTGGTCGCTTCTGCTTAAACGAATACGACGGCGAAAGGGAGTTCAACAGTGTTGTGGATTGAAATAGGCCGCTTTGAACACATATTTTAGTGAAAAGGCCGCATTGAGAAAGCAAAGGCCGCTTGGACCTAATTCTGACAGCCATAGGCCGCTCGGAACTGCTTTTGATTATTATTCCTCCGGTGGGTAAATCCGGAATCCGGTGGGTAAACTCTGAACCATTTCTGGAAAGTTGGGTAGCACTTCTGTCAACCGCAGGCCGCGGAGAATAGTCTTTGCACGCCATAAACATAAGCTGCAATTCAAAAACCATAATCTGCCAATCATTGGCCGCTTCTACTCAAGCATATGAAGTTGACGATAAAAATTACTTTGTCACACCATGCCAAAGTTTCGATGTGGTTTTTGAAGCTAAGCATTGGATATATGATACTCAGGCGTTGAACGCAGCCAAATCTGCCGAAGTAACTTTGGCTATGAGTATACCACGTCACTGCAAAAAGTAGATCGGTAGCGCTGCGATTCAAAACAAACCTCACGGAGCAGAGGTTCTCATCAAAAGATCGCAATGGGAGAGGGAAACATACATAGCCAACCTCCGCCAACCGCGGCGGTCGTCGCAATTTGAAGTTTACCCAATTTTTGTGAAGGGAGGCTCTCCGCAAAGTTTGAAAAGTTTTTCTAATTGAGAGGGTTGTCGCAAAATACACCTCTGTGGTACGTTGACCAGATGTGGAGGGAAGGTCGCTTAGAACAACTTCTGTCAGCCACAGGACGCTCGGAAACGCTTTTTATTACAAAAAAAACACGCTTAAATTGGAAATAGGACCCCAGATTTCGCCCAAAACTTGGGGTTGGCACTTAAAATCCGATTTTTGAATTGACGAACCTCGTCCAAAATAGAAGCCAGTGACCGGTCGATCATCCTCTGAACGGCTGCCTCCAGTCGAATCTCCAGACGGTCGACTTCGGTGCCCAGGACTTGGTGGAAAGTGGAGTAGTCGGTGGGGATATTGGTGGCCGGTGGAGGAGGAGAAGGGGCATCGGATGGCTGGGAAGACGTCTCAGCTTCTGGAAGATGAGAAATAGAGAAGTAGAGAGAGAGAGAGAGAGAGAGAGAGAGTGAGTGAGTGAGTGAGAGAGAGAGTGAGTGAGTGAGTGAGAGAGAGAGAGAGAGAGAGAGAGTGAGTGAGTGAGTGAGAGAGAGAGTGAGTGAGTGAGTGAGAGAGAGAGAGAGAGAGAGAGAGAGAGAGAGAGAGAGAGAGCACTTACCGACTGGTGTTAAATCGGGATGAGGGAGAGAAGGGATTACTGGACGACCGAGTCTGGCTATGCGGG
Source organism: Oscheius myriophilus (assembly GCA_964057215.1). Lineage (NCBI taxonomy): Eukaryota > Metazoa > Nematoda > Chromadorea > Rhabditida > Rhabditidae > Oscheius > Oscheius myriophilus. Next base: position 23,390,890 of record OZ059902.1, read on the forward strand.
AGAGAACGTCGTTGGTTCGGTCCTGAAATATTGGTGGTCTATCTCTCTCTCTATCTCATCTCTCTTTCCCCCTCTCTCTTTCTCGTTCTACGGGACCCGGTTTATATGACGCGCAGCATGAGGCTGCGTGGATTGCAAGAGAGCAAGTATGCGGATGTTCGCATTTGTCAAAAGCGGCCTGAGGCTGCCCAGTTTTGGTGAGACGCGGCCTGATGCTGTCAATATTTCAGCATAAGAGGCCTTGGGAAGCCCGAGAGTTAGTGAGAAGCGGCCTGAGGCTGTCTCAATTACGTTTAAATTTCTCTACCTCCAACTGCTGCGCATCGGCCTCCACATCCGACAGTTCCGCCACGACAGCTGCCGCCTCAACCTGACTGGAAGCTTCGGATTCCGAAGGAGCGACCACACTCTGTCTGAAATTTATGCTTAAAAGTAAGGAAATTAAGCTAAAACCCACTCCTTGTTCTTCTTTTTCCTCAGAACTATGATGTAGGCGGTGGAGGCGGATTCCCTCACTATGCGACTGCCTCCTCTGGCCATTCCTTCCATTCCCTGGATATGTTTCGGTGATTTCGGGGAAAGTTTGCCTTTCTCTCCTTCCAAATTGGTTTTCTGAAAACAGACATATGAATTGCGACCTTATGTTGTACGAATTCTATGAGAAGCCCTCTTATCGTTAGACAGCTGCTATTTCTTCAAAAGCGGCCTGAGGCTGGCCCGGTTCAGGTGACACGCGGCCTGAAACTGAAGCGGCTTGTGGCGGTTCGGATGGCCTAAGGCTGCCCTGTTTTGTTGAGACGCGTCCTGAGGCTTGCGGCCTGAAGCTGCCTGGAGCAGCCCGAGAGTTGATGAGCAGCGGCCTGATACCGTCTCGATTGCGTGCGAAGCGGCCTGAGGCTGTCTGTATTTGTCAAAGCGCCCTAAGTCTAGCCGATTTTCATCAGAAAGGTTGCCCGGATTGCAGAAGAAACGGCCCGAGAGTTAGAGACAAGCGGCTGGATTATTTCCCGTTTGTGCCAAAGCGGCCTGAGACTGTCTGATTTTCGTCAGAAACCGCATAAGGCTATAAGAAGCGGCCTGATCCTACAGTAAGCGGTCCGTATTCGTCAAAAGCGGACGTCGACTATCCTGCAGAAGAATCCGCCTAAGGTGCCAGAATCTGTTCGAAATAGAGAGAGCAGGGGTGGACGGCCCAGGCCAAGGCCCAGGGCCGGCCCTATAGGGCCTGGGCCCAATAGGGCCGGCCCTATTGGGCTTTTGGCCGGCCCTATGGGGCCAATTGGCCTAATAGTGCCTGAGCGGGAATTCAAATTGTTTACACAAAACAGTTTTTTCTTTACTTTCGTGGATTGGTTTCACAAGTTGTTACACTGTTGTTCATTTATTGAAATTCACACAATAAATATCCGCGTTCCATATCATTTTTTTAATTTAAAAACTTTCAAAATTATTTTTTAAAATTTTATTAAAAGAATTAAATTTAATTATGTAAAATATAATATAAAAAAAGAGTCTTAGTCTTCGAAATGTCACAAAACCTCCATTTTATTCAAAAACTTCAAATTCCCGCGCAGGCCCTATAGGGCCTGGCCCTATTGGGCCCAGGCCCTATAAGGCCAAGGCCCTATCAAGGCCCTATAGGGCCGGCCAAAAGCCCTATAGGGCCGGCCCTTGTCCACCCCTGGAGAGAGAGAGAGAGAGAGAGAGAGAGAGAGAGACCTTACCTCAATATCTCCCTCCTTGATCTCAACGCGAAGCGAGTCGAACAACACATGGTCTCCTCCAACACAGCCCTCTCCACTACCCAGAACCAAGTCGCATTTGTCGATTTCGCACAGAACAACCACCTAAAATCCAAAATTCATAGGACTAAATCTAAAAAAACGCATACCAGTGCCGTGAGGGTCTGCATTGCCTCCTTTTCTCTATCGGAGAAGAACAAGACCACGGAAGAGGAGGCAGAGGAGATCATGAGGTAGCAACCGTGGCCCCACTGGGTGGAGACGTTCAGGGAACCGGGCTTCAGGGAGAATGAGGCCAGGCGTTGCTTGGTGGAGTTGTAGACGATCAGAGCCCACTGAAATTAGATATTTTGAGGCTTAAATTTCGTGATCCAGTTTAATTGACTTTCGCAGTCCAGTTTAATTGACAAGTTTGGACGCCCCAAGTGGGTAACCTTGATCACCCAAGCGTAGAATTATGGGCCAAACTTTGGGTCTCAAGTTGGCCATCCCAGGTGGGCCGAAACAGGCAATTTTCTAAACACTGGGTACCCAAATTGGGAAAAACTGCGACCCAAATTCCTTACCCTAATGAGAAACGGTGGAATCTCTTGACTTTGGGGAAACCCGACCTGGGGACCCAAACTCGGTGAATGTCGTTAATGTTTGGAACCCAAATGACGCAAAACTTTGGAGTCGAAATTTCGTGATCACCGTTAGGAGCCCAAATTGCAGACTCGCAATGAATTTTATGGCTCCATTTGGGCAAGCTTCTAGCTTAGGTGAGGTAGGTTTACTTTGAAATATCTTCCTAAACTATCGGTGCCCAAACTGGGTAGCTTTGTGACCCAAATGGGAACCCACCCTTAACTTTCGTGACCCGTACTTGATCTCAAAATGTGTATAACCAAACTTTCACCAAAATGGGTATTCTACGGCCCCAACAACCTTGATGTTTGATTACCTAAGGTTCCTGGGGTTACGGTATGTTCTAGGTTCTCGTTGCGGTACCTTAAGCTCCTAAAAAGGCTTCTAGCCCATCTTTTGATATAAAATTGGGTAATATGGGTGCGATTTGGGTGATTACAATTAACCTTAACATTGTTTAATGTATTGGTCCCATTTTCCGTTTGTTCAGCTTTGATGGTTCCGGGCCAGCACTCCTTAATGGAAGCTTCTTCACAGGTACGTAAGACGGTCGAGAAACTGCTGACGACTTCTATGCCCCATTTGGTTGAAGCTACGTCAAAGAGCTACGCCCTCAAGCCGGAGTGGAGCCCCGTAAAGGGACCGACCGCCCGGCCCTGAGAGATGCAGGAATGCCTCCTTCATTAGCATAAATTTGACTCCACGCGCGTTCCAGAACCTTCTCCGCCTATGCTAATCTTCCGTCCGTCTACGTTCCGTTACGTGAATTTCCTCTATAAATACCCCTCCCTTCGGTCATGCCCTTATTCGACTCTCTTCGTCGCTCTACAATGGCTGCCCTCACCTGCGAGCCCGCCTCCATCTCCGTCGCCGCCGCCGGTGGCACCGCCACCACCAAGCTCACCAACGGTGGCACCGAACGTCTGGCCTTCAAGGTCAAGAGCTCCAAGTGAGACTCCCTTGAGGCTTCTGAAGCTAACCTCTTTGCTTCCAGCAACACCGACTACCGCATCAAGCCCGTGTTCGGCTTCGTCGAGCCCTCGGCCACCACCGATCTGGAGGTGACCCGTACCGGAGGAGCCCCCAAGGACGACAAGCTCGTCGTCGAGTTCGCCGTCGTGGCCGCTGATGCCGCCGACGCCACCACCGCCTTCAAGGCCGCCACCGTGGCTGGAAGCGTGACCGTCCCCCTGTCGGCCGCCTAGAGAAATGAAGCAATGAACCGTATTCTGAAAATGACTGTGTTCTTGTTGCTTGTTTTCCGTTCGGGATCATTTGCGTTGTTTTATCTTGTCGTTTCGGGGCTTGTCTAGCGGACTTTAATTGGTCAGGCGGAATATGACCGATGTTGGCCTCGTTTTTAGAGTAAATGTACCAGGCCAAGGCCAAATCTTATGCTAATGAGATTCCTTGTCATTTCTTATTGCCAACCGGTCAAACATGGTGTTCTTGTTGCTTGCCAGGTTTTTTTCGAAATGAGGGCTTGCCAGTCCTTTAAAAGCGCAGTACGAACATTAGAGGCAATCCTTTTCCAAATCGAGGCCAGCTTAAAAGTTGCGCTATATCCAGTGCTGTTCCACTCCATATTATTTTCTACGTTGTGGGTAATGTATTTAGTACCAGCCGGGTGTCAATAGGACCCAAAATGATTTCATTATATTCACCCGCCTTTTTTTAAACAAAACTTTGAAAAAGAAAGGTTTGGTACATGGCTGATCGAAACAGCCCTTTAAAACTTTTTGGGTTCATTGTGGGACCAGTCCCGTAAGCGTAAGCGTAATTGGGTAACTTTGGATGCCCCAAACGTGGGGGGCTAAACTGGGTAACTTTGGGGCTCGCACGACAAACACCCTTAACTTTGGGTGCAAAAACTGGGTAATTTAAGTGGGTCTGATTGTGAAGAACTGGGTAAACTTTGGGGCTTCAAACACGCATTTTAAAGGTCTGCCGGTTCGTCCACTCCCGACAAGTTCCCCTGTCTGCCCTTAATTCAACCTTGCAACGGGGACAAATTGGGTAAGCCCCTAAACCTGCATTTCACATTCAAAACGATTCATCGTCGTTACCGTTAGTGTAATCATGACCTCATGTCTGGGAAAACAAGTCCAAACCTTTAAAAATGCATTTTTGTGATCTATTCCTTTTAAAAATATGGGGGGTTTCAGCCCAATTTACGTGTATCCAGTCCTTTAAAGCACGATTTCCTTAGTTTTGTTTGGGTAAATTTGCTTAATTGTCTCACAAATTACCTGTCCATTGACGATGAGAACTGCCGCACCGACAGGGCACTTCTTCTCCAGTTTCCCCGTCTCATCAGGAGCGAAGAGGATGGCAGAAGTGGCGAAAACTGTCCGATTTCCAGCCGGTTTCTGTCCTTCTGCGGCCGTTTTCACGTTCTCGGCGGATTCAGGAGTCGGCGATTTGCGAGCCGGCACTCCGAAGATGTTGGCCAGTCTGTTTCTAAAATATTACAGTTAGATTTACACTTTTAGCCTTCAATTTTGGATAGAAACAAGGCAAAATTCGCCTTTTTTGTTGGTAATTGTAGGCGTTCATTTCAAATTGAGGTATAAAAAAACTTAAAACTGACCCTACTTCGTTGGAACTCTTGCCCAAATCGGCCACATTGTGCTCCTCGTCGCTGGAAGACACGACGAACCCTCGCGAGCCCGTGATGGAACTGATGTCCAGGACTTTATCCAAGTCCAACCTCCTCCCAGACATCGCTAAAACATTATTTTTAAAAATTAACTCCAAAAATGCACATTATAACCGAAAATTCACCAAAATACCCATCAAAAATGCTAAAAATCTAGTAAGAACGAGCCACCCGGCTGGTACTGAAAAATTAAAACCAACGCATTTTGAAATTACACCCTGAGGCGCTATGAGATTGCGCCGGTTAGACCTTTAATTTGCAAAACAATTTTTCGGTTCTAAATTTTGCATGCCTTTTCTTTATTGTTTTCTTTGTTTGTAAACTATATTTTGTATTTTTTGTAAATAAAATCGATTGAAGTAGGTTACGGTAGCTATTTTTGAGAATTCTGGAATGATCGAGTTGGCCTAAAGTTAGGGGAACTCTTTGTTGCGTCATTTTGCTTAACTCTTCTGTTTTCTTGTTTTTCTCGACGTTGATTTCAGCATATTTTCAGGGTATTCACTGATCTCGCATCGCCGAGTAATCGCTCTTCAAAATGGCTGCAGGTTCGTTTAAACAATTTGGATTTTTCTTGGTTTTCGGCGATTTTAGACTTCTGCTGTGTTGTAATGCTTTTAGCCTGTCAAACGTTTAAAATTAGGTTTTCTAGCAATTCAAACACGAGAACTTGTGTAACTTGTCGTATTTCAGCTGAAGGAGCCGAGCAAGTCGTCCAAAACTGGCTTATGAAGCAGGACCTCGACAAAATTGGAGCCGAGAACCTTGATCCCCTCACCGAAGAGGTGACTTTTCTTATTGTTTTCATTAAAAACCGTGAATTTCAGGTAATTTCCCGCCAGGCCACTATCAACATCGGTACCATTGGCCACGTAGCCCACGGAAAGTCGACCCTCGTCAAAGCCATCTCCGGCGTGCACACTGTCAAATTCAAGAACGAGTTAGAGAGGAACATCACCATCAAGCTTGGTTACGCCAACGCCAAGATCTACCGCTGCTCCAACGACGAGTGCCCCAGGCCCGGCTGCTACAAGTGCGTTTATCACATAGCTGGACAGGCAGTGTTTGGGGGCTAGATGCGTAAGCCCCCCAAATGGTGGCTCGAGGGCCACGTAAGCCCACCTTTAGTTATTTGTTACTTTAAATTTTCAAGTAAACGCCAAAATACGTAGGTACCCCAAGCTCCTCACGTCCAGCTAAGGTTTATCATTGAAATCTTTGTTCAAACACGCATTTTAAAGGTCTGCCGGTTCGTCCACTCCCGACAAGTTCCCCTGTCTGCGTGACGGTTGTGGAGGACAGATGACTTGCGTCCGCCACGTGTCGTTCGTCGATTGCCCCGGTCACGACATTCTTATGGCTACTATGCTCAACGGAGCCGCCGTCATGGACGCCGCTTTCCTACTTGTCGCCGGTAAGCTTGGATGTTCAACAGTTTATACAGCCAAAGGATAACAAAAAGCCGTAGCCGTGCGTTTTGCTGGGTTTTTGATTGTTCTTTTACTGAGTATTCTTCATATATAGTTACCGCCAAACGGGCATCATGCCAATTTGCCTTTATTCTCACAACATTTTTATTAGCAAGTGGCCGTAGAAACTTTTGTGCTTAAACGGGTCCAGCCACGCCGTTCAAGAATTCGGCTGTTGACAATCGTTCCTCTGAACGTCAACAACCGAATTCTGGAACGTCGTATTGTGACCTAATCACGAACCAACGGTAAAGCTATCGACGTAGTTCACCAAATTTTACAGGCATCATACGTTGGAAACCAAATGAAGGCGGGTTTCAAAAGTGAGGGGGTTAGCCCATAATTTCGTAGAAAGTTGAGGGGTAACCTTTTGTCTTCATGAAAAGTGAAGGGGGTATTCCGTTTCTCAGCCAAAAAATGAGAGGGTTACCCAGTTTTTCGTCAAAAAGTGAAGAGGGGTCCCTCCATGACCGGCCTCTCCCAAGGTATCACAGGAATATTCATAAATATACGGGTATATGCGGTTCCGGCGATGAATAGAAATTGAATTGGTTAAATATATGTGAACCCTGTAATTGGAAATATTTAATCTTGTTGTTATAGGAAATGAGCCCTGCCCCCAGCCGCAGACCTCCGAGCATCTCGCCGCCGTCGAGATCATGCAGCTCCAGAACCTCTTGATCCTCCAGAATAAGGTAATATCTCTCTTTATCTCTCTCTCTCTCTCTCTCTCTCTCTCTCTCTCTCTCTCTCTAACCACCATTAAATCTTAAAATTTCAGGTCGACATCATCAAGGAGTCCCAGGCCCGCGAGCAGTTCGACCAGATCAAGTCCTTCGTCCAGGGAACCGTCGCCGACCAAGCCCCTGTTATTCCCATCTCCGCCCAGTTGAAATACAACATTGACGTGAGTTTTATTAGTTTTTTGGCCGCGTCGCGGTATTTTAATCAACCTAAGGTCGCCCTAAACTTTTGTTTCAGTTGGTTTGCGAGTACTTGTGCAAGAAGGTGCCCATTCCTCCCAGGGACTTTACCTCTCCCGCCCGTCTGATCGTCATCCGTTCTTTCGATGTGAACAAGCCCGGATCGGAGGTTGAACAGCTGAAGGGAGGAGTTGCCGGAGGTTCTATCCTCAGAGGAATCCTCCGCGTCGGCCAGGAGATCGAAGTGCGTCCCGGAATCGTCACGAAAAACGCCGATGGAAAGGTCATGTGCAGGCCCATCTACTCCAAGATCGTCTCGCTCTTCGCCGAGCAGAACACCCTCGAGTACGCCGTTCCCGGAGGTGAGGAAATACTGAAGCAATATTGTTCAAAATCCAGATTTTTCAACAATTGCAACAGTTTCATTGATCCAAAGCTAGGCGACAAGTGAAACTTGCGGGGTTTTATACTAAAACTTTAAAAATCACGTTTTACCTGTAAAATTGGTTATGTTCTTTAGGATCTTGTGAAATTCGCTTGTAAGTGGCAGTTTTATCCTGTCATTCTTAATAAAACTATGAGGCAAAGGAGTTTACGCCTATTTTTCTACTTTCCAACATGGAAAAAGCTTTTTGTACCGGATTTTGTGGTTAATGAGGTGGCTATATAACCGACAAAAATCTGACGTTTGTGTCGAGGGGCTTTTTTGTTTAGAATCGTGGAACAGGTTTTGTAGTTTTCGCAACAAACTGCTGAAATCGGCGATATCTGACAAAAATAGTGCGGCAAACAGTTTTTGTCGTAAACGATGGAATTTCCATTGACATGTGTACTATGTACTCTTTTCGGTACGCTTTTGAACGAAAACTACGCATTTAACCATACCTGGAAACGGGAAGCTTGCGGGACCTTGGTTTTGGAGAGCTGCAAAAGTGTGGGGGCCTTCGAAAAATGGAGGCACTTGATTTTTGGTGTCCCTCTATGTTTGCGGGACCTTAGTTTTTGAGCTCCCTCCGTATCGTGTCCACGTATGCGTTTAACGAGTTAACACGACTTTTCATTGGACTCAACGAAAAAAATATATCATTCCGTTCGGCAATCGACTGCTTTATTTTAAAGGACTATGAGCATCCGGGCATTGGAAATTATTCGAATGAAAATCTCCAAAAAGGCGATGTTTCAGAAAATTATCTCAAAATCTTTTGTAATTATAGTGCCCGCCAACCCTACTGGCTGTTTTAAAAAATGAGTGAGCTCATCGCGTCTTGCCGTATTTCTTACTTGGGAGACTCGTGCCACACTTCGCATGCGTAGTGTGGGGGGGGGGTATCGCAAAATGATCCCCACTGAGCTTTTTCATGTGCGGTTTCATGTTTTGAGCTTTCAATTAATGTAACAGGCAACTAAAATGCCGTCAGTCGGCAAAAGAGTGCCTCAGTTATCTAACGAAGCTGTTTAAATAACCTGAAATTATCCATATTTTCAGGTCTCATCGGAGTCGGAACCCGCATCGACCCCACTCTTTGCCGTGGAGATCGTCTGGTCGGCCACATCCTCGGCGCCGTCGGAACGCTGCCCGACATCTTCACCGACATTGAAATCAGCTACTACCTGCTGCGAAGGCTGCTCGGAGTGCGCACCGAAGCCAACAAGAAGGGAGCCAAGGTAATTATTTCATTTTCTGTTTAACAAAACGAGAATTTCAGGTTCAAAAATTGTCGAAGGGCGAGGTGCTCATGGTTAACATTGGATCTTTGACGACGGGTTGCCGCGTGATAGCCGTCAAGGGCGAACAGGCAAAGATTGCGCTAAACGAGCCTATTTGCACCGAGGTGGGTGTTACTGTTTTTTTTATTCTCTTACTGTATAGCTAGCGGCGGCCTTAAGGCACTCATGTCTTTGGAACCGGGCGGGCCCATCATTTGAGAGTCTCGGACCTGCCTTGGGGCAGTGTTGGTCCTTTTCAAACTTTTATGATAATAAATAACTAGTTTCTGATTAAAGTTTCGGTTGGTTACTGTATTTTCTTCTAATTTCTACAACTACATTAAATAAGGTACATAAATGAAAAATATGTTGCTGATTGCGAAAAGGAAATTTAACTTCGTGAACCCAAAAATATCAAATTTTGGAGATTTATTTAACCCTTGAACCGATTAAAAAATCCACAATTGGACCGAATTTGTCCATCCGATGAATAATATAACGGGATTTGCAATTCCTTCATACGTAAACGGTCCAAAATATCCAAAAACTTCGATTTTTGGTCATTTTTTGAAGTAAATTTTTAAAGCCAGGCGTTGGTGTTAAGATTTCACAAGTTGTGATTTTGAGATCTGCGGCAATCGTGAAAATTCGCATTCTACACAATGCCTCTCGTAATTTTCGCCACTCTTTTAATAGGGTTGCTCAATTTTGGAACATTATAGTACTCTACTTCAATGTTAGTGTTAAAAAGTACAGTATAAGTGTTCCATACCCATGGCTGAACATCGATATTAACCTTATATATTTTCGAAATGCCCTATCTGTGCTCTTCTTCTAATCAATTTCGTGCCAATTCTGAGGTTCTAATCAATTTCGGGGCAATTCTGAAACCTAACTATTTTCTAAGACGTGCCTCACTGTTGCACTAGATTTTACCAGATTGTTTGAACATCCCGTAGTGTTAATTAACTGTTCTATACCTTCGATGTCATTATTCCCACATATTTGCATAAAACATATTTCCAGGTCGGTGAGAAGATCGCCCTGTCCCGCCGTATCGACAAGCACTGGCGTCTGATCGGCTGGGGAACCATCCGCCGTGGAACGACGATCGAGCCCCTGCCTGCCGAGCGAGTGTAAGAACCCCTTTCCTCACTGAATCCCCCGTCTATTCCCTGTCTATCCCTTCGGTGAAATGTTGTTTCCCAACGCGCCTTGTTGTTATTTCTATTTTATGTGTCCTCGCTCTTTTCCTCCCAAACAGTTAGGATCTATATTGTTTGGTTTGTTGGTTTATAAAGAAGAAGTCATGAAATTTACTTTGGGTTTTTCGTCGAATGGGATTTTTTTTAAAATTTGGGTCTCACCGGGAATCTACGGGACCTTTGGAGACTTTCCAACGAAATCAGTAAGCGGGAAAAAAGAAAAAAATATGAGAATTTGAAATAAAAGTACAAATAAAAAATTTACGGGGTTTGAAGGGAACTACTCGTAGGGGGGCATAACTGGCGTCAGCGGGCATCAATTTTTAAAATGAAGCAAGAACCAGGCAGCAAATGGCATTTTCACATCATTCGCCAATGTTTATTCGCCTTATTTGCGATTCCCGTCGTCTATGTTTACTTCCTCATATAACAACTCTTGTTTTCCATATACGCCGAGGATCTTCCTGCCGACTTCGCTTTTTTCCGCCTTCTGCGGTGGCTTTTTTGCTTATGCTCAAATGCATTTCCAAACTAAACTAACAGGCCCATCATTTTTTTCAGCTTTACACTCATTCACTTGCCCTAACGATAACCCTAACCCTAACAGTATCTAGCCAGAACCCTAAGCCCTTCACTCTGCCCTAACCATAACCTTAACTCTCATGATTACGTACGCTTACCCTTGCAATCGCTCTTATCCCTAAGTCTGACCGGGGTTCTCAAATGACGGGCCGGCCCGGAGAGATTTTTTTGGGCGGCCCGGCCCGTTTTTAAAAATCAAATTTTTAATTTTTGTATAAATCGGTGCAATAATTTTTTAAACTGTTTTAAATACCGTAATAGTGTTTGTTACTAACATATACGTCAATATTAGTCGTACAAAAAATAATGTCACCGACCGGGATCGAACCCTGGTCGTGTGGGTAGCAATCTGACTGGGTGGTCCTGGGTAAACGGGCCGGGCCGACCAAAATTGTGAAAACGGCCCGGCCCGTGAGAACCCTGAGTCTGACTCCAAACTTATGCTAGATGCGTAAATTTTATTACAGGTGTGCCGTCCCCGTTCTTGCTACCCTAAACCTTCGGGCCAGCCCGGGATTTCCCTTCCTCCTTTGCTCAACGCTCTCCTAGGGTAATTTAAGTCCCCCGGTCAACTTTATTCTTAGGCGGCCGACAATTTCCGGCGCTTAGCGCGTCAAAGCCGCCCCGGGGCGCTTTCTCATTCTTTGAAACAAACGCCCCTCGTGAATACTTCAGAAGAGCAATTGACTGTTCCTCGTTCAGGAAACCCTCTTTTTTCAGTCCTTTAAGAATTTCGAATGAGGCAGTCCTTTAATTATGCAGTTATTTCAACGAGTCTATGCCAAAATAGCGTTTTTCCGACTTGGTACGGGTGCAGCATGCTTAAAAGGGTTACCCCTCCATGACTTCGAGGCAGTCCTTTAAGGTCCCAACATAAACAGTTTTAAGCCCTTAAGTTGTAGTCTGTTCAGCCTTTGTTATTGTATATATTCTTCGCTGGTGGTCCTCTGGCGTCGCCACACTTCCTGTTTGTCAGTCGCTTCTGCCGCCACTTGTTGAATATTTTCGTATTTTCTCCAACGCCCAGATTCCAACCTTAAAGACTCCTTTCGAAGAGGTCAATTGTTCGTTTGCGCTTTTCTACAAGGACTATTGCTGTATAGGTTGTGAAATATTCAAGAGAGAGAGAGAGAGAGAGAGAGAAAGTGAGTGAGTCAGTGAGCGAGTGAGTGAGCGAGTGAATGAGTGAGTGAGTGAAAGAGTGACATCTCTCTCTTTCTCTCTTTTGTTGTTTTCCACTCTCTTAAGCGACATTATTGGTCTCATTTGTTGCCACTATTTGAATAACAACTCGATCAAGAACTAGAAACAAACATCTCTCAGTCTGAAAAGTTTTCGTTGTTTTCAATTTAGAAATCAATTTTTACACTCTGAGTATGTAATCTTAGGTGGGCGATTCTTTAAAAGTGGCTCGCGGAAATCCCAACAAAGACTACTTTATGGGAATAATTTCATTCCTCTATCGAACTTGCAACACGCGATGTCGATGAAATGTTTTGTCGAAACGCGCCGTGATTCTATTTTTGTCTCTATCTCTGTCTCTGTCTCTATCTCTATCTCTGTCTCTGTCTCTGTCTCTGTCTCTGTCTCTGTCTCTGTCTCTGTCTCTGTCTCTGACTTCGACTCTGTATCTGTCTCTGTCTCTGTCTCTGTCAATGTCTCTGTCTCTGTCTCTGACTCTGACTCTGTCTCTGTCTCTGTCTCTGTCTCTGTCTCTGTCTCTTTCTCTCTCTCTCTCTCTCTGATCCGTCTGATCTCCTCTCTTCCCGTTTGCCTCCCCTCCCTTTCCTCCGCCCCCTCTCCGAATCAGAAATCGCGCCAACCCCGTAACCGAGTTAAATTTCGTTCTTTCTCCCAGTTGGTGTTTTCTTCTTCTCACATTTGTGCCGTCTTCTGAAGCCGATTAGTCGTCGTCTACTCTTCCAAACAGACGAAAATAGAAGTGAAACTACAGAAATCTCTTCCAAATAGGATAAAAACATCAAAAATCATAAAAGAATAATATGCCCAATTATTCTCCGTAATATGCAATTTCCCGTTATGGGGTTTCATTCCCCTGTTATTTTTCGTATGCCCAAAATGTCATCTTCTCTCTACCATACCTGTTTTCATGAACGTTTAAAAACACACACTATAATTCTCCTTTTAAATTTTGTGTTTTCCACATACGAATCTGTTTGGTTGAAGCTGACGTAACTAAATGTAGGTAGTTGGTCTCAATAAGGGTACTTGAACGGAGTTCATGATCAAAACGGTGTATATAAAGAAGAAATACCAAGATCTTTTGGCTTTTTACAGCGATCTTTTCGCCCTTTAATGCTTTCTACTTTTGAATCTACGCCGCGTTCAGTCCGTAGACTACGCGTCCCCCATTGTCACTATACTCTTCGCCCGGCGATACGTAGAATGGAAGGCCACAGGCGCTGAGAAAGACGACTGCAAGGCCACAGCGGCTGAAAACCTCCACAGCGATTGAGAATCGCCGATTGAAACAACACAATGAAGAAGAATTTCCTATAGAAAAGGCCCATAAACCCTTACAGAAAGGGCCACAGCGGCCGAGACATGTCGATATGAAGGCCACAACGTGTGTAAAAAGCCACAGCATCGAAGAAATCACGACCGAAATGTTTCAAAGGGCCACAGCGCATAGCCGTTTGAAAGGCCACAGCTGTTGATAAAACGGTACAGCTGGTGTTGAAAAGGCCACAGCGCTTGATGAAAAACCGATTTAAAAGGCCACAGCGGGTGAAAGAAACCGACTTGAAAGGTCAAAGCGGGTGAGAAATTTCCATTGGAAAGACCATAGCGGCTGATAAACCGCCCATGGGGTAGCGGCTCAGGGTCGTCTCTTTCTCTCTCTCTCTCTCTCTCTCTCTCTCTCTCTCTCTTTATCTCGGTGTCTCTGTCTTTCCCTCTCTCTCTCTTATCCAAACTCTGCAGACTTTTTTTTTCACCCTCTGCTGCCGCCTCTTCCCTCCTTCTGAAGAGCCCTCTTATGAACATCTCAATTTCCCTACTAATCCGATCACAATCAGCGTTTTGCGCCTCAATTCAACCGGAATAATTCTTTTACTGGCTAGCCGGCTGGCTATGTTTAAAGGACTGTATAAACAATTATTATTTTTGTGGAGAAGCGAAAAGGGCACTAGATTCATGGTGCATAAAATTATCCTATTATATATAAGGAAGAAAAGAAGGACGGGCAATTTTGTGTTTCTTAAAGGACTGGAGAGAGGGGAAGCTGAGGTTTTAACGTTGTCTTGCTTAATGGAGTTTCTTACCAGCTCTCGCTTACTCTGTGGCCTTTCCCAACAATAAGGACTAACCGCTGTGGCCTTCAAATCCCGTTTTCTAAGCCGCTGTGGCCTTTAGTCAAGTTATCACATTCGCTGTGGCTTTTACAAATGGCTTTTATCAGCGGCTGTGGTCTTTCTGAATTCGAATCAACCGCTGGGGCCTTTCGAACCGTTATTCTAAGCCGCTGTGGCGTTTTTCTTCAGATTTTTGCCCCCACTGTGGCCTTTTTAATCGGGATTTCCCACATGCTATGGTCTTTCATATGGATTTCTTGCATTAGCTGTGGCCTTTTCAACCGAGAGTACTTAGCCGCTGTGGCCTTTCAGTCAGGTTTTCATTCCCGCTGTGGCTTTTTTCTGTCACTGTGGCTCTTTGAAATGGTTTTGCTCTAACCCCTGTGGCCTCTCAAATAGTGTTTCGCTCAAACTGGGACCTTTCCAAGTCGGTTTTCACCTCCGCTGTGGACTTTTGGTTTCTTTCTCTTTCTGTGGGCTTTAAAACTGATTTTAATACAGCTGTGGCCTTTCAATCTCAATTTCTCAACCGCTGTGGCCTTTCTAATCATCTTCTAGCACCAGCTGTGGCTTTCTAAACGGGCTTTCTTATCCGCAGTGGCCTTTTCTAAACAGGTTTCTAAAGCCGATGTGGCTCTCTGTTCTTTTATCTTCTGTGGCCTCTCAGATAGGTTTTTAGTCCAAACTGTGGCCTTCGAACCTGGTTGTCTCATTAGCTGGGGTCATTATAATCGATTTCTTTCCCCCGCTGTGGCCTTCAAGAGCGGATTTTAATACCACTGTGGCCTTTCCAATGTCGTCCTGTTACCCACTGTGGCTTTCTAAATTGCGTTTTGTCAACCGCAATTTGGTTTTCTGTCTCTTACTCCAGCTGTTGCCTTTTCTATCCTGTAGTATCCGCTGTGGCCTCCAAATCGGTATTTACAACCGCTGTGGCCTTCCTTTCCAGGTCTTTTAATACTTCTTTCCCATTACCTTTCGAAATGCTTGTGGTTTACTGTATTTGGTCTTTCCGTATTCTAAAGTACCCGAATTTGCAAATTAAGTACCATTTTTTCACCATTTTCGTCAGTTGTTTTAGCTGCTTAGAAAAGTAAAGTAAAGTAAAGTTTCCCCCGTATCAAGGCTTGTAGTACCTGCGGGAACCAACGGCTAAGCCCGGTGCCGGGGTTGAGGCTCTCTTCCTGGCGTGCCAACGTTTCTCCAGGCGTATTACTTTCGTAGACTCGTCTACTACCCACTGTACCTTCGCCGAAGCGTAGTAGGCTGGGTTGACCCGGGGCGGGATCGAACTTGTGACCCTTCGAGTGGTAGCTGCTTAGAAAAAGTGAGGGAAAATTTTTGCACGACTCGCGGAAAACATGTGAATTTCTTATTACAGGTGGTGCCTTAGACTCTTCTTTTGTTCTTTTGACTTACTTTTTTTTTTAAACAACGCTTGTGGAAGAACAGAAATCGAACTATTCTCTAAAGATATCTCGTGTTCGCGCTAGTTTCCATCCGGAATGCGAAATGCCGCACGGTTTTAGGATTGAAATGCAATTTGCCGCATGGTTTTCAAAAATGGCGCAGAATTTCGGACCCGGAATCCCTTCGGGACCCATTGGAGTCCATTTCGGTCATTTTGGGTGCGTAACTTGTTTTTATTCGTCCTCACTGCGCTAGTCGAATTATCGCCGGAGGGTGGCTCTCGCCAATCAAGCGGACATTCATTCCGCCCTCCGACGCTCTGTGTCACCGACAGAGACACCTCTTTTCGGAGATCGACTCGATCATCTGCTTCTGATGACCACTTATCAGACATCACTCTTTTTTCACCTCACTCGCTCATTCACACGCACACGCACACGCACACGCACACGCACACGCACATAGACGATTGTCCATTCTATCGTTTTCTTTTTTCAGAACTAGAAAAAGTCATCTTTGAGCCATTTTGCAAAAGTTGGAAGTCAAAAGTTGGAAGGCGTTTGTGTAGTGAAAAATGGATAGGGAGCCGGCTTGCGCCTCCCACCCATATGGGATCGGAAGGCGCAAGACCGTATTATCTCCCTGCTTGTACTTTCCGCGCTTCGAGCTTCCCCACTCGCTAGCTGGCCTTGCAATGCAGTTCGCACTGTGCAAGCGTCCCGGGTCAAAGGGGAGTGGACCACCGTTGAGCGCATTGGTGAAGTCCACGTCGACAAACAACTGCTGCTCAATTTTTGGAAATCCTTCCGCGGGAAGGATAATAAAACTTTTGTTCGTCTGGTTTTCTCCCTTTTTTCCTCTTGGTTCCCATCCAATATTTATACTCCCCGCCAAATCTACTTCGGCCATTTTGGCTGCGTACACGGCCTGAGTATCCAATACAGCACGCTTTATAGGAACAACATCAAAACATTGGCACGTTGTTCCGTTTTGGCACGAACTATATATTTTTTTTTGATTATTCTGTGCCGCCTCACTAAATGTAGTTTGAAAACATTTGGAAAATCGGGGAAAATCAACGTTGTTGATATACTTTAAAACAAAAATAATTTTATTCGTTAAAACAATTAAAACCGCTTTAAATTTAGTTTTTACGCCAAATACACAGTTGAAACAGTTTTTTTTTACCTAAATTGAACTTCGAAGGCCTAAATAACAACATTTTCTCGTGACCAGTAGCCTGATTAAATAGAGAATTGTCCATTCTATCATTTCCACTTTTCAGAAGTTGAAAAAGTCAACTTTGAGCCATTTTGCAAAAGTCTGGAGTCAATTGCGGCGTTTGCGCGGAGATGGAGCGCGGAGAGCTGGCTTGCGCCTCGCACCCGTTCGAGATCGGAAGGCGCACGATATCAGTTCAACGGAATTTAGCGGTTTCACGCTCAGAGCTGCCGCAATTTGCGCTGGCAGCGGCGTGGACCACCATTTGGGCTAACGGTGAAGTCCTGAAAAATGCCCGTATTTTTTGGAAGTCCTACCCGGGAAGGACAAAAGTCTTAGACCCTGCTTTGCGAATCGCTTTTTTGTATGTTTCAATTTCCGAAATGTCATTCTTTTCTGAACCAAACCCACATATAAGGAATTTGCAAATATTGTTCAGTTTTTACTTTTACATCGATTACTTCGATAAGCCCTTTAGTTTTTAAGCAAAATTTCGCCCACCATAACATAAATTAGCAGTAGAAGCTACGGAAATTTGAGTTCATCATTGCATGAAACCATTGCGGGTCATTTTTCGCGAAGTAAAAAAAAATAGAAGTAAAATCTTGGCAATGTTCCGCTGAAGGCATAATTTAAAACTTAAGACCAGATGTCTGTAATTCTCGACCGACCATAGGTCATAGAGAAAAAAATGTCTTCAAATTTGATGAAAATTGGTTTTTGAGGTGTCCTGTGGGTGCTGTGTAAGATTTTGAACTCAAATTGGCATTATCGATTTTTTTGGTCCGAGATGACGTCATAGGGTACGACCCTTCGTATCTTGGCCAGATCGCGTCCGACCGTTTTGGTCATAAAAGCAAAAATATTGCCAAATGTATAGGAAACAAGAATATCAAATTCAAACACAAACATTTCTTTAGTGAAATGCGATAAAAAATGAAAAACGTGTCATTAAACTCAGTTTTCTCGCTCGCACGGTTTCATACTTGCGATCGGAATTTCGAAATTATTTTTTTCGAATTCTACGCGTAATTTGCAACAAAATGAGTGTTTTCATATTGAAAAACCATCGCCACTTCCCTACGCAATCGGCCGCTGAAAATTCCTTACCACCCCCAATTTTGTTAAGGCAGACTTGGGAGCGGACATCAAAATTTTTATATTGGCGCAATGAGCGTTAAACTTGGTTATACTAATCCAAAATTGTTAAAAAAAAGGGTTCCCGATAAAAAAAGTGGCCCCGCCCACTAAAAATCGATATTTTGTAAAATCTTTCATAATTCAGTTCACAGTCAACTTATGAAAACCAGGTAGGGCTCAATCAATAGCGTTTTTACCGTATATTATTTTCGTTTTCTAAGAGTTTCAGGAATAACATCGTTGAACTTGATTTTTGGAGCAAAAACTTAAAAAAATCTTCAAAACTTTCTTTTTTCAACTTTCAAATTTTTCTCAAGTTTTGACCTATTTATTCCCAGTAACAGGGCACGAACGCCATTTTTTTCGTTTCAAGGAGATGATGTCGCATCTATTTAGTTTTCAGTAAATACATTTTGTGACTTCAAGTGCCCAGAACGCGCTGGATCACATAGTCGCCAAATCTTTCATTTCCTACGGTTAGGTTGCCTCTGCTCACTTTGTATTCGTACACGGTGAATCAGGGCAACTATCTGAACCCCCACGGACCCCCTCCAGCAATGGGGGAAGTCCCCGAACTGATTTTGCTCAATTTTTGGAATCCTTCCTCTTGAAGGATGATAGACTACCCTCTCTTTCTCCCTCCCTCTCCCTCTTTCTCTCTCTCTCTCTCTTCAACAATAAAAAACTTTTCAGATGTTCCTCTTCTTACTGGTCACCATGAAGATTCTCCTGATCAGCAGCGCCTTCCCACACAATATTTCCGAAGGCTCATTTTCTGGAATGCGAATCAACGAAAGTGTTGAAAGCATTCGTTATACAGATGAACAGAGGTAAGCCACTTCGTTTTTTGTCAGTAGAAATGAGAAAAACTCTGCAAAAAAGAAAAATCAATGCTCTCTGCTCTGATTTCCTTGTTCGTCATCATAATAGACCCGTTCTCGTGAATAGTGGCGACATCTGCATAGATTAGCAGTGGTGGACGGCGTAGGTAATAGGGAGGTGACGTTGGAAAGAAGGGAAGGGAGAGAGAGAGAGAGAGAGAGAGAGAGAGAGGCAGAGAGAGATAGAGGAGAGTGAGACATCGTTGTTTTATCTCTCTCTAGCTCTGTAACTCTCGGCCTCTAACAGTCTCTGCCTCTGCCTCTAACACTCTCTGTCTCTGCCTCGGTCTCTGTCTCTGTCTCTGCCTCGGTCTCTGTCTCTGTCTCTGCCTCGGTCTCTGTCTCTGTCTCTGCCTCGGTCTCTGTCTCTGTCTCTGCCTCGGTCTCTGTCTCTGTCTCTGCCTCGGTCTCTGTCTCTGTCTCTGCCTCGGTCTCTGTCTCTGTCTCTGTCTCTGTCTCTGTCTCTGTCTCTGTCTCTGTCTCTGTCTCTGTCTCTGTCTCTGTCTCTGTCTCTGTCTCTGTCTCTGTCTCTGTCTCTGTCTCTGTCTCTGTCTCTGTCTCTGTCTCTGTCTCTGTCTCTGTCTCTGTCTCTGTCTCTGTCTCTGTCTCTGTCTCTGTCTCTGTCTCTGTCTCTGTCTCTGTCTCTGTCTCTGTCTCTGTCTCTGTCTCTGTCTCTGTCTCTGTCTCTGTCTCTGTCTCTGTCTCTGTCTCTGTCTCTGTCTCTGTCTCTGTCTCTGTCTCTGTCTCTGTCTCTGTCTCTGTCTCTGTCTCTGTCTCTGTCTCTGTCTCTGTCTCTGTCTCTGTCTCTGTCTCTGTCTCTGTCTCTGTCTCTGTCTCTGTCTCTGTCTCTGTCTCTGTCTCTGTCTCTGTCTCTGTCTCTGTCTCTGTCTCTGTCTCTGTCTCTGTCTCTGTCTCTGTCTCTGTCTCTGTCTCTGTCTCTGTCTCTGTCTCTGTCTCTGTCTCTGTCTCTGTCTCTGTCTCTGTCTCTGTCTCTGTCTCTGTCTCTGTCTCTGTCTCTGTCTCTGTCTCTGTCTCTGTCTCTGTCTCTGTCTCTGTCTCTGTCTCTGTCTCTGTCTCTGTCTCTGTCTCTGTCTCTGTCTCTGTCTCTGTCTCTGTCTCTGTCTCTGTCTCTGTCTCTGTCTCTGTCTCTGTCTCTGTCTCTGTCTCTGTCTCTGTCTCTGTCTCTGTCTCTGTCTCTGTCTCTGTCTCTGTCTCTGTCTCTGTCTCTGTCTCTGTCTCTGTCTCTGTCTCTGTCTCTGTCTCTGTCTCTGTCTCTGTCTCTGTCTCTCTCTCTCTCTCTCTCTCTCTCTCACCATAACTCTCAAAGCCTCAAAGAATTACCACAACATCGCGTGGGAACATGCGCAAGCATCCGGAAAGCTCCAAACTTTTTGCACTCACCCGGAAAACTCAAACTTCAATGTGACGCAATTTCATAAGAGGGTAGCCCTGGGGCTGAAATTGTACTTTAAAAGACTTCCAAATTTTGAAATCCCTTATAATAAAACGCTACCGTGTGTGTCTGTGTGTGTGTAGTGGATCAGCGGAAGTTCACGCGTTCATTTCCCCCGAGTGGAGGGTGAGGTCGGCCGTAGGCCGAGCTTCACGTGTTTCACGCAGATTTCACGGCCGAAGGCCGAGTAATGGGTGGCCGTAGGCCATGAATGTTTGCGGCCGAAGGCCGCGACCCAGGAGGGTGCGCGCCGTTGGCGCGCGTACCCTCCTGGTTAACTAAAATTTCACCAATGTTCATAGAAAAGCGCCAAAAACAGTGGGCGAGAGAGGGGAAGACGGAGAGTCTAGCGCGGCGACTTCAAACTACAAACTACAAAGAACTTCAACTTCTTCTATCTCGCTTCATTTTGGGCCAAAATTAACGAAAATGGAAGTTTTCTGAATCAGAAGATTGAGATCTACCCAACTAACTACAAATAAAAGAAATTGATAAAACTAGACCCATTCTCTCCAAATCACCATTTGTCCTTTGAAACATGAACATTTTTCAGTCGCTTCTCTATTAGTTATTCAAGCCCCTGCACTTTCTTGTTCTTTTTCTAGCTTTGGGCGAAAACAAAGTGGAAGAAGAAGGGAAGGGTGGGCGAGTAAACAGACGCCACTTCTTCAGAAACCAAGGGGCTGCGAAATTTTGGAAGAATCAGAGAACGAATGAGGAAATGGCTGAAATTTGTAAGATTCCCAATGAAAATTGATTTTTCAGGTTGCTGTATCATCTTTTAAAGGACTATGAGAAGGCAGTGCGTCCTGTGCGGAATGCATCGCATACTGTAACTGTGAAGCTTGGCATGACGATGACAAATATTTTCGATATGGATGAGAGGAATCAAGTTTTGACGATTAATGTTTGGTTAGATCAGGTGAGAAGAGAGAGAGAGAGAGAGAGAGAGAGAGACAGAGACAGAGACAGAGACAGAGACAGAGACAGAGACAGAGACAGAGACAGAGACAGAGACAGAGACAGAGACAGAGACAGAGACAGAGACAGAGACAGAGACAGAGACAGAGACAGAGACAGAGACAGAGACAGAGACAGAGACAGAGACAGAGACAGAGACAGAGACAGAGACAGAGACAGAGACAGAGACAGAGACAGAGACAGAGACAGAGACAGAGACAGAGACAGAGACAGAGACAGAGACAGAGACAGAGACAGAGACAGAGACAGAGACAGAGACAGAGACAGAGACAGAGACAGAGACAGAGACAGAGACAGAGATAGAAACAAAGATAGAGAGGGAGAGATAGAAACAAAGATAGAGAGGGAGAGACAGAGACGCAGAGTAGCCCTTTAAGTTCTCTCAGCCAGTCCTTTAATCCGTCAGCTGACTTGAACCCGGAAGGCCAATCAAACCCGCTCGTTGCCATTAAGCCAACGCATCCCCAAAACAGAGGGTTCCGCGCAAAATTGAATGATGACGTAACTGCAAATATACTAGAAAGTGGTACGAAGGCTACTTTACGACGATTTGGCTTCTGAAACTTGACTGAGTATCCTATGTATACCTTTTAGAAAAAAAAATCAAGTGGATGCAGACAAATGTTGGAAAGGAATGCTTTCAAAATGGCTTTTTGGAAAAAGCAGACGTTAAACGCTATTCTTTCGATGATCAAACACCCTTCTGAAAGTAAAAAATCGATTTCACACCTCGTTTTCAGGAATGGAATGACGAATTACTTCGATGGAATCCAGATGACTTTGGGGGAATCCAAACAATTCGAATACCATGTGATCTAATATGGCTGCCCGATATCGTTCTTTACAACAAGTAAGAATGCAATTCTAATAGAGAATTCGAACTATACATTTCAGTGCTGATGACTATACAGCGGGGTATATGAGATCCAGGGCGATGGTTTTATATACCGGGACGGTTTTCTGGCCACCACCGACGCAGCTGAGGAGCACTTGTAAAGGTGGGAAAATCAGAGTTCTCCAGGAATGATCAAAGTGATGGTTGGAAAACCGTTTATTTTGATGATTATTAGTTGTGCGCTGTTTACTGCACTTTTGAAGTGAGAAAACTGTTTTTGAAAGCCCTTTATAGCCGTTCAGACTACTTGGTGCAGTCGCTATCAAAAACAAAACCCGCCAAAGTGGTATAATTGCGGATTTTTTTCGGCGCTTATGGATTGTTATTTTTTCTGTTATGTACTCAGCGTTCAAAACAGTATACAATGCAAAAGTGTTACCGACTTGACTTGATTATAACGGGCAAAAAACTTGAAAGAAATATGTTTTCGCAATTTTTTTGTGAAAATTTCGTGACTTAGCTTATCGCAGAGTGTTTTATTCGTGTAATTTTATTAACGATTTTATAATTAGGATATAAATAGTTATAAAAATGTGCGCGCGGTGCGCCACCCACATTCTTAGCTTTTCGGGCCTGCGGCCCTCTACATATTTTGGCCAGAATGGTCAAGTAGTTCATTTTAGAAGGGCTAGACGCTTTCTTTCTGAGTTTGTCTTCAAAAATTGCTTTGCTCGGCAGATTGTTGAGTTATTCGGTCATCTGAATCCTCTTAAAGCAGGTTTATGGCATTTTCAGGTATATTTTGAGCCTAAAATTGTCATAATTTGATAATATCCCTTGATAACACTAGGTATTTTTCATAAATTTTTATATATTAGCTTGCGGTTTAATATACAAAAATGCTATCTTGGCACACACAACTGAAAAACCAAATTTTTTTTCACTCAACGTGGCTAGATGGCGCCTTTGCAGCCTCTACGTAAAATTGATGTTTCAAATTTAAAAAAAAAAGCAAAAAAAATCAACAAAAAAATATATGAAACAAAATGTGTGGTTTGGAAAGCAACGGGTGCACGTTTTCACGGACGGCAATGCAGCCGGTGCACGTTTATACGGCCGAAAACAGTGAGAGAGCACTGAAAAACGCAAGACTCCATAGTGGCGCGTTACTCAAACGATATTTCCGTCAAAACTTAAGGCGCTTCTAATTCGGTAGATTTTAGTCTAAAAAGCGATATCCAAGATACAAGAAGGAAAAAAAACATTTAAAAAAAAACTGCGGCCAAAAAAGCCTTTTTGCGTCGACAACAAAAAAAGCGCTTTTATGTCTGCGTCTCGCGATCTACGCACTCTATCAGCCTAAATCGATTTAATTTCAGTCGACGTCTCCCTATTTCCATTCGACGCTCAAAAATGTTCTCTAAAATTTGGATCCTGGACCTACCATGGATTCCAGGTACCATCGTTTCAATTTCCAATCAATTATGGATTTTTGCAGGTTGATATCACAAATCGTAGTGAAAATATCGATTTAACGAATTATGTCCCCTCGGGGGAATTTGATTTAGTAAAGGTTGGTTTTCACGCGTTTGAAATTTATACAAATCAATTTTCAGGTTGCTCAAAAGCGGCGGGTGGTCAAATACACCTGTTGTCCAGAACCCTACCCAGACATTACTTTTTTCATCTATATTCAGAGAAAAACGTTGTATTATCTTTACAATATTGTATTTCCTTGTCTCATGATGAGCGTTCTTACTCTGTTGGTATTCGTCCTTCCACCGGACTCGGGAGAGAAAATCGCTCTTGGAATCACCGTTCTCCTGGCGTTTTCCGTGAGTCTTTTACTGTTTTATTTATTAAAACTAAGGCCTTAAAACATTAATACCTTAAGATGAGTTAAGGTAGTAAAGATATTATCATTTGATGCACTATATATAAGGTCGTAAACCCTTAACACGTGAGAGAACTGGGCTAGTTGAATTGGATCCCTTGAAACTAAGGCCTTAAAACCTTATGGCTTTAAGGTGACATAGGTTGGTCCTAATGTCACTACAAATAAATCAATAAACCAAAGGTTGTGGCATTTGATTCCTAAGGCATTCTAAAAAAACCCTACGACATTAAAGCGGCAATGTATTCTAAGGTCTTAAAACCGAAAGACGTTAAGGGACTAAGTCTAGTTGTATTTAATCACTTGTAACTAACGCTTTAAAACCTTACGACCTTAAGATGATCTTTAAACATTATTGCCTTAGTGATCTTAACAAACTTATGGAATTTAGGTAAGTGGCATTTGTTTTACGCAAATTCACGTGCGGGTGTTAAGCACAGTAGTCTTAAAAACACATTTTAACGTATTTGCCCCTTAAGGCATTCATTCTATAAACCCTTGAGACACTTTTTATGCTAGTGCTAACGCCTTTTGTCACTAATTCGCGACACAATTTAAAGAATCCGAATAGGGCGTTCCATGCACTAAAAGTACTAAAAGCTAACAAAATTATAGGTTTCCCCTTTCTCTGAGAGCCTTATCGCTAGCTTCTTGAGCGTACTAAAGTTCAAATGGTCGTCCTTTTAGGCGAATCAGGTTTAGGGAAGTGGTCTTACGGTAACTAAGGTCTTTGAACTTTTAAAAACTGCTTTCTAAAATAGCACGATGAAACCCTGGAATGCCTTAAGTTATCTTTTCCTTAAGACACCTTAAGGTATATTCACTTAAACGTTAAGGCCTTAAGTTGTGAAGCGGACTAAAGAAGCACTAAGGTAAGAATTGTAAGGTTAGTTGAAGGTACCTTACACTGCTTAACGTTAACTAATAAGGTAACCAAGGCCTAGGTCACATTCACACTAGGTAAGTAAGGTCACTAACTGCCTTAAGGTACAAAGTCTTACTGGTCGATTGAGTAACTGTGTCTTCAGATACCTAAATGCCCTAAGATCTTACTGTTAGTGTCTCATGTATCTAAGGGCAATGTAACTAATGCCCTATATTTTTGCCTTAGATACCTTAAAGTACCTTAGTTTCCTCCAGGCACTTAAGGATATCTTAAGACACCTTAGTTGCCTCCACTTGCTTAAGGTAACCAAGTACGAGCCAACTCTCAAGGAATGTATCTACGTTTCAGGTAGTTGAGTGACAAAATACTTTAAAGGATTTTTTTTATGAATCTAAGTGTCTTTAAAACACTAAATTCACTAAACTTTTCCATTGTAGGTGTTCGTGCTAGCGATAGCTGAAAAAATGCCAGAGACTTCGGACTCAATGCCCCTAATTGGAATCTACCTCACAGTCGTTATGGGAATGACTTCGGTTTCTGTTGTTATGACCGTAATGGTGAGTTCATTTAAACCTTAACCACCTTAAATCACTTAAGGTCTTAAATTTTCACCATCGTGGTCCCTTCAACGACCCTGTTCCTTACTGGGTAAGGGTTCTAATTCTGGACAAGCTGAGACGCGTCCTTCGGATGAAATTACCCACTTGTAAGTGTTGAACATTAAAATTAATATTAAACTTTAATTTTAGTGCATGAAGTGCCGAAACCTTCCACAGCCGGTCCTTACAATGGAATGATGCGAAGACTTTCCGTCCGGGTGGCCATGAACGACATGAAACAAGATTTCAGTGCGATGAATCTTCATGAACAACCCGATTTACTTCTAAATGGAGCGCCTTTGAATGAGGTAGAGTTTTAGGGTAACTAGGGCCTTAAGGTTATTGGCAGACTAAAGTAACTTAAGCATTGAGCTAGCGTGATTTCTTAAAGAAATAATGGACCTTAAGGTAACTATTCAGCTTTAAGTTACTAAGCACTGCAAAGTAACTAACGGTTTTAAGGTACTAAGTTATTTTATTTTCCATAGGTAACTTTGGGCCTCTTGGAAACGAAGTGTCATATTAAAACCTATGGCCAAAGGTCACTTTGCGTCTAAAGGAAACTTTAAATGAGGTAGCGTGCTAAGGTAACTAGGGCCTTAAGGTAACCAGATGCACTGAAGTTACTTAGCCGTTAAGTAGCAAGACCCTTAAGATAACTATGTAGCTTTAGATTACCTAGGTATCTTCAGGTTACTAATAACCACGACGTGACTGACATGGTAAGACAGCAAGTTATCCATCTCTAGAAAACGACGGGTAAGTGAGCAGGATCTCTAGGGAACGTCTCAGTTAGCAACTTAGCACCATAAGGTTAAGACGCACTTGAAAACAACTTTAAAGTCGAATTTGCTCAAACATTAAGGTAACCGTGATTAAGGCCTGTAAGTTGACATCTAAGTGACTTTAAGAACATATATGCCTTTAGGTACATTAGCGTCTTAAGGCACTTTTTAGCTTTAAGAAACGAAAATAAATCGAGTTTTTCAGGAAACCAGAAAAGAACCCCTCCTTTTGGATATCCCACAAACTGAGGTTATTGTCGATGGACATGGTGGAGTTACGCGAAAAAGGAGAAGAAGCACTGAAGAGTTACAAGCCAAACTTATTAAAACCATGCAGGTAAATTAAAAATTGTAATAACACTTTTAACTTTACAACTTCTACGTCTCTCTAATACATACATTGTATTTTAGGTTCTAATCAGCAGACAACAGAAAGAAGACGCGGGGGAGAAGCTGGCGAATGAGTGGAGACAGGTTGCTCAGGTAAGAGAGAAAGAGAACGAGAGAACGAGAGACAGAGAGACAGATACAGATAAAGAGAGAGAGAGAGAGAGAGGGAGAGGGAGAGAGAGGCAAAGAGACAAATGCGCTGAGGAGAAAAGACAAAATACCTGTTTCAGGTAATTGATCGCCTCCTTTTCTGGGTATTCCTGATTGCCACTACATCTATAACCTTCGTGCTATTACTTCTTATTCCATATCTCTACAACCCATTTGATGGTGACGAAGATTTCAACCAATAACCCTTTTTACCATTTTGATTTCTTTGATTTCAACGGGTATATCGCCTTATACATACCCGTTCACACAAATTAGATAGCCTTTCCTCGAAATACGGGTAATAAATGTTTATGTCTCTTTTTCACTTATTTCCGACGGCATCTTCGATCAGTTGAGCTGCCTCCTGAGATGTGCCGTAGCCGAGAGTGAAGCCGTTGCTTCCGTGGCCGTAGTGGTGAACAACCTTTAAAAAGGTGTGTGAGCGTGAGTGTGAGTGTGAGTGTGAGTGTGAGTGTGAGTGAGAACTCACCGTGAACTTCTTCCCTCCCTCCGTCGTCTTCTCCATTCGCTCCAGTCTAATCCCAGCCGGTCGATGAGGACGCAAACCACACCAAGCAGAAATCACTTTAGCTCCCTAAAATGCACCTTAACTGCCTTAAGTCCCTAATAATATACTTTCATAGCCGGTTGCAGCTGACAGTACCTCTCCAGAATTCCGTCAACCTCCGATTGGTCGTACTCGGTTCGCCAATCGTTCATATTTCTAGTCGTGCCGATGGCCACAACGTCCTCCCTTAATTCTTTAATTTTAAAAAGCAAATTTAAATTTTTTTTACTTAGGGATGGAGAAAATGCTGAAGTCTCGGTAGAGGAAGTGCTTGTGCCAAGGTGCGTGAACCTGCAACAAGGATTTTTGTAAAAGTGTCAGTAACTGTGATTTTATAAGTTTGGTCGATCATCCGCTGTGGCCATTACTGTGGCTACTTCTCTCGCCCGTAGTGGCCTTAACTGTGGCTAGTTTTCCCTTCGATGTGGCCTTAACTGTGGCTTGTGTTGCCTATCTTACCTGCACCGCGATTCCCCTACTCGGAATAATCGTGTCATCATCGCCAGCAAGTTTACCTGCATCCAAACCAGCACAGTTAACCACAACATCGTAATCACTTCCGAGCTAAAATAATTTAGATTTGAATTTTTAAAATATCGATTACCTCATTCAGAGACTTAATCTGACGCTTCTCAAATTTTACTCCCTGAAGCTGAGTTTTCAAGAACGGAACATATCGATTTCCCTCGGACGCGAATGTAGTGTAGTGGATACAATACCTGAATCAATTCGATTCAGAGACAATTGAGGCAAAACCATGTTGGCCAAAGTTATTCTAACATTAGAAGGAGGCTTACTTGCTAGGCTCCTCAAACTGATGACTAATCTCCCTCTGGGTCAACCATCTGAAGTTGTAGACAATGTCACCGTAGGCCTTCTCCTGCATCTTGAGCGTTTCCTCATTGTCCGACTGAATGTGCCCTGAGAGCAACTTCACTCCAGTAGTGGTTCCCGGCAGACGTTTGTTCAAGTCGGCAAACCAGTTGTAGGTGAGCTTTCCGTATTTTCTAAAAGAAAAAAGTACTTTTACACGGCTTCAGACGCTTCGCTACGAAAAACGACACGGTGTGTCAACCGCCTCGCTTCAAAAAAAGAATACCCAATTTTACAGCCGCGTTGCCCACCTAATCTGTCAGCGGCGTCGCTTCAACGAAGTACCGCTCAGTTTGTTGGCCGCGTCGCACTAACTAAAGATCACCCATATTGCGTCGCTTAAGCCCCATGTTTTCAGCTGAGTAAAGACCAAGACCACCCAGTATGTCAGCAGCTCCAACAGTCATTTTGTCCATTCGATTTATAAGCAGCTTCACTCGACAAAAAACCTTGCTCAAAAACCTCTTCATTATCATTTAGGACCCCTCATACTGGAAGTCGCATCGCATCGCTCAAACAAAGACCGTCAAAAGTTACAGCCGAGTCGCATAAAAGAAAGACCAAGTTTTTCGCATATCAGTAAAATGCCTAAAAGTTTATCAGTCGAGTCTCACAAAAACATCCCCCAGTTTGTCAATCGCTTCGTTCAAATGAAAAAATCCCCTATTTGTAAACTGTGTTGTTTAAAAGAAGACCACCCAGATTTCAGCCGCGTCTTTTCAAAGAAACACCACCCAGTTTGCCACCCGCTTTGCTAATTCATCTACTAACCTGTTCTGTTCCCAGTTAAGGTTGTCGATTCTGAAGAGACCAGAAGGACCGAAGCTGCAAGACTTTTCAAAGTCGCGGTCGTGGAAGACGGCAATCTTTAATACAGACTATAGCTCGTTTTCACGAAGTTCAAACCTGAGCATTGGGGAGGCGGCGCTGAACCGCCAAGGCAGTCGAAATGCCGACAACTCCTTCTCCAACAATAGCAACACGAGCCATTCTGAGATATGAGAGGAGCATTAGAACGACAGAAGACCGTTTATGAAAAGGGGCAGAAGAAAATGAACACGACTGCTTTGCTGATCGAAGTATGCTAATCAGGTCGGTTAGTTAGCAACTCGTGCAAAATATAATCGCGGGGAAGGAAATTTCTATTTATCCTCTATTTTCTCTTTTCTTTAGGTCAGTGTTAGTACAATAGTAGTGACCTAAACGAAGGAAGCTCTTCGAGATACTAGATCGCTGCTTCGTAATGTAGTGCTATGACCTAGCAAAATACCATGAGGTAGCATTAAAATAGATAAAACCCGTTAGATAACTTGTGAACAAAGTGACTAAGCTACGCTATAATACATCGTTTCAACAAAAATAATGCAGAAATAGAGGATTTCGCATTCTGATTACGGTAGCTAAACATCGTGCACGAACTGGCTGCAGCAAGAACGGAACGAATACGACATTATTTTAGGTGTTCTCACCATAAAGTAGTAGCACATACTGACATCTCTTGGAATGAGTTTTGGCACCAATAGTTGTCCGGTAAATCTTCGAGAAAAACACAAAAAACCGTGTAATTTGGGTTGGAAACATTTTTACGCCGCCAAAAAACTCATTCCAAGAGATTCAGAGGTGCTCTATCGATCTATGAACTCAGATCATTGGGAAATACAGCAGTTTTCTCAGGTTTGCTGCAGCCAGTTTCCCTTGCGTTCCTTTGGCATTGGAGCGCGCTTACCGACAGTGCCGTCGCCGCAAGGCTTGCGGCGGGGTGTGAACCCGTTAGATAACTTGTGAACAAAGTGACTTCAGGTAACAGAGTACCAGAAGCAAGTTAGTATCTTAGTGGTAAAATTTAAATGGGCAAAAATAACCGTCAAAGAACAATGAGGGAACTAGACAATGAAATGAGAAAAATTGTGATATTATATTGAGGAAAAATCCAATAATCGCAGCTTGCTTTGAGTAAAATAAAGAGCAAAATCCGAAGAAGAGAAACACAACCTTTTGAAAGACATTGATACTGAGTGATAGTTGGTTCGGCAAGGTGCAGAGTGCATAGCAGAAAACACCCAAAGAACACACACACACAAAGAGTCACAAGTCACAAAACAGAGTTTCTTGAACACGTTTTAAGTATAAACATTTTATGTCCATTAAACTGTTGTTTTTATCATTAACGATCAAGAAAATAATATCTCAAATTAAATTTTTTCTCTCAAAAATTTTGAATAGATATTATAAAGGTTTATTTTGCAGAAGATACTCACTTAGTAGACCTTTGTGTCAAATTAGAAATAGTATATTCGAAAGTAAAATGTTGAAAACTGAGTTAAAGAGGGCTGAGAACTCTGTTGAAAGAAAGGTTAAGCAAGCAAATCAATGTTGAAGGAAAACAACACCACGTGAGTGTTCTCTGGTTTTGTCTTCTCACAGCTGTCCAGGTTGGGCGGCGCCCCGTTCTTTTGGTTCTTTGATCTTTGGAACTTTGAAACCGCAATGATTGAAAAAAATATAATTTGACATGTTAGGTGAATTTCAACCGACGATAAGCCCATATAATGACGAAATACTGTTTATTTTTTAGTGCATTGTACTACAGCTTGGCCTTCTCCATCGTCTTCTCTACAAGAAGAGCTGCTTCCTGAGCCGATCCCCAAGCCAAGGTGAAACCGCCGCCTCCGTGGCCGTAGTGGTGAACAATCTGAAAACACAATATTAGAGAGAACCACAAAGAGAGATGGAGAGAGAGAGAGAGAGAGAGAGAGAGAGAGAGAGAGAGAAAGAGAAAATTAAGTGGAGCGCCAGAGACAGAAAAAGACACACAGGCAAAAAGAATAAGATTCCTACCGAGAACTTTTTACCATCCTCAGTCATCTGCTCAACTTTTTCCACTCGAATCCCATCCGACCGATGAGGACGCAGATGACACCAAGAAGACAGAACCGGAGCTCCCTATACATTTACCACTTCCTACTTAAAGGCAGAGGCCCAGGAAAATGAAAAAGGACCTGTCCATGACGTAACGTAGGCGAGAGAGTGTCATTTTCAATGGTGAAATGCAGAGAGTTTTACGATTAGCATGGACAGGTCCCCCTCTTCATTTTACGTGGACCTCTGCCTTTAATTGTATGTTACCTTCATAGCCGGTTGCAGCTTACAGTACCTCTCCAGAATCTCATCGACCTCAGCCTGGTGATACTCAGTACGACACTCACCCAACTGCTTCACAGATCCAATTGCCACAACGTCTTCCCTAAAAAACTGCCATGTTTAAAACTATGCAAAATGTTACTTTGGAATGGTGAAAGTGCCAAAGTCGCGGTAGAGAAAGTGCTTGTGCCAAGAAGCCCGAACCTGAAATCTCAATTTTTGGTGATATAAGTTTTGAAATTATGCATTGCCGGTGATTATAATTGCTATACTTTCCAACTCACCTGAACAACAATTCCTCTAATCGGCGTGACGGTCTCATCGTCGCCAGCAAGCTTCCCGGCGGTCAATCCAGCGCAGTTAACAACAACATCGTAATCTTTGCCAAGCTAAAACTTTGTATTTTGCGTATTAAGCTTTTCAACCTTTTTAAGGCTCTCAATGCGACGTTTCTCAAATTGCACTCCTTTAAGGAGACTTCGAAGAAAAGGAACGTAACGGTTGCCCTCAGCAGCGAAAGCCGAAAAGTGGATGCAGTATCTGAAGAAAAGTGTTGGATTACATTCATTAGCAGTGTAATTACTTGCTAGGTTCATGGAACTGGTGACTGATCTCATCTAAAGTCAACCATCTGAAGTTGTAGACAATGTCTCCAAAGGCCTTCTCCTGCATCTTGAGCGTTTCTTCACTGTCCGACTGAATGTGCCCTGAGAGCAACTTCACTCCAGTAGTGGTTCCCGGAAGCCGCTTGCAGAGATCAGCATACCAATCAAAGGTAGCTTTGCCGTACTTTCTAAACAAAATTTCTAAAAATGATTTTTTTTGTTGGTTCACTTCCATTGTGCAATTAATTCTACTTTTTTTGTTTTCCCTGTCACAATAACGTTAAAAAAAGTAATAATAACATTTACTCAACGATTCATAATTACGTTTTAGGTGACCGTTGTTTAGCCAAGATAGTCCTTTAATTGCATTAAAAATTTAGGCCAAGACTTAAGCATTTTCAAAACGTTTGTTTTGCTTTCAGTATTGTTGTAGTTTTGTTAAATTCTTTTGAAAACGTTCGTAAAATAATTTCATTTTTGTATGCGCTGTTGCGCAGAATTCGATTGTCAAAATTTGGAAAATTTCAGCGCTACTACTGAAATGCGTAATGCTGTAACCGACAATATCGTTTCCAAAGAGGAGCCGCCCGACGAAGAGATCGTTTCCAAAGAGGAGCCGCCCGATGAGGAAGAAGAGGTTATTTTAATTGTGCTTGCATGATTCAACTGCATTTTCAGAAGCCGTGTGTGGACAACAGTGCGTCGCAGTCGGATCCTACTGATGACGCTTTCCATCGTAAAACGGTACTTTTCTATTTTTATTGCTGTAATAATCGCAGTTTAGTCGTTAACCTCGGTTACCTCACACCGATTCCTTACCGCTCGGAACATAGCAACGTCTCGAACTGAAAGGTCGGAAACTATCTCTAACGTCTCCCAAACTGCTCACTGTGGATCCCAGGTTCATTTTCACAGTTTCCTCTTTAAAAAATGTTTTTAGTACGATGGTTCTCGTTGCGGCGATTCTGCCTTCGAAATAAAAGAGGAATTCCCAGACAATTATGAAATCGTACCCAAAAGGGATCGCACTGCAATTGCAAAGCAATCTACACCGTATCCTGTGAGCGCCGATCGGCTTCCTGAAGCACCGAACACAGTTGAGGTATTTTAATTTAGATTTCCGTTCCTAAAATATCAATTTTTAAAATGGAATTCCAAGGAGCACTTGCTTTACGTATCCATCTGGTGCTGACTCCAATAAGGATTCTTTTCCGTCACCTACCAAAAAGGTTACCGCCGCTGTGACCGTTGTTTCTTTAAAGTAAACGTTGCAGGTTCTTAGGGGCATTGGGTCAACTGAGGTTCAGAGAAGCTCTTCTGAGAAACTGATTCAACGCAAATCGGTAAATTTGACTGTTTAACTCGGTAAACGTTGTATTTAGGAGTTTCCTGCAAAAAGCATCCAGTTGGAAAACGAATCCAATAGGAAATCCAATGGGGACATCAAAAAGGAACACTGTGAAAATAACGTTAAAGAGGAGCCTCTTGATGACGACTTCCAACAGGTAAATTCTATTTGCGTTACAGTTAAAGTCGTACTTTAGGATCCATTTGGTGCAAACATCGTATCCAACAGGAACAAACGTCAGTTGACAATAAACACCCAATCGGTTCCGAAGGGTCATCAAGACTGTCTCTTTGTTGGGTACAAGATTCCTAAGCGCTCTAAGGTACGCACATATTGTATTTTATGTGTAAACAGTTCGTTAAGAAGTGTGGACTACCAAATGTTGCGGCGAATGCCTTCGAAATCAAAACTGAAGAATGCGATATGCAAGGAAATAATGTGAGTAATTTTGTTACAATATGTGAAACTTGGTATTTAGCCACCGGACGGTCAACTACAGCAATTGCAAAACGCAACAGAACCGCAGGAGCATCATGAAGACGCCCTCCATTTGGCCGAGGCTCCTTTGGCCGCAGAAATTTTGAAAAGTTGTTAGTAAATTATTTGCGAATTATAGTTCAACTTCGAACAATAAAAATCTAAATTTAAAAAAAAAACCGTGTGAAATCATGAAAGAAAAAAAACTTTTTGAATATCACGCTAGGGTCAGTACGCAACGGCGATGTGTTTTCATTTTAAGTACGCAGTTGTGTCAATAGAACCAAAATGAACTATGGAGTCCCGCGCTCGAAAATCCGCCATTTACTAAATTTTGAATCTATCTTCTCGCGATACTCTAGCAAAACATCCATTTTCAGAATCTTTCAAGCGTCCCTCGCGACTTTCGCAATAGCGATATCCTGCGTCGAATTGACGACCCGTGGTTCAAGAAGAAAAGGGCTCGTCTCCAGGCTGCCCTCACTCCTGTGGCCAATCCCGAATGCGGCTCCTACGGATATCCTGGGGATTTGTGGAACGTTTACCCAGATGGCCGTGCCTTCCGCCAGTGCAAAGCCACGGCTGGGCCGATTCACTTCCCCTCCTTGAAGGAGATCCACAATATGAAGAGGAACTACCCCGGAAGCCAGGAGGGCAAGTTCCGAATGGATTCCGCCTCCAGCGGCTGGCCGCACGGGATCCGTAGAGAATTCTCGGATCCCCGTGACAAGAAGTGGCCCTTCCATTATCATTCTGATGTGTCTGTGAAGCGCCGCTCTACCAAGAACTCGTGCCGTCACTTTTTCTGCTGCTCCCGGGCCGTGTACTTCACCAAAAACAACGGCGAGTACCGTATCCACTTCCTCTACTGTGCCTACTGTCACGGAGGCCACGCCCGCGCTGCCTGTCCGACGGTGAAGACTGTCCTCGCGAGGGAGAAGGAGATTTTTGTGTGGGTTTTTTTTTGGTTAAATAGCCCCTCCATTAATTGAATAGTTTAAGATTTTAATTATTCGGTGGGCCCGCTCACCCCCCCCCCCCCCAAATTTTCCGTCTGTGGGTTGGCTGTGCGCTATTTAAAAGCTTGCCTTTTTTGCTAAATTATTGGGGGAAATGTCATAAATGAAAATCCAAAAAAAAGTTTAAAAATAAAACCCTACTGATACATTTTTTTAAAAAAAAATTGTCCACTATTAAAATACTAATCGGAATCTCCATATTTGAAAATTCCTATAAGTGCGGTTTTTGGAAAGAAAAAATTTAATAATCTGAAAAACCCCGTATTTTGATCCAGAACGAGAAAGTTGCGGTAGAAAAATATGTTGTGCAGTGTTTTTGCAAATAAAAAAGGTTTTGCAATAAACCATATAAGTTTGAAAAATTCTTCCTAATAAAAATTCAGTCCTAATTTAAAGCAAAACGCTTCTTTAAACAAAGCGTAATTTTTGGTTTCAAATAAAAATGACCCTCACCCAGCAGCCTAACGCGCTCCCCTGTTAAATCCTGACTAATTGTCATTTTTAAATCAGCTCAAACTCGTTTTTTTTCTTCACATTCCATTTTGTGAATTTTCATATAAAATGTCGTATTTTAGCAAGCGCCTGTGCTACATCTGCTGCGGGCGCCTGGAAAACCCCACTCATGGGCGCGGAAGGTGCCCCAAGTTTGGCGACTTCACCTGCGCCTTCTGTGGTGAGAAGGACCACGACTCCTCCGTGTGCAGGTCCACCAAGGCCCAGGAATTCGCCGCCAAGTACTTGTTCGCCGTGAGTTCATTTTTTACATTTTAGCTGACGTAATGTTCCAGGGAGCGAATTTCTGGTACAAGCAGACGCAGGACAGTCTGGAGGAGGATAGGCGCCGGGACAGACAGAACGGGATGTGGCAGAGCCACTACGAGGCCTGGAGGCGTTCCGGCTACGGGCTCGGAATGCCCCTCCACGAGCAGTCCGAGTCGAACAAGAAGGATCCCGGTAAGTAGGGATAATTGTGTTGCATAATGGCCCCCATCCACCCAACAATGGACATTGTCGTATGTAGTGAAAACCAAAAAAAAAGGTGGGGCCCCGGAATTTCCGGCCCCTTTTTGGTGGCCCTCCGGAATTTCCGCTCCCCACTTTTTTCTACCCAAATTTGGCTCCCTTCCCCGTGTTGATAAAGAAAATGCTCGATAGTAGGCAACGTTCCCTCGGATTTCCTCCTAAATGCATTTCTTCTCCCATTTAAGAATTCTAATTTAGTGTTGGAGCAGTTTTTCAAATTGCGTGCGGGGGGGGGGGTTACTGAATTAAGCTCCCCAATTTATGGCTCTCGAAACTTAATGTATCATGAGGGTAGATTACATTATATCCAATTTGGCCCCTCCCCTCCTCGAAACTTGAAGAATTTATGGGGAGGGGGCTAAATTGATATATCCGGAACTTCTACAGTTAGGCCCCCCTCTAATTCATTTATCCTTCCCAGACGAAAAAGGGATAAAGATACCTTTAAAAAATAGTCATTGTATAAGCAATATAAATTAACTAAATTATGCTTTAATTCACATTTAAATTTTTATGGAGGAGTTTTCACTGTTAAAACAACGAAAAAATGAATAAATTCGAATTACTGTAAAACGATCTTATAATAAAACACGATTGAATACTCAGCGATGGAGGGGTTTATTTGAATTGTGTGGGTGGGGACATGGTTGGACTGGAACTTTTGTGGGGCTCGATGCGTAAGCCCACCAAATGGTTCCTCAGTGGCAACGTAAGCCCCCCTTTAAATTTTATTACCATTTTCAACCAAATACCGTATAGATACCGCAAGCCCCCCGTGTCCACCTATGCTAGGGGGTTTGTCTAAATTACTTATTATGCAGCCGAAACAATGTATTCAAGCTACGTTTGTATGTTATCCTTTTCTAGCCAGAAAGTGGCTGATTTAGCACAGGAAACATTTAAAGTTACCCCAAATTGAGTACCTTAATTTTAACCCCACCCACCTAACTACGTATTTCAGCTGCTATCGACCAACCCATCTGGACCGCCGTCTACGCCCTGATGAGCCAGGAACAACATCTGGCTGAGAACTTCACTCGCTTCCCTGGATTTGAGGGAAACACCCACGGAACCGAGTACGAGAGGGACCTGGTGAGTTACTTTTGTTATTTTTCTAACTGTTAGAATTTTCAGAGTCTATTCATCGAACAAGAAGGCGAGGAGGCCTGGGACTACACCAAGAGTGGCCAGACCAAGGGCAACAACTTCAACCACGGTTCCAACCCCGCCTCGGAGGAGCCCTCTCGCCCCAGGGACTCTCACAGGGTAAATTTTGAATTATGCGTTGGATATGGCTATTTTTAGAGCGCTGCCGTCTAGAGACGCTATCCAACCCCTTCGTTATCCTCCTACAGCGGTTCCTGCTCTACTTTTGGTTCAGGTAAGGGATTTGGGTAATGCTGATAAAAAACACGACGCGGCTGTCACCTTAACCACTAGGAGCGGCGCGGCTGAGAACCCAAGCCAGTCTAAACGAAGCGGGTAATACTGTTGAAGGCCTTGGCTAAAAAGAAGCTAAGACAATGAATGACTCTGAAAGTACAATAAAAGCGCGACGCGGCTAAGCGTAGGCCACGGAGCCCCCCAAATGGTTTTTGGGTCACTTTCATACTTGGGCAACCCACCGCGGGTGTCAATTTTGCGACAGCCCCTTCTTTTACAAAAAAGTATTGAAAATTTGCGACGGACCCCCTTCTTAAACAAAATTTGCCGAAACGTTAAAATTGCGACGGCCCTATCACCACTTATAGCGGAGCTTGACAATGTATGGTCATTTTCATTTGGGGGACCGTACTTTTTGAGTCCCCATCTTACGTACTGTGTCCAGGTATTACGAGAGCAACTTGACTAATAAACTTTTGCCAAACCCAGCTAGGCGGCAAAGAGAATATATCAATCAGAGCGATATAAGTAAGTTCGACGAGGCTGACACTCGGGGGTCTTCACGGGCGGGGCATTTTGGAAAATTTTGGCCGGCCCGGTCCGGCGCTGGACAGCACGTTCGGCCAGTTTACCCTACACCACCTAGTCAGACTGCCACCCACACGACCAGGGTTCGATTCCGGTCGGTGACATTCTTTTTTTGTAATTTATTGTACGACTTGTACTGTTAGTAGCAAACAACATTAAGTTATTTAAAGCAGTTTAAAAATCATTGCATCGATTTATACTAAATTTTAACACACTGCAGACCAACTAAAGCGACGCGGCTGAGACTTTATGAAAAAGAGCGACACGGCTGGAAATGGTGACGCTGCCTGCCTGTTCACTATTAAGAGCGAAGCGATTAACAGTAGTTCAATAAGAGCGACGCGGCTGAAATCTCAGACCTATTTGATTGGATTTGGTCAGTCACTTATAAAATACAGTTCTTTGCTATTACTTGAGTGAAATCCGTTGTTTTGCGTCCAAACATTGAGGCTGGGTACTGCGGTTAACCCTACCCGGAGTCGCTTTGGGGGTGCGGAAAGCCATAGGCCATATTACCTTCTCAAAGTTTATTTCAAGGGGTGGGTTCATTAACGGTCATAATGACAGAAT